>CM028360.1:6528490-6900113 GCA_016618105.1 Dendrobium huoshanense | reverse complement strand
CTTAGCAATGGATGGATTTGTTGGTTTACACAAGGATATTATGACGTAGCACCATAAGGATTTGTCAGCTCACTACTTGATAGATTTATTATATAGAACTAAAAGGGTTTGTTGGCATGTTCAAGTGGGGTTCACTCAAGTTTATTTGTGTTGACCTTTTTTTAAGACATGATAAATCCAAGCCTATAATTGAGCCTTTTGGGTTAAACTCATCCTAACTAACCCTAGTTAGCTTTAAATTCTATAATCTACACTTAAGTTAAGCTAATGCCATAATTTAATCTTGTACTTTTTAAATCGTGCATTTACCTAATGAGTTCATAAAGAGTTGTAGGAGGTCTCATGTAACTCATATATAAGTTGATTCACCTATATTAGATCCAAATTAAAATTGGATAGGTTAGGAGCCATCTTGGGTCCAATGGGTCAACCAAGACTTATCCTAGGCCTATTGGCTCATGCAAGTCAACTTGATCAATTCTTAAGCTCACTTTAGGCTTAAAAAGTGCACATGGAGTTAAACTTTGTCTACCCATGCCTTGGGTGACCTAATTAGGACCCTTAACACATTACGTGACCCATTTGATCAATTAGTGCACATTAGGCCCAAACAACCTAAGCAAGTTAACCCAAACCTTCCTTTGGCCATATATATAGATCATACATATACTCTAATTAGATAAAACCTAGGCTTTGCCCAAATTTTAATCAACCTTTTTGCTTTTTACCCAATGTGACTCAATTGGACTCATTTGAGTCAATTTTTCATTTGGGTCAATTTGACTCAATTGGGGTTAATTGGACCTTAGAATTAGTTTTTTTGACCATTATTGAACTTCAGAATCAAACCCAATCCAACCTAATCAACCTAAAATAGGTTAAATTCCAAGTTATTCCAAGTCAGCCCTAACTCACTTAAGCTCATTTAGGCTTGGCTAGCTGAACTTGAACCCAATTACACATTTGTATAATGTTTATATGCCTTTCAAATCTAACTTAGATCACTAAAACTTAGACAAAATCATTATAAGTCAAAAACAGGCTAACCTAACCCGAGTATTAAGTGGGTGAAAGGCTCACACCCAAACTCTTTTACCTTTTAGCTTCCACTCTTCCAAAGAGAAAAATAACTTCAAAAAATATCTAACTCTCTATTTTTTCTGGCGACTATAATTGTAAACTATCACACATCATATATGTAAGATTTTAAATCTAAGACCTATTGGTTAGAAGCTTAAATTTCAAACTAACATACTAAAATGGGTTGTATCCAACTCTCCATTTCTTCGGTCAATTCCCCAAGGAGCTGGAGAAAGGGAGAGAAGACCTAAAGCTACCCCCCATTATAATCATCGGTCATTCCTTTAAAAAATGTCACTAAAAGCTCATTGAGTGTTCTTAGTGCTTCTTGTTCCCTCCTTAGAGGCCCCCAAACTTCCCTAATATGTCTTAGGTAGTGTAAGCCTCTTTTGAAGGGGTTTCAACCACTATGTTGTCCTAAGCTTATTATTGCTTCCTAAGGCCTTGATGTGCACCTTCAAATAACTCATTTGTTATATTATCAAAAAGCCAGTGACCCACTCACATATTTTTTTTATGTGAAGCATTTTGGCACAACATAATAGGGAATTAATGCTCAAGCATCATCCACCGTCTGATTAAGACCCAACTTCTAAGATGTTGTCATATGGCATGTTGATTAGATAAATGTAATTCTAAGTATTTGATAATTAGTTTTGGGTTCAAAATAAAAATTGTAATAAAAAAGAAAAAAAATTAGCAATTATAAAATTTCATGTTTTTTTTATGCATAAAATGATTTTCTTAAAACGATTTTTCAAATAAAATTGAGCCATAAAGGTATGTAAAAAAAAAAGTATGACACTTTTTCATGATATAAATTTTTTAAATAAAAAATATATTTCAAACACCTCTGTATATCACAAGCAAGGCTTACATCACAATATCTTTCATATCATCTCATAGTATTTTCAAACATATAAAAGATGTAACAAATTGGTTTTTGAGATCTGAGACCTTAAGGCTTCGTTTGGGACGGCTTTTTTATTGCTTTCTAAAACGGAGTTTTAGTACAAAAATAAAAAAATTTGTACTGAAACTCCGTTTTTGAAAGCAGTAAAAAAGCCGTCCCAAACGAAGCCTAAATCAAATACAAACAACTCTTAATCAACTAGATTCTAAGGCATCGGTTGAGACGGCTTTCTTACTGCTTCTTAAAGCAGTTTTTTAGTTAATAGATTAAAAAAAATTGTACTAAAAAGTTGTTTAAGAATTCAATAAGAAAGTCATCTCAAGCAAAATCTTTAATCACGAGTAACTGAATATATAAAAATAATAATAAAGAAGAAGAAGAAGAAGATGACAGAGTTTTTGCTCTTCCACACTTCCTCTCACTAGAAACTCCCTTTAATGGTCGCAAGTGATTGGTCTTTGAGTTTTCACTAAAATTCTTACCTCAATACATTTAATGTTTAATATTAATCTATATATTAGTGCATAGTTCAAATAAATTATGATCTGTTAAAAAATAAAGTATTAGGAAAATATCACTATTCAAAATTGATTTGTATCAATCCCTCTTTAAATCAAACATCTTAATTAATTTTAATTAAAGAAACTAATCATGTAGTATGATCCACATCATCTAGTTAGTTCAAATTTTAAGCTCTTATTAAGTTAATTAATGCAATTTTTTTTTTATAATTATACAAAAATAGATAGATTGTAAAGTATAATGTATATTCATATGCATATACTTGTCCTAAAAAATCTTCACAAGCTAATTTTGAATTACTTGAAATATTGACTAATTTGAATTGTGTGAACTATAGGCTTTCTTTGATTAATGTATATTTTCTGAGTGTTCTAACATTTGAAATTATGTTTTAAGTTCGAATTGTACTTGAAATATTAGTATACAAATTTGCACATAACCTATTCAAATTTATAAAAGGCACTAATTCTACATGTTTTAAATAGCCTATAATAAAAATAAAATCCTAATATCATAAAATTTTCTCTATATCTAGCCATTTCTTGGAGTGCTAGTTGGTCAACCCTTGTTTTCATGTATTTGTATTGTTTTTTTCATCTTCATGCTGCTTATTTCACCTACTACTAGGTGAAGAACTACCTTGGCCATATCTAATTGCCCCCAAACTTTACATTGCACAATTCACCGCCCTTTTAGGAGAATGTGTGCTTTGATTATATGAAGCTGCTTATCAGCTTTAAATAGCTTAGTTGGCCCTCCAACGAGAAGGGCTTTCTCGGCATCTCTAATTATCAATAAACTCTAGATTGTCCGACAACTATATATTTCCTAACTCTCCCTCCTTACGGGAGATATAGATATATCCACTACCTCTATTACTCTACTTCCCTCTTCATTCAAATGAGGGGTTGTCCCAAACATCTTTAGTCGCAGGCTAACTCCTACTATCCTCTCCTCTCCATTGCAAAAGGAGAAAGACCATCCCAACCATCATGCAACATCATCCACATCAACACCATATTCCATTCACCAAGTCTATAGGATACATTAATCATAATTTTAGCTCTTCATATTGTACTAACATCATCCCCAATTAACCCTAATGTCAAATGAATAATATCCCTTTATGACATTTTCATTTCTAATTTCTTTGGTTGAAATTCAATTTTACTCATCATATTTTTACTTTCTTTTTCACCATGTGCAAAATCATTATCTAAAATCAAAAAAATAAATTTTTTCCATTCATCATTGTGATAATGTGACAATCATCATGAATGATATGATACTCTCAACATTCCTTAACCAGAAAAAAACAAGCCACAGATGAACAAATGTGCCATCACATTGACAAGAGCTCTAAAGCTGCTTGCTCTTGTGACCAAATGGTCCATCTCAGGACTGTAGATAAGCTAAAGAGGAATAAACAAAGCTGTCTTTTTCTATTCTTCTATATGCAGAGAAAGTGCCATTGATATGCAAACAAAGCTTAGCCAAAAAGTTGCTGATATGATTGATGTCCTTCTTTCTTCTCCACTTTTTACTTTTCTTATAATAAGCTGCTACTCTAAATTTTCTAAGGTTTTTTCTTTTTTGTTTTTTTTTTTTTTTTTTTTTTTTTTTTTTTTTTTTTTTTTTTTTTTTTTTTTTTTGGGGGAAAATGAGGGCAAAGCCCATATATTACTATGTAAAAAAAGGTTACATGTAAGGTATAACAAAAAAGGTTTAACTTCAAACAAAACTTGAAGAAAAACCAAAAACCTATACACCTCACATTGAAAGAACAAAAGAACATAACAACCACTTAATAAAACAGCCCAACCAAAAGCCTGTCCACCAAAAGTAAGTGCAAGAGCACTTAAGGACTCAGACTGCTAATAGAAAGAAGAAGAATCCAACCGGCAGCCACGAAACGAAATCTCCTGGTTGCCCAAAAAGAAAGGCCCTCCAAGGAGATGATTAGCAGCTACATCATCGTCCTTGCACGAAACCAAAAAACCTGTCAAGATATCAATGCAGCATAAACGGAGAACCACACCACAAAGCCCCCGAACAAAGCCTCCACCAGACAGATAATGAAACATTGCAATACCAGAGAAAATAAACGTAAGTCTCCCAGCAACAATGGAACAACCACAAAAGAAGGCACGGAACAGAGAGCAGGCCGGCTCAGCCAAGAAACTCCAACCCAAACTCAATAAATCCCTTAAACCACCCACGGAATCCTGAGAAGATCCGCAGACTTCCAGTTGGTAATTTTAGCTTCCACAGCCTTTTTAATATGCAAACAAAGAGTAGAATAACATCTAGATTTACCATTAAACCTTCTTTCATTCCTTTTCTCTCCAAATAAAATAGGTGGCACAACCCAGTATAATCAAGAAAAGCTCTTTTTGATTATTTGCCAAGTGATTATGCTCTCCGATAAAGTGAAACACTTGAATGAGTCTAGGTCTTAACAAAAATTCCCCCACCATAGGAATCAGATTTGTCAAAACATTGAAAGCATAATCACATTCGAAAAAAATATGTCCGTTTGATTCAAAGTGTACAGAACAAAGAGAGCATGTAGAGTTAACCATTTTTGTTAAAGTATGTTGAGACAATTTTCAATTGATTGTGTTTTCTTTGGAATAATAATAAACTTAGGTTTTGTTTGCGATAGTTTTTTCCTATTATTTTTTGCTGCTTTTAAAAAATATTTATTATAAAAATCTATGTTATAAAGCAGTAAAAAAATGCCCCAAACGAAGCCGTAGTCTTCGTTATGTCAACTCGATATCATCTTTAGGCTCAAAAGAAGAAATTGAGCAAATTAGATTATGTTTTTTTTTTCTAAAGAAAAAATTCAAGTTCTTTTCATCAAAATTGATGATAAAATTATGCTTAGTTAAGACATAAACATCAATAAATTTGATATTTAATTAACATAAAAAAGCTAATTGTATATAGATTATTGCTCCTTTATGTTGAAAAAATTCATTGGTTATTATTAATTAGTTTTCAATATTACTACCTTAAAATGCAAGATCATAACAATGACTTGATGATTCATTTGGATTAATTTTATGAAGATGTGGCTATTGATCAAATTTGATGGAGAAAATGATAGCTTGTTATGCCCTCTCACTAAAGATATATTTTAATATGTTATTAAGAAATTAAGATGTACTCGCTCAAACGATAATAACTATTTCTCTTTCTCACCAAATGAGCTCAATAAGGGCAAAAGTCACCATTGTTTGCTAAAGTTTGTATTTTTATGTTAAACGGTCATTTATGACAATGGTGTATCATGCAATATCTCATTCCAATAGAGACTTAAAAAGCCTCAAATTTTAAAGACTTAGGCTTCGCTTGGGGCAGCTTTCTTACTACTTTGTTAAGTTGTTGTTGAGAAAATAACTTCTTTTAAAGTTTTTGTAGAAAATAATTTTCTTGCACAAAATTTTTTTAAAGAAAAAATAATGGTCAAATAAAAATTATGATTGTAATCTCAAAAGCATAGTAAAAAAATTGTTTCAAATGAAATCTTACTCTGTTATCACTTGGGCCACTAAGAGAAATCTTTACTTAGGGGTGTCAATTCGGGTCAGCGGGTCGGGTTCATTTCGAACCCGGAACTGACCCGGCACTGTTCGGTTCAACCTGAACCCAACCCGTTTTTAAAAATGGGTCAGGTTTCTGGACCCGAACCTGAACCCGACCCAATTCAGGTTCGGGTCAACCCGACCCGACATGAATGATCCGAAGTTGACCTAAAATTGCTAATTTTCGGGTTAAAATCGGGTCAATATTCGATTTTCGGGTCAAAATTGGGTCAAAAATGGGTTAATCTCGGATTTTCAGGTCAAATATGAGTTTTTGTGTCACTTTCGGGTCAAATTCAAGTCGATTTCGGGTGCTGGGTCAACCCGAACCCGACCCAATTTTTTAAACAGGTTGATTTATTCAACCCGAACTCGGATTTTTCCGGATCGGGTTCGGGTCGTGTTTCGGATCGTGTCAAAAATTGACACCCCTATCTTTACTCACATTTCTCGCTTAAGCATCTTTGTATCTTCTTCATTAATCATACTCTAGAATAACATTTTTTTGCACTATTCTTCATAATATCATATGGACTTGACCTTGGTGGAAGAGGAACATGAATAGATGCCATTAAACAAGGAGAAACATATACAATCAAAGGAACATATGCAGTTGGAGAAGCTAAGGAGGTTGAAGGAATACAAATAGTAGAATTGACAACCGAGTTAACATCAATTATGAAATCAACAACCTCTTCAAAAATGGTTCTCAAATTCGGTGTCATTTGAGACAGTTTTCTTACTTCTTTCTAAAGCAAATTTTTAGATGAAAAAAAAAAAATTTAGTACCAAAAAATTGATTTAGAAAACATTAAAAAAGTTGTCACAAATAAAACTTTAGTATTATTTACTCTCATTTTCATAGGCTCCTCAACACAATGAACCTCCTCTTCCTAAATTTAAACTTTCCCTTAAAAATAAGCTTGGTGAAGGTCTTGAGGCTATAGCTTGTTCTCAATATGATGTTGAGACTTGAAATAATAAAGAATCATCAATTGCTAGTACTAGATAGACGGTAAGAATTGTATATAGTCCTAGGTTTTCGTTCAATGTTTTACCAATGATTTTTTGTGTCCAGAAGTAGAATGCTGCAAATAGAGCAAATGCAGCACCCATTGATAGAACATAGTGGAAGTGTGCAACTACGTAGTATGTATCGTGTAGTTTCAATGGAATAGACCTTTGTAAAAATCTTCAGGCAAGATTGATGCAAGGAATTAGTAGTGTTAAGTCTTTGATTATTTAAACAAACCAATCACTCAATTTTTTCTCCATTATATTCAAAATGCTTGTAATCTTCTCAGCATTCATAACAAAGTTATTTGTGCTAAATCAAATTTGTTATTATGAAAGCTTTCATTCAATTTTCTATATATAAATGCGTCATATACTATTTATAAAAAATATATATGTATTAAGATATTTTGGATATAAATTTTATCGTTATAGACCAACAAATCATTAATTTACTTGGAGATTAATATTATATATAAAGAAAAATTATTACACTAATCTCATAGCACAACAATGATTTTGAACCCCATTCATTTGCCTTAGTGAATCAAAATAATCATAGAAAAAAAATCATCTTAGGCTTTGTTTGGGACGGCTTTTTTAGTGCTTTTTACACGGAGTTTTAGTAAAAAAATTCAAAAATTTGAACTAGAACTTCGTTTTAAAAAGCAGTAAAAAAACCGTCCCAAACGAAGCCTTAAACACTTTATAATCAACAAAGAATGATACAATTAGATTCCAAAATCTCAATTTAAACATTCCTTACAATTTATAGTGCTTGCTAATTAGATTCTAAGATCACAATTTAAAACATCTCTTACAATTTATCCTACAAAAGCTAAGGTAGAGATGTAACCCAATTAAACTTGTTGGTTGAGAGCATAGATTTTCAATAAATTTTTTTTTTAAATTCAATTAGATGAATTTATAATTAAATTTGATTAAAATTTATAAAAAATAACTAAGGTGGAGATCCATTAATAAATATATATTAAAAAAAGAATATGATTCATAGAATCTACTTATGAATCATTTTTCATAATGGATGTAGTCAGCCAAAAAGTTACCATAGCCTCGTTGGCCCAATCACCTCTCAAAGCAACACCATCTTTACTTTCTTTCTTGAAATATTAGTATACAAATTTGCACATAACCTATTCAAATTTATAAAAGGCACTAATCTACATGTTTTAAATAGCTTATAACAAAAATAAAATCCTAATATCATAAAATTTTCTCTATATCTAGCCATTTCTTGGAGTGCTAGTTGGTCAACCCTGGTTTTCATGTATTTGTATTGTTTTTTCATCTTCATGCTGCTTATTTCACCTACTACTAGGTGAAGAACTACCTTGGCCATATCTAATTGCCCACAAACTTTACATTGCACAATTCACCACCCTTTTAGGAGAATGTGTGCTTTGATTATATGAAGCTGCTTATCAGCTTTAAATATCTTAGTTGGCCCTCCAACGAGAAGGGCTTTCTCGGCATCTCTAATTATCAATAAACTCTAGATTGCCCGACAACTATATATTTCCTAACTCTCCCTCCTTACGGGAGATATAGATATATCCACTACCTCTATTACTCTACTTATTCCCTCTTCATTCAAATGAGGAGTTGTCCCAAACATCTTTAGTCGCAGGCTAACTCGTACTATCCTCTCCTCTCCATTGCAATAGGAGAAAGACCATCCCAACCATCATGCAACATCATCCACATCAACACCATATTCCATTCACCAAGTCTATAGGATACATTAATCATAATTTTAGCGCTTCATATTGTACTAACATTATCCCCAATTAACTCTAATGTCAAATGAATAATATCCCTTTATGACATTTTCATTTCTAATTTCTTTGGTTGAAATTCAATTTTACTCATCATATTTTTACTTTCTTTTTCATCATGTGCAAAATCATTATCTAAAATCAAAAAAATAAAATTTCATCATTGTGATAATGTGACAATCATCATGAATGATATGATACTCTCAACTTTCCTTAACCAGAAAAAAACAAGCCACAGATGAACAAATGTGCCATCACATTGACAAGAGCTCTAAAGCTGCTTGCTCTTGTGACCAAATGGTCCATCTCAGGACTGTAGATAAGCTAAAGAGGAATAAACAAAGCTGTCTTTTTCTATTCTTCTATATGCAGAGAAAGTGCCATTGATATGCAAACAAAGCTTAGCCAAAAAGTTACACAGCTCACATTGGCATGTTGGTTGAGAGCTTATGCTTTCAACTAAGAGGTCTTGGGTTCGAGTCTTTGTGTATGCGTTGTGTGTGTGAGTTTGCCTTAAATGACCTAAATGTCCCAAAAAAAAAAAAAAAAAAAAAAAAAAAAAAAACTTAGCCAAAAAGTTGCTGATATGATTGATGTCCTTCTTTCTTCTCCACTTTTTAATTTTCTTATAATGAGCTGCTACTCTAAATTTTCCAAGGTTTTTTCTTTTTTGTTAAAGCATGTTGAGACAATTTTCAATTGATTGTGTTTTCTTTGGAATAATAATAAACTTAGGTTTTGTTTGCAAGAGTTTTTGCCTGCTATTTTTTGTTGCTTTTAAGAAATATTTATCATAAAAAGCTATGTTATAAAGCAGTAAAAAAATGCCTTAAACGAAGTCGTAGTCTTCGTTATGTCAACTCGATATCATCTTTAGGCTCAAAAGAAATAGCCATTTACAAGAAATTGAGCAAATTAGATTATGCTTTTTTTTTTCTAAAGAAAAAATTCAAGTTCTTTTCATCAAAATTGATGATAAAATTATGCTTAGTTAAGACATAAACATCAATAAATTTGATATTTAATTAACATAAAAAAGCTAATTATATATAGATTATTGCTCCTTTATGTTGAAAAAATTCATTGGTTATTATTAATTAGTTTTCAATATTACTATCTTAAAATGCAAGATCATAACAATGACTTGATGATTCATTTGGATTAATTTTATGAAGATGTGGCTATTGATCAAATTTGATGGAGAAAATGATAGCTTGTTATGCCCTCTTACTAAAGATATATTTTAATATGTTATTAAGAAATTAAGATGTACTTGCTCAAACGATAATAACTATTTATCTTTCTCACCAAATGAGCTCAATAAGGGCAAAAGTCACCATTGTTTGCTAAAGTTTGTTTTTTTATGTTAAACGGTCATTTATGACAATGGTGTATCATGCAATATCTCATTCCAATAGAGACTTCAAAAGCCTCAAATTTTAAAGACTTAGGCTTCGCTTGGGGCAGCTTTCTTACTACTTTGTTAAGTTGTTGTTGAGAAAATAATTTCTTTTAAAGTTGTTGTAGAAAATAGTTTCCTTAGCAAAAAAATAATGGTCAAATAAAAGTTATGATTGCGATCTAAAAAACATAGTAAGAAAATTGTTTCAAAAGAAGTCTTACTCTTGTTTATCACTTGGGCCACTAAGAGAAATCTTTACTCACATTTCTTGCTTGAGCACCTTGTTTGTATCTTCTTCATTAATCATACTCTAGAATAACATATGGTTGCACTATTCTTCATAATATCATATGGACTTGACCTTGGTGGAAGAGGAACATGAATAGAGGCCATTAAACAAGGAGAAACACATACAATCAGAGGAACATATGTAGTTGGAGAAGCTAAGGAAGTTGAAGGAATACAAATAGTAGAATTGACAATCGAGTTAACTTCAATTATGAAATCAACAACCTCTTCAAAAATGGTTCTCAAATTAGGTGTCATTTGCGACAGATTTCTTTCTTCTTTCTAAAGCAAATTTTAGTATAAAAATTTTTAGATAAATTTTTTTTTTTCGTACCAAAAAATTGATTTAGAAAACATTAAAAAGGTTGTCACAAATAAAACTTTAGTATTATTTACTCTCATTTTCATAGGCTCCTCAACACAATGAACCTCCTCTTCCTAAATTTAAACTTTCCCTTAAAAATAAGCTTGGTGAAGGTCTTGAGGCTATAGCTTGTTCTCAATATGATGTTGAGACTTGAAATAATAAAGAATCATCAATTCATTCAATGGAATAGACCTTTGTGAAATCTTCAGGCAAGATTGATGCAAGGAATTAGTAGTGTTAAGTCTTTGATTATTTAAACAAACCAATCACTCAATTTTTTCTCCATTATATTCAAAATGCTTGTAATCTTCTCAGCATTCATAACAAAGTTATTTGTGCTAAATCAAATTTGTTATTATGAAAGCTTTCATTCAATTTTCTATATATAAATGCGTCATATACTATTTATAAAAAATATATATGTATTAAGATATTTGGATATAAATATTATCGTTATAGACCAACAAATCATTAATTTACTTGGGGATTAATATTATATATTGTTTTGATTAAAAAAAATATTTATTTAAGTATATATAATTTTGAAAAATATTTAATTATCTTTGGGAAGATTAAATTTTAAATTCTAATTTTGTAATGGAACTCAGAATTAGGAATGATATATCATCTCAAAAAGGCAAAGATATCATTCACTAATTGGTTCATATTACAAAACTTTAATGTTGTCCTTATTATCGTAGTCAAATCCAAGAGGAATCGTATTTGACCTCGAAAGATCAAAATAAGATTTAATCTAGTATTTGGCTAAACTAATATGGATTGAAGATCATTAATTTCATAATTATAATTACAATAATAACTGATATATCTCTCCGAAGAAAGAAAATATCAATCATTATCGACCGTCTAAAAATGACGATAATGATCATTGGATTTTCCCAAAAATAATTAATTAGAGATTTTGAAATATTTTTGATTTTTGAAAATTAAATCTGGGTTACTAAATCTCCTACGAGCGCAAGCCCTCGTAGTTAATTACATCGTAGAAAGTCGGAATTTCCTACGAAAACTCTCGATTAAAATAGCGGTGTAAATTTTATTTAAGATTTTCAAGGATTGATATCAATGGAAGAAAATGGTAGGAATTTCAAATAAGATTGGTTCAAAATTGAAGATTTATTTTCGGGGTCAAAGGAAGAGGAGTAGGGAGTGTTTTTAAGATTCTGAATTACTTCAGAAAACACTCCAACTAGTTCTAAGCGTTAGGCTCGTATTTGATTGAAAGCGATATTTAGTTCAAGTGATCAATTTTATTAGAAATTTGTGATTCGATTCCCGAAAATTGAGGTCTTATGGCCCGAGCCAGCCTCAGAACCTAAGTCTAAACTGGGCACTAACAGTTAGCACCCCGAACCTTGCTAGTGCAATGCGAATCTGGTCTTACCCCGGCCTGGATTGGGGAGCCAGCTAAACCACCTAAGCGATTTTAAAACATGAGTCCGGTCTTTTTGTAGAGTGATAGGGACGTTAATTAGAAAAGTATAAAGGAACGGGGTCGACATCTAGAGCAGATCCTTAATTGACCCCTTAGACTTATGTTGGGTATTTGATGTCTAAGCGATGCAATTAAATATTAGACTCTTTTAAATTTGTTGCTAATGCGATGCATGCTAATTGACTCGATTGAATGCAAAATTTGTATGTAGCAGTTTAAAAATTTTGGCTTAGAAAATAAATTTTTCCCTAGAGATTGCATAACATCCCCTTGATAGATCGGCACCCTCATAGGCCAGGTGGTCTGCCAGAACCCGCAGGCGGGGAGATGCCTAACAAGGTTGAGAAAGTACAATATGAATGCATGAAAAACCCTCGGCGAGTCCGAGCTTACTTCTTAGGACCGTTTAGAGTTTCTATCTTATCTTAGAAAATTTTATTTAATTAAAATAGAAAAATTTTTGACAGACCCCTAAGAGCCTAAATTCGAATTCCAGGTCAAATCAAATACGGCATGCAAGTAAAAAGACTAGAAAAGCAGGAGTTCTAATGCGAAATCAATTAAATAAATCAATTAAATTAAATATATCAAATTGAATGTTCATATGGCAAGTGCCATTTATTATTACACCTCAAGAATTACAAGAAATTAAAGTGGCCGGGCACCACTGACTACAACCCGGATTTCTAATCCTAAATCAAATGATTTTGAGACTTGGGATTCTTCTCGTTGTCCAATCCTTCATCTTCTCACGAACATCTTGATTCGTCGGTTCAAGATATCCAAATGGGAAGAAACTCCCCCTTGATCGAGGTGTTATCTTTCCTCTTTGGATATTTGCAAAGTATCCTAATTTGAATTCCAAATGGAAGAAGACTCTCCCCTTTAGGGATGTCTTCACCTCTTTGGAATTCAAATTGGATATTTATATCCCAATCTCAAACCATTTTAAATAAATACAACCATATCAAATCAAATTTACATTAGTAATAAAAAAAAAATCTAGACTCGATCCTGCAAGGTTATCCTAATAATCAACAGTTGTATATTCAATCTCAAGCAGTTATAATATGAAAATTTGAAATGCATTTTTTTTTAGCCACACTTGGCCATGCTCTTTTTATTTAAAGGGGATCTTAAGCGCGGCAGATACCTGTGCAAAGAGTATATATATTTTTTATTAACTGCCCCCTTTAATTTCAGCTCCTTGTATGAGCATGACCACCTGCATAAGATTGCACAAGTATAATTCGCTCCTAACCTAGGGGTAAATCTAACGTACAATCAATCACAGAATGCAGGAAGTAAGTAAATAAATACATCAATTCTACACTAGCAAACAGCATGCAGTAAAAGCTCGAAAACTCAACATATAACTGCAGAAAGTAAAACATTGGCCTATCCTAAAACTAGAGTCGGTGATCCTAGCAAACCATCTAAAGTGTGTGAGGTAGGTCGTGTGGTTTTGATGTATCCTAATTAGGATTATTAGTTAAAGTTATCTAAGGTTCGATTGGTTAGAAGGTTTAAGGGATTTAAGTTTGAATTCAAGTATTAATGGCTTAAGGTTAATTTTAAGATTCATTTAGTTATTTGTTGGATATCACCTTTGTTTCACACCGAGGCCGTGAAGTTTATTTCACCTTCCTTGGGGCTAAGTTAATAGCCTCGTAGGCCTGGGTTACCCAGTGGTACCCGGTATAATTAAATATTTTAGGTTGATTAAGGCTTAAGAATTAATGAATTTTTATTAGAAATGTTTGTTTGCTGATTTTCAAAATTGATTAATTTAAGTTTGCCATTAATCGATTCGTGGCGTTGTGCCACCAGGCTCGAGGAACCAGCCTCCTTAGGACACTTAGCCCCGCAGCCCGGAGTAGTCCAGCCGATAAACCAAATTAATGTAATTAAATTAGAAGTTTTTTAAAAGGTTAGATTATTAATAATTAATCTATTTTTAAGGTTTAACACCCCTTGGAATCCATTCGTGGCGTTGTGCCACCAGGCTCGAGGAACCAGCCTCCTTAGGACACTTAGCCCCGCAGCCCGGAGTAGTCCAGCCGATAAACCAAATTAATGTAATTAAATTAGAAGTTTTTTAAAAGGTTAGATTATTAATAATTAATCTATTTTTAAGGTTTAACACCCCTTGGAATCCATTCGTGGCGTTGTGCCACCAGGCTCGAGGAACCAGCCTCCTTAGGACACTTAGCCCCGCAGCCCGGAGTATTCCAGCCAATAAACTTCATCTTTAGGATGGTTGTTGTGTTTTAAAATATTTCTTGAATGTTTTAAACATTAAATTAACATTTTCTGGAGTTTCAAAGTAATTTTGAGTTTTATGAATTTTTGAATATTTTAATCATTTAATTAAAGGGTCAAAAATTGACTTTTTGAGTAAGCTCAAATTCTGGAATGTTTGTATTTTATTAAAATACTAGACCTTACTACGATCAGTTAGAAGGTAAGTACGTTGAAATCGAATTTTTCTACATTTTATTACGAAAGTTTGAAGTTTTGAACTAGTTTTGAACTATGGTTTGACCAATTTGTTGACTTTTTGAAATATTACAGATTTCTGGAATTTAATATTTTTAATAAATATTAGACCTTATTAGGAGTTGAATGCAAGTGAGTTTGGGTGATTTGGATTTTTCTTGAATTAGTTATGAATATTTGAAGTTTTGACTATTTATTGGATTATTGAAAATCCTTAATTAAAGGCCCCTTTTTGTGATTTTACTCCAAATGAGGTCCCAACTCCTTGAAATCAGCTCCAAAGGTCAAGAATGACCTAAGGAGAGATTCCCAAGTGTTTGGGAAATTTTTGAAATTTTTAATAATTATTAATTAATTATATTAATTAAATATTCAATTTCTCTTAAAATTAACTTAAGCTTAAGTTTGCTGTCAAATAATTTTGGTTTTAATTTTCATTGGTTAAGGGTTTAATTATGGTCAGTTAGAGGGGTTAGACATAATTTTTATATTTAAAATGGATTTATTACATTTTCTTGAAGTTTTAAGGGCTAATTAAGGGTTTAAGACTTAGAAAATTAATTAAGGACCTTAATGATTTCAAAAATCAGTCAAACCTTTCCTAGTGGCTGTGCATGTCACTAAGTTCATATGTCCAAAGTTTCAAGTGAAAAAGGAATGTACCCTAATTATTATAAATATTCTAAATCTTCTAAACAAGTCCTTAATTATTATCCTTAATGACACTAAGTTTGAATAGGTTCAAATCAAATCTTCTTTAACCCTTGAACAAGCATGAATGAAACACATAAGCATCACACTCAAATCCTTAAATCTAGGAGAACCTAGACTAGGTGGTGTGTGCACCCTAAGCATGCAAAGTTTGATATTAATTAAGGTGGTGATATTTGGATTAGTGAATGATTAGAACATAATCATTCACTAATCATTCTCCAATGAATTCCATTCATCTTTCCAATCTATATTTAAGATTTCAAAGGAATCCCTCAAATCATTAAAAAAAATTATAAATATATGTATTTCAAAATAGATTAAAAAAAAAGGCATATATAATCTAATTTAAATTAAACTTTAGATAAATTTTTGAAGTTAATTTAAATATTTACAATAATTTCAAATTCCAAAATAATTCTTAAATTAAATGTAATTAAGACTTAATTATTTTTGAAATTTTCAACTGTCAAAAATAATCTTATAAATCAATTATTAAATGATTATTTAAATTATTAGTTAATTATAAGTTATTTAGAATACTAACTATATTTTGGTTAGAAATTTAATAGCTATCCAAACATAACTCCAACAGATATAAAAAAAATACTGGAAGTCAGGTATGTGCTCAATAATATTCATGCCAAATTTTAGGGTAAAATAAATTTTATTTTTTTAAATATAAAATAAATACAGAAATGGGTATAAATGAAATTATTTTAAAATACATAATATTTTTATTAAAAAAAAATTTTAGAAAATAGAAGATTAAAAACTGAACAGAAAGAGGTATTACACAGATTTTTTGGTTTTATATTTTATTTGTTATGATTTTTTGAAGTTTTATTAATTAAAATACATTTTTTTAAAAAAAATTCATTTATAAAAGGAATGGCGGCGCCGGCGGGACAGATGGCACGACGGGGTTCGTCCAGCGCAAAGGCGGCGGTCATCCAGGTGTCAACCGCGGGCGCTATCACGCGTTTTCCACTTAAACACGTCAGCGCCACATCGCAACCGTCGGATCCCCGCGTGAAAGAGATCAACGGTTCAGATCGAATCACGTGATCCGATCTGATGAGGAAAGATCGGACGGTTGGCGTCAATCCCGCGGTTCAAAATAGACGGTCTGGATGCCGTCGGACGGATGATTGAACCGAAGATCGAATACACGGTTGAATCAAACCGCGGGATGGCTCGATCTGGGCCGTTGATCGAGCAATCAACGGTTCAAAAAAACGTGCACCTGAGCCAAACCGCGAAAACGCCCTAGGAAACGATTTTTGGCTCGTTCTCTCAAACCAGACGATAAAATTAAACGAAATTTAAAACATAGATTAAAATAATGAACAGAAATTTTGGGGAATCAATTTTATAGCCTAATATGCATTAAATCAACAGCTATTTAGACTAGGTGTTCTAAGCTAAGTTTAGGGATTTACATTGATTTAACGGACGGTTTGAACAGTTTATGGACTTTCTGAACTTGTAGACTGTCCACGATTAAGTTCCCAGTTGAATCCCAGCTCCGACATGCCACGAATCTCCTGGAATAAGCCTTGGACGGATCGGATGTTGAGCTCGCCGGAAGATCGCCGGAGGCAGCTTTGACCAGAGGGATTTGGGTGGAGAAATGTCAAGGGAGTCCAGTAGAGCTCTGGAGGACTGGAGGCTGGATATAGGAAGGCTTGGATAGAGAGAGAGAGTTAGGGCATGAATGAGGCTTCATTTGAGCCTTTTGCCCTATTCAATCCCTTCCAGATTGAATGGAGGGTTGGGATCTACTGAATGAGCTTCCAGATGAGTGCCATCTGTCCAGGGAGTTGGTGGGAGCAGAGCATCTAAAGGACAAGAGTACATCCTAGGTGGAAAGCCCATTTTGTCTCACATGAGCTCAAGGGTTTGATTTAAGCCATTAGATCTGGATTTAAGGGCTGGATTGCACTCAAAGAATATTCTAAAGAAGGTTCTAACAGCTGGAGAGATTTATATTAGGGTGGATTAATTTAAAAGGGCTAATTTTGACCATTTAAGTTCATTAAGAGAGTTTGTTGACTTTGTTGACCAGTCAACAACTCAAGGTGGATGAGGTGGCACCTAGGAAGTCCTAATGAGCTGATTAGAAGGATCCTAAGGTAACCTATTAAAAGCTTGAGTGATTAAAGCCCAATCATGTAAATTTTGACCAAGATTTCAAGTGTATGACTTGGTCAAAGACTATGATGTGACTCTAAATGATTTGAACATACTTTGAACCATTTAATGGGATTGAATTTAAGGATTTAGATTGCCTGAATTTGTTGATTTGGCTTGATTGAATGATTTGATTCAAATGGGTCTTATTTGATTAGACTTGGGTTAAGTTGACTAGTCAATGTTTGATTGGGTCAATAGTCCAATTTTAGGCTCAACAAGTTTGGAATATGGTTTTGAGTTCGCTGAACATGTTTTGAAGGTTCAGGGAAATCAATTAGGTCAAAAACACACATTTGGGCCCTTAATGGGCCTTTTAGGTCAACTAGGTTGACTTGGTCAACCAGGTTGACCCAAAGTATGGAAATGGGTTCAACGGATTTGGTTTGATATTTAGAGTTTATTGGATATGGTCTCAAGGTCTAGGGAGGTCAATTTGGTCAAAATGCCTGTTTTGACCCTTAAAGGCTTGTTTGGTCAACCTAGGTCGACTTGGTCAACTGGGTTGACTCAGGGTCTGGGTTTGGGTCGAGCAGGTTTCAAATGGCATTTCAAGACTAATGGAAGTGGTTCTATAGCCTGTAGAGGTCATTTTGGTCAAAACACATGTTCGGACCCTTAAAGGTCCTCTTGGGTCAGACCTGTTGACTTGGTCAACCAGGTTGACCCAGGGGTTGGGAATAGGTTCAAAAGATTTGAAATGATATTTGAAACTTGTTGGAAGTGGTTGCATTCAATTTGGAGTTCATTTGGTTTGAAATCCCCATTTGAGCTCCATAGGGGTATTTTGGTCATTTTGACCCCTAGTCAACTGGGGGTCAAAATGGATCAACCAAAATGCAGTTTAATGTTCAACATATTAAGATTAAAGGTCTGGAAGTGACTAGAGGCTTTGGTGAAGGCTCTAAGGTCAGAATCTTCAAAGTGACAGGTCCAGTGGCATAGGCTGTAAATATTTGAAGGTTTTACAGCCTTTGGGTTTCGATTAAGTTTCTGGGGTTAGAGACCTCAGAATGGACTCAAATTTGGAGCGTTGCCTCCTGAGACATGTCCCATCAGTATGCAACTGACAAACCCTGAATCGGATGTCATTTGACTGGGTTTCAAAGTGTTTGAAAATTCAACGGAAAAGGCCTTTAGGACAAAACCTTTGGACCTTGGATTTTGATCTGAAATTCTGGATTTTGAATTAGGTTTTACATTTGATCAAATAAAAGTCTGGATTGACTTGTGATCTAAATAGATCCCAAAGTCTAACTTCTAGAAGGGTCCTGGGATCTAGAATAGATCCTAAGGTCTGAAGTCTAGAAGGATCCTAGGACCTAGAATAGATCCTAAGGTCTGAAGTCTAGAAGGATCCTAGGACCTAGAATAGATTCTAAGGTTGAAATTCTAGAAAGATCCTAGAGTTTTTTTGAATTGATTTGGAAATTAAATTAAGGATCAAGAGTAGTCTAAGTGACCTCATACAAAAATGAGGTCAACATATATAAAGAAAAATTATTACACTAATCTCATAGCACAACAATGATTTTGAACCCCATTCATTTGCCTTAGTGAATCAAAATAATCATAGAAAAAAAATCATCTTATGCTTTGTTTGGGACGGCTTTTTTAGTGCTTTTTAAAACGGAGTTTTAGTAAAAAAATTCAAAATTTTGAACTAGAACTCCGTTTTAAAAACAGTAAAAAAGCTGTCCCAAACGAAGCTTTAAACACTTTATAATCAACAAAGAATGATACAATTAGATTCCAAAATCTCAATTTAAACATTCCTTACAATTTATAGTGCTTGCTAATTAGATTCTAAGTCACAATTTAAAACATCTCTTACAATTTATCCTACAAAAGCTAAGGTAGAGATGTAACCCAATTATACTTGTTGGTTGAGAGCTTAGATTTTCAATAATTTTTTTTTTAATTCAATGAGATGAATTTATAATTAAATTTGATTAAAATTTATAAAAAAAAAAAAACTAAGGTAGAGATCCATTAATAAATATATATTAAAAAAAGAATATGATTCATAGAATCTACTTATGAATCATTTTTCATAATGGATGTAGTCAGCCAAAAAGTTACCATTGCCTCGTTGGCCCAATCACCTCTCAAAGCAACACCATCTTTACTTTCTTTCCTCCATTCATTCTTGGCTACATCCTCTTTCTCTTTTGATCAATTTGCTTAAATCATCATTGCCAAAACAAAAAAACCTTAATCACCCACACACACCATCCACATTTAAATAGTTATAATATAAAATAATTTATGCATCACAATCAATTTTATAATGCTTTATGATTCGTGCAATTTAACAAATACATCATTTTTTTTTCAAATTATAATAGATCAGAAAAGAAAAAAATAAGCTCCCAAAGATAAACTCACACACACATCACATACACAAAACTCGAATTAGAGATTGTTGACCCGTCTACTGTAACAAATAGAAACGAAAGAAATTTTTTTTTTTGCTACATACATGTCTGGACGCCGCTCAAATCTCACATATCTCCAGTTCGGACATCCTATACCGCTCTAGACACAATTCGACTCCATTCTTCACTTGATTCCCGTGATCTGCTTGTCCTACACCATGCTTCGACTTCAATCGATAAAAGGGAGAACGAAAGGGCCTTTGGCCCTCATTTGGGCTCACCCTCTCTTGACTCTTCATCCTCTAACGCTCTCCTTCGACATCCTTCGTGGTCGCCCGAATTAGCTCCTTCTACTACTTCCATTTCCAGTTGGATTGGAAGCTATGACATTCGATCGGAAGCAACAAAGGGAGCTTGCTCGCTTGCGGAGGTAACTCTCTCCGTTTCAGTCGCTTCTTCGGCCCCATCACTGCCGTTCGACTTCGCCCTTCGACGACTCTCCCTTCCTGTTGAATCGAAAGCCACAACATTTTGATTGAAAGCAGCGACTGAAGCTCGCTCTCTGTGAAGGTAGCTTTCCCTTTGTTTGCTCATTCGGCCAAATCCTGCATAAATCTTGTTGTTGAATGGCCCCTTGGAGGGGAGCAAAGCAAAGAGGAAAACAGAGGATTTTAGCTTAATCCTACTCAAATTTTGTTTAAGTTTAATTAGTTTATAATTAACTTTAGATTAAATATAATTAATTATATGTTAAATATAATTTATTATTATTAATCTATAATTAATTATAAATTAAAGAATAACTAATTTATAATTTATTTTTGAAAGTATGAGATGCGATAAGAGGGGAGTGAATTGAAATTTTTTGTAATAGAGATATAATCATAAACAGGAATTATAATTTTTTTAGTTTAATTTTTAAACAAAACTTAACTTGATGCGGAAGCGAATAATTAAAACAGGATTGCAATAATAGGTGGTGAAATTTTAAATTACATAACACATATCTAGAATAAAATTTTCACCAAAAAGTTATAGCAAATGTAAAATGGAGAACAAAAGTAAAGTGCAATAAATGGAAAAATCACACCATAAGATTTATCGTAGTTCAATCACTAGACCTACGTCCACTCCCTAGAGTTCTCCACTCTGGGAATTTCACTACTCAAAAGTAATTCTCCTTTTGCCCCTATAACAAGGCGTAGAAGCCTTTACAAAACCTCACTTTCACCTTCTCAGGTGCGGTGTACCAAATGCTATGTCACCCTCCCGGTGATGGCAACGAACCTTCTCATTTTTCTCCCTCATGGAGAAGGCAGAGTACCTTTGAGGACACGAACCTTGAAGGATCTCCCTCTTAGAAAGCTCCCACAAGATTTTCTCGGGTCATAGGAAGAGCAAGCGTGCAACGGGCTTGGAGCAACCGAGTGATCCCCTCACATTCCTTTTCCCTCACAAACTCACATTCTCCTTCCTCTCACAAACCCAAAAAAAAAAAATCTCTTCAAGTGGCTCTCTCTCAAGATATCTCCTTCTTGTCAAGTTCCTCTCTCTTGTAATTTTAAAAGACAAAACTATCATGTATAAATCAGGCTCTAAGAAACCCTAAATTTTTAATTCAGCCATTTTTATTCGTCGGTACAATCCAAGATCGTACAGTACGATCCAAGATCATACAGTACGATCAGTTCAAAATAGCCTTCGTCTTGATACGAAGGAGTATGAACAGACAATTTTTTTTAACACTATCGTACAGTATGATACAAATATCGTCCAGTACGATATGTTATATTTCTTGTGTTCATACAGGATGAATGTTGGGACGACCAAAACTCGTCTATATTCATTATCTGGTATGATCCACTTCATACAATATGATCAATTAAAAGCTTCAGGTTATCCGATACGATGTTTACATCATCTAGTATGATTAGTTCAAAAATCAAGGGATCGTTCGATACGATATCCAGGACGATAACAATTAGCATCAGTTCATCGTACGGTATGATACGATCACCAATCAGTAATTAATCCTTAATTTAATTAATTAATCATGGGAGTTAATTTAAGTAAGTATTCAAATATTTGTACTGTACGATCAGATCATACAATACGATAATTTCAAAATTTAAGATTTAAAAAACTTATTTAAATTAATCTGGCGTCTAGGGTTTCAAATTAAAAACATATCATACAGTACGATGTTGATCGGATAGTACGATTAGTTCACGGAGATTAGTCGTTGAGCCATAGTAGCTCGTACATTACGATTTAAAATTGTACAGTATGATCTACAGAGAGTAAAAAAAATTTCGCTTAAAAAAACTCTCCCCCTGTGTGTGCATGATTGCTCAGTTTGTATACACTATGGCAAGACTTAAGAAAACAAAAACAAAAAAATAAAAGGAAAATACAAAGTTACAGACTTCACATCTTATTCACCCAATCTTGAGTCTTATGTTATCTTGAGCAATATGTGATCTCCTTAAAATGTTATTACTCACAGACAATATCAATATTCAATATATTAAATGAATAATGAGATATTTCAATCAGCATTATTTGTCATCATCAAAATCTCAAGTTAGGGGTCATGGACTATAACAATCTCTCCTTTTTTTATAATGTCAAATAATATTATCGATAAGCAAGTTAACCTAATTTTTTTTTAAAATAAACATAAAAGAATGAACATAAACTTGAACAGATAAGCAAACATGCATTTCATTGAAGGTACATACTAACTAAATAAAGCATATTAACTAAAGTACACAAAAGACTTCTCCCCCTTTTGATATCACCAAAAAGAGGAGTACCAAACAAAAACTTAAAAAAATATAAG
Source organism: Dendrobium huoshanense (assembly GCA_016618105.1). NCBI lineage: Eukaryota > Viridiplantae > Streptophyta > Magnoliopsida > Asparagales > Orchidaceae > Dendrobium > Dendrobium huoshanense. Next base: position 6,877,062 of record CM028360.1, on the reverse strand, counting down.
ATAGTGAAATAGTAAATAAGTAGGATCCTGATTAGGTGGTGGTGGAGGTGGCTAAAAGTAGTGGTGAATGAACATGAATTGTTAATCAATCGAAGAAAATATTTTCCCAAACCATCGCATGTCCTCCTCATGTTGTTGTTGTTCTTGGATGTGAGAGTCAGGTTAGGTTTGGATTTGGTTGAGTCGTTCAATTAAATCATCATGAGGATAAGCAGGTGTAGGTCCTTAGTGTGTTGCTTGATATCAATTGAAAGTATAAGATGCACCAAGAGAGGGGATGAATTGAAAATTTTTGTAATAAAGAAACAATCCTAAATAGGAATTCTAATTTTTTATTTAATTTTTAAACAAAACTTAACTTTATGTGGAAGCGAATAATTAAATCACGATTGTAATAATAAGTGGTGAAATTTTAAATTATATAACACAGATTTAGAATAGAATTTTCACCAAGCAGCTATATAAAATATAAAATGTAGAACATAAGTAAAGTACAGTAAACAGAAAAAGTCACACCAAAAGATTTATAGTAGTTCGGTCACTTGACCTTCATCCACTCCCTAGAGTCCTCCACTCCGAGAATTTCATTACTCAAAATTAATTCTCCTTTTACTCGCACAGCAAGACAGAGAATTCTTTACAAAAACCCCACTTTCACCTTCCCCGGTGTGGCGGAGTACCAAACGCTATGTCACACTCCCGGTGAAGGCAGCGAACCTTCTCATTTTTCTCCCTCATAGAGAAGGCAGAGTACATTTGAGGACACAGACCTTGAAGGATTTCCCCCTTAAAAAGCTCCCACAAGATTTTCTCAGGCCACAAGAGGAGCAAGCGTACAATAGACTTTAAGCAATAGTGTGATCCCCTCATACTCCTCCCTCACAAACTCAACTTCTTCTTCCTTTCACAAACCCAAAGAAAAATCTCTTCAAGTGGCTCCATCTTAAGAGATCTCCTTCTTGTCGCTTTCCTCTCTCTTATAATTTCAAAAGACAAAAGTATCATATATAAATCAGGCTCTAAGAAATCCAAAATTTTCAATTTAGTCATTTATGTTCATACAGTATGAACCAAGACCGTACAATATGATCAGTTCAAGATAGCCTTTGCCCTGGTACAAAGGAGTATGAACAAGCAATTTTTTTGAACACTATCATATAGTATGATACAAATATTATCCAGTATGATATCTTATGTTTCTTTTGTTCATATAGGACGAACGCTAGGAAGACCAAAACTCATCTCTATTCATCGATTGGTATGATCCACTTCATATAGTATGATTAGTTAAAATCTTCAGGTCATCCGGTACGATGTTTACATCATCCATTATAATTAGTTCAAAAATTAAGGCATAGTCCGATATCATGTACAGGATGATAAAAAATAGCATCGGTTCATCATACGGTACAAATCATATCATATAATACGATCACCAATCAGTGATTAATCCTTGATTTATTTGACTAATCATGGGAGTTAATTTAAGTAAGTATTCAAATCTTTGTACTATACGATTATATCGTAAAGTACAATCAATTAAAAATTTAAAATTTTAAAAACTTAAATTAATCTGGCGACTAGGGTTTCAAATTAAAAATATATCATACAGTATGATGCTGATCGTATAGTATGATGCTGATCGTACAATATGATTAGTTCACGAAGATTAGTCGTTGAGTCATAATAGTTCATACAATACCATTTAAAATCGTATAGTACGATCTACAGAGAGTAAAAAATTTTCACTTAAAAAAAAAACTCTCCACTGTGTGTATGCATGGTTGCTCATATTACATACACTTTATGGCCAGACTCAAGAAAATAAAAATAAAAAAATAAAAAGAAAATACAGAGTTATAGACTTCACATCCTATTCTATCAAGTCTCGAGTCTTAAGTTGTCTTAAGTAATATGTGATCTCCCTAAAATGTTATTACTCACAGACAAGAGTAATATAAAAATATTCAATGAATAATGAGATAATTCAATCGATATTATTTGTCATCATCAAAATCTCAGGCTAGGAGTCATGGACTACAAATATTTTTAAGTTAAATATAATTAGTTATAGTTTGAATATAACTAATTATATTTAATTTATAATTAGTTATAAATTTAAAATAATTAATTTTAAAATATTATAATTAATTATATATTAAATGTAATTAATTATAATTAATTTAAATTAATTATAAATTAAATATAATTAATTTATAATCAATTTTAAATTAAATATGATTAATTATACATTAAATGTATTTAATTATAATTAATTTTTAATTAGTTATAAATTAAATCTAATTATTTTATAATTAATCTTAAAGTAAATATGATTAATTATAAGTAAATATATAATTAATTTGTAATTAACTTTAAATTAAATATAATTAGTTATAAATTTAATATAAATAATTATAATTGATTTCTAATTAATTATAAATTAAATGTATATGAAAAAAAAAAAGGAAGAAAAGAAAAGAAGAAGGGGAGAGGGGGATCCCTCTTATAATGTTCTAAAATCCTGCCCCCGACTCACTAGACGTGCTGGTGGACCTTCTTTACGCGCTCTTATAGCACAATAGGGGGGAATCTAGTATAGTAAGTGCGATGAGGCGGGTAAGTGCGACAAGGCGGGTAAGCCCTATACAAGCTCTTATAGTGTGGTGGGGGAAGTCCTCAACATCAGCACCGCATACAATTGCTACAAAAGGTATGATATTTCAAATCCCATTTTTAGCGTTTGTGGCAGACTGGATAATCTCTTATACGCGCTCTAGTTGCATGGTATGAGGGCGCCTGGTGCGACGCATACGACGAGGTGGGTAAGCCCTATATACGCTCTTGTAGCGTGATGGGAAAAGTCACTGGTGTTCTCGTACAGGTATCATTGAAAGTCTCATACACGCTCTTGTAACGTGGTGTGATGAAAAGATGTACGACCGCGATGTCTAAGGACACCTACCATACACGCTCAAGTAGCATGGTGGGAATGCCCAGTTCTCCTACATTTCCCCCAAATGGGGGATATGTTGGGGTGCTATCAAAATTTTTACTAAAGTGCACAACGTTTGAACAATAAGAAAACCTCACTTGGGCAACAATACAGAGGGCTCGTATTTGGACATGAATGCATAGAAATTGAACTAAATATGCAGATGACTTGTATGAGCAACAAAAAATCGGACTTGAACTAAACTACAAGAAATGAAATCCCAAATCCTAACATGCACAATCAAGGTCAAAGTTTAAATGCCAAATAATAATTTAAACAAATACAAGCAAACAAGCAGGGGACTCGTGGTGGAGAACTTTCAAATGTGATTGACTTATAAGAGATATCAGTTAACTACATAATGCATAAGTACCACCCATATACATCAGTCAAAGACATGTTAAGAAAGCAACAATCGGCCCATAGATTAAAGAAGAAATGAATGATAATTAACTTGCAATATCATATCAATTGCAAAATGAATACCAACCATCAATACTTGAATACACTAAGTACAAAGAATGATGCGGGTAGATAAATGATATACGTAGTGGACTCCTACAACGATCATTACAAAGTTAATGTACTGTACTTGTTAGCAACAACAGATAGTTGTAAAGTGCATGAGTACTACCCACATGCAACAATCAAAGACCCACTATGCAAACAGCAGCTACCCTATAGATTGAGAGGGTGATGACAATTAATGGATAAAAACCCCAAGACATACAGATAACTAATGATTATTAAAATGAGTAACAAATGAGGATTAATCATCTATACCTGAATATATGATACACAACAAATGATGTTGATAGATGATAGATACAATGGACTCCTACAACAATCCTTACAAGTTTTCCTATAGATTGAGATGGCAACACTGGCAATTGATAGTGGAAGACTTCGTCCTTGCAAACAAGTACAATCAATAACCACCTAAGATTGGTAAAAGGTGGATATGATGCAAGTACAATAGGCTCTTCTACAAGTACGTCCAGAAGATTATAGTGAACATAGTCATTCCTTGTGAGCAAAAACATATGATATAATACGCTTGTGAATAACAATAATGGTTATATTGTAAGCACAATGAACCCTTGTGGATACAAGTACATATAGCACATATACAGTAGCGATTGAGATTTGCAAGTATGTCAGGTATGAAGACAACTCAATATAAAGAGAAGGATACCTCCCAACAGAATGAAAGAAATGTTTGAACAAATTCGAACTAAACTTCCTAGTGTTCTAAAATTTCTTCTTGGTCCTATACTTAAGAAGAAAATAGTTATAGCATCCACAAACACTAGAAATGACAAATGCATTCAGATACCTCTATTCATTTTGAAAGCCAATTATTTGGTTATGAAGGTTACATCCTATAAAAATTGGGTACACTGTAGACCTTAAAAAAAGTTCTTGTTAAGGTAATAATCATTGATCTCAAAAAAAGACCTCCTGATAAACGACAAAAGGGGAGTCAATATCAGGATGATGAGGTGCATCATGACATCCAAATAATATCGCCATTAAATCTGCATCACCAATGCAAGTGGACAGAAGACGTTTATAATTATTTCAAAGTACCCCCACACATGCACCGTAATTTGTATACAAATAGATACACAAAAGGGATAAATACAATCATAATACCTGTATGTGCCCCGACGAGCATGTTATAAGTATACATGTGATGTATAGGGATGCTGCACAGGTCAATAAATGAATTCAAGTGTGAACCCAATCCTTATATGCGAATTAATAAGAGTCGACAGGGTTCAAATCATCAAACAAATATACAATGGTGGCGACCACTATATTTATTTTAATATATTTATATTAGACATTAAAGACCTTCAGTAAAGAAAACTCACTAACAAATATCCAAAACCTACAAAACCTAGTCCCTTATTAGCAAGTTGATAGGATCAACAAGATTTAGTCAATGAAAATTATTCGATAAACCTCGATGATGGTCATATTGAATGTTATCTCAACTAGAGGGGTTAACAAATACTTTCAAATGCCTACCAAATGCCCAAACGCCAATAAAATTCATAAAAATTCCAAAATCTAAATATTAAAAGTTGAAATAATCCATTAAGTCACCTAAAGCAAAATTCATCCATCATCTGCAAAAGTTTGTCGAGGTGAATAAATTGAAATTTACTTCAGGTCACACAGAGCTAATGCCTAGTCAAAAATATCACTATGATTCATTCTCAAATAATCTCCTATTAGTAAGGACGTGGTACGTGTCCTCTAACCGATAATTTCACTTCCAAATGACACCTCAAGATAAATGATTATGACCCGGGGCCCTCTAAACTGAGTGATTTTGCCTCCAAATAGCACCACAAAATATCGATTATGGCAAGAGACAATATGTTCCTTATTGTTATCAAATCCTTGAGATATGAATCAATAGGATATGATCGATAGGTCATAAAGCCCTCTGTTAACTAAGGTGGATTCAAATTTGTCCCCTTAGACGAACACTCACCCAAAGTTTATAAGGTCCCCTTGGACGAAGCAACCCATGACAGCCGACAAGGATCCTTCTTTTGTGTGTTTTCGTATTTTTTTGTTCGTGTTTAGGGGAGAAATATTGTTTGTTTGTGCTTTGTGTGATAAAAAACTTAAAAATTTAAAAAATTTTGAACTATTCATAATAGAAAACTTCTTATATTCACATGCTTATTCATTTAGGGGGAGTTGAGGAGAAATTTAGGATTTTTAATTATACTTAAATAATAATTATTTTATCATCATAAAAAAGGGAGAGATTATTGAGATAGTTGCTACTTAGCTTTGCATGTTTGACATTCTTGCAACTTGTATATTTTTTATGATTTTAAATATTATTATTTCTCCTAACATATTTTGGAAGTATTATTTTTGCTCTTGTGTGTACTAACATTTCAAGGAAATCATACTCCATATTATTGAATACTTCAAATCAAGTTCAACTTAGAGTGTTTTACAAATTGAAGTCTATATTTTTCATTTTATTGAGTCTGAGAAAGTGAGATTGTAATTAAGTAACTAAGCACACATATACTAGGTGAGAGTTTTTAAAATTTGTAATTTTTAAACTGATCGTACGGTACGATACAATTTTGTATGGGACGATCTTGTCAGTTATTTTCCCCAATACGCAATGGAACGAACAGAGAATGACAAATTTTTTTTCTAAGTATATATCATACAGACAATATTTTATGATCATATCAGAATGATCTTCTCTTTTTTTAACGAATGTGAAGATCGTATGGATGATATTTTTTGTTCGTACCAGGATGATCTTCTCTATTTTTTACGTATATGAATATCGTACGGACGATATTTTTCATTCGTGCCGGAACGATCTTCTCAGTTTTTTTACGAATGTGAAGATCGTACGGACGATATTTTTCATTCGTACCGGGACGATCTTCTCTATTTTGTCCTCTAAAGCTATTCGTACTAACAATATTTTTTATCATACCGGGACGGTGGGCTTTGTTGAGATTTCATCAGATGTTCGTACATATTTGCTTTAAAATTTTTGTTCATACCGGACGAACATATTTTGTACAGATGATGATCGGGTACGAATATAGTTTGTACCTATTCACAATGAGTTCGTACGCAATAGTTTTTAAACTGTTTGTATATATGAAATTCGATCGTACGGGATGATCGTGGACGGTCAAATTTAAAAAATGTAATTTTCTGGATGATTTTTCGTGTCTTTTCTATAAAAGATCCACTTAGGACTGTCATTTAATCTTTTTTTCATTTAGTCTTCCCGATTGGTAAAGAGTGATTGAAGGAGAGAGTGTTTAAAGGAGATTTCTTCCCATTTGAGCGTTAAGGGTTCACAAGGTTACTCAAGGGTAAGTATCTCTGTTTTGTGATTTGTGTTTTCTTCACTCTTTCTCTTGTAATTCTAGATTTCTTGAGTGAAGATCTTTCAAGAAGATTTAGTTCTCTACTAACACTTGGATAGTATGAACAACCAAAGGTTCTCTGCCTATACTTGGAGAGTGTGAACAGCGAAATGTTCTCTGCCTACACTTGGAGAGTGTAAAAGGATGAAGGTTCTCTGCCTATCCTTGGAGGGTGTAAAAGGATGAAGGTTTTCTACCGCATTGAGGATTGGTGGAAGAGAGTTTTATAAAGGCTTCTCCGTCTTGCTGTGGGGACAAAAGGAGAGCCACTTTGGTATAGTGCAATACCTAATGTGGGAGACTTCAGGGAGTGGATGTAGGTCATGTTTGATCAAGCCACTATAAACTCTTGTGTCTTTTTATTTCCGCTTTCTTTTTATTTACGGCAAGTTTTAACTTTTTTGTGGTTGAAAAAATTATTTTGAAAAACTTAAAATTAACTTGGTACAAATCATTAAATCGGTTTCAAACTTTCTAATTCAAGAAAGGGTTCAAGTTTTTAAATTACCAATTCAAACCCCCCTGGTTAACCTTGGGATATTAGTTTAGGTCTAACAACCTATTCAAGAATCAACGACATTTAACAATCATAACACTCGCATAAGCCCCGCCAAGCATGTTATAAGTACACACGTGATGTCTAAGGATACTACACGAGTCAATAAGGGAATTCAAGTGCTAACTTGATCCTTATATGCGGATCAATAAGAATCGACATGGTTCAAACTATCAAACAAATATACGGTGGTGACGACTAGTATATTTATTTTAATATATTCATATTAGGCATTCAATGCCTTTAATAAATAAAACTTACCAACAAATGTCTAAAACCTATAAAACCTGATCCCCTATTAACAAGTTGATAGAGTCGACAAGGTTTAGTCAATGAAAATTATCTCATAAACCTCGATGATGGCCGTGTTGAATGTTATCTTAACTGGATGGATTCACAAATACTTTCAAATGCCTACAAAATGCCCAAACGCCCATAAAATTCAAAAAAAAATCCAAAATCCAAATATTTAAAGTTGAAATAATCCATCAAGTCACTTAAAACAAAATTCATCCATCCTCACAACAGTTTGTCAAGGTGGATAAATTAAAATTTACTTCAGCTCACACAAAGCGAATGCCTAATTAAAAATATCACTATGATACATTCTTAAATAATCTCCTATCAGTAAGGACGTGGTATGTGTCCTCTAACTGATAATTTATCCTCCAAATGGCATCGCAGGATAAATGGTTATGTTCGGGGCCCTCTGAACCGAGTGATTTTGCCTCTAAATAGCACCACAAAATACCGATTATGACCAGAGCTAATACGTTACTTATTTTTATCAAATCTTTGAAATATGAATCAATAGGATATGATCGATAGGGCATAAAACCCTATATTAGCTAAGGTGGATTCAAATTTGTCCCCTTAAACAAACACTCACCCCAAATCTATAAGGTCCCCTTGGACGAAGCAACTCATGACAGCCGACAATAATCCTTCTATCAGGTTGGATCGACTACCTCCTCTGATTAAGTAGGCTAGGGACCACGATGGCCCCGGACAACGGAACCATGAGATCTTGATTGGGTCCATCATCCATTCCCCCACCATCCGCTTTAATTTTTATTTTAAATATCAAACCTAAAAATTCTCCAATATACATGCCCATGCTGCTACTATATGTCGGATACTAGGTATCTATAGATACGATGTGTTCACTGACGACTAGCTTTAATCAAAAGTTCTCTCTCGTTATCGAGAGGGGTAATTAACTATAAGGCATTACGCCTATAGGAAACCAAAACTCAAATCATAAAGCCCTAGCAAAATGAGGGTGAAATCTTTGGGTAGTGTCACAAAATCATCTATCTTCCAAAATTTACCTCAGAACTTAAATTCGTTAATACTCCCCCTTAAAGAAAAAGCAGAAAGCGGATGGAGGCCAGAGCCAAACTTTCGGAGCCCACGAAAACCTTTTATTTCATAGCCAAAACTCCCAACCATAAAACTAAGACTTTATTTGTAACGACTTTCTTACTGTTTTTTTAAAATAACTTTTGCTTCATATTTATAAAACAATAGAAAAGCAGTCCCAAATAGTCGAAGAAGTGCAATGCAAAAGGCAAATTCTAAAACAAAGAGAACCCACTATCATTAATGAGAAGAAATACAAACAATACTAAATAGAAAATAGATCATATAATGTAGCACTACTCCCAACAGCTCACAAATGCATGCATGCAAAGAGACACTCACACAACAAACCCCTGCAGGATTCTTTTAACTAATAATGGAACCCATTCATTCATTCATTCATTCCCATAACACCCTTTATTATTCTAAGCAAAGCCCACAACATCTAATCTGATCAAGCACTCAAACTCCCTCCATTACTCTGTGACAGCAGTAGGCGCTTCTTCAGCCTTCGGCTCCTCAGTTGCCGGCGGCGCCTCAACTTTCTCCTCCGCGGCCTTCGGCGGCTCCTCCTCCGTCGCCGCCACCTCGTCGGAGGCGGCGGGTTCCTCTACAGCGGGCTCTTCGGAGGCCGGCTTTTCAGTGGCGGTGGGTTCAGGTGGGACTTCTTCCTCGGTTTTGGCGGGCTCTTCTAGTGGAGTTTCAGCGGGCTCGGCGGCTGGTTCGGGCTCGGGTGCTGGCGGGGTTTCGAGGGTTTCTTCAACGTGTTCGGCCTCTTCGGCGGTTGGTGGGGAGTCGGCGGGAATCTCGTCGGCGGCGGGCGCAGGGGTGGTGTCTTGCTCGGATGGGACGGGAACTGATTCCACCTGAAAGGAAGGAATGTTTGCTGCTGTGGTATTTGGAATAAAGAACTAAACCAATATAAATCAACGATGATATAAATAAATATTGAATATTAAAATTTTAATTTTATAATTATTTTTAATTCAATTTATATCAAATATTCTGACATAATAATAATAAATAAACGATAATAATTTATACGATATTCACAAAATATTCAAAAACTCCTTACTGACTTTGGTCTTATTTTATTAATAATCTCATCAAAATTTAACAAAATGAAAATTTAAATTTTAAGATCCAATTAATAGGCTTTTAACAAACGAAATTCGTTTACTGCCAAATCTGTTTTATACTTATTTATAAAAATTTAGATCAGAAAATTCATATCAAAATTTTGATCAGATTTAATATTTAAAAACTTTTTTTATTTTTTTAACCAATAATTTAAATTATTATTAGCTTTTCCATTCATTGGATGTAATTTCGCAACTAAGGTCTCCTTTGGGACGGCTTTTATATTGTTTTTTAAAATAATTTTGTAAAAAATAAGAAAGTCGTCCTAAACAAAGGAGTTTTGTTGGTACGACATTCTTACTGCTTCTTAAAACAGCTTTTTAATACAAATTTATTTTTTCTACTAAAAAAATGTTTTAAACAACATTAAGAAAATCATCCCAAACAAAGAGAGTTAGAGAGACAAATTATCACCTCAACAGCTGCCATAGATGATATAGAAGTTCAAGCCTAGAGGATAGAGAACGCTATGATCAGCTTCGATGAGAGAGAAAGAGCGAGGAAGAAGGGTAGAGATAGAGAGAGAAAGAATAGGAAGAAGTGAAGAGAAAGAGAGAGAGAGGTAACTATGATCAGATGGAGTGTGCCTTCTCAGCATGGAGAGAGCTATTTATAGCGCCCCTTTCCACCTCCTCGCCTCAGAATCTTAAGCGTATCACAATAGACTGATTATTGTACTCATTTCTTTAATTCATTAATTATTTTATTATCAGATCTAGAAAAGTATGTAGACAGGTCGGGCCGATCTCGAGTCATCTTTAACTTAAACTTGATTACTCAGTAGAATTTGAGCTAAAGTTGTATTAAAATGGCTTCTTAGTACAAAAATCATAATTTTTATACTAAGAAGCAATTTTAAGAAGCCGTAAGAAAACCATCACAAACGAAACCGTAAACGAGTACCAATAAACTTATTGAGTTTAATTTACGAGTTATTTATCGAATCGAGTACGAATAAACTCAAGAGTCAACTTGACTCACTCGGGATTCATTTTAGACGACTTTTTTATTAATTTTTAAAATAACTTTTTATTATAAAAAATTTTTATAATAAATTATAGTTTTTAAAAGCAGCAATAAAGCCGCCAAACGAAGCCTTATTTGCTAGATCCGGCTTAAGAGAGAATATGAACATCATAAATCACAAAAATTCAAAAGCTAAAACGCAGCCTGCCACCTCCTTTCGGCAATGTTCCACGTGGCATTCCTCGATTGGTTTCTTTTGAAAGGTAGGCCCCACCTGTGCCAACTCTAGCCTGGAAAGCTTGTTAATACGGGACCCACCTACAATAACGTCGAGTGAGTGGCGGTGGAGAGCGGGCCCCATCGAAGATGGAGGCGGCCAACTCGCTGCCGTGGCGGGGATCTCCACTTCAGTAACGCCAACTTTTTCTGCTTCCCATCCGCATATTTATTCTATGCGAGCCGCGAGATCACCGTTCATGAGGCGAGAATCACTAGAACGCGATGGTGCAATTATGCGGAGCGGGGAGCCCGCCCGTACTTGCGAGAAAAAGGAGCGATCGGCGTGCGTGACAGCACTGCATGGGCCCCGCCGGTCGCATCCTTCCATCTGTACCGACGTGGCATCTCTGCCGAGCCCAATCCCCGAGGAATTTTTTACTATAAAATGAGCCGGGGACCGAAGATCGGTTTACTAAGTTTTCAACGAGCATTATTCACCGTTGATCGCGGATCCAACGGTTATGATAGAAGGATGCCATGTGCGCATAAGCTTAGGGTTTTTAATTAAGGGGCTAATTGGAAATTAATGTGTAAAGTACTATATTATTTAAGGGTTTTTAATGTGAACAAAATAAAATTTAAAAAATTCATATAAGTGATGTCATTAATTTATTTTACCTATTGTTATTTTAAAATTAAATTATATTTCATTTTATTCTTCAAATATAATTAAAAATTAATTTTAATTTTAAGGTTTTTATATTTGAACACAAATTTAAAATAATATAATCATGATTGAAGTTATTAATTTATTTAAAAATTGATAATTTATCTAAATAAAAATTATTTTTTATTGTATTATTTAATAATTGAGCTATTTTTTTAATAGAGATATATGAATATAATTTAAATTATAAAAGATAAATAAAATTGCAAAAATTTACATAAATAGAAGGAGGTGTGTGATAAATGTGGCAATGGGGACCTTTGAAGAGAAGTGTTTGATAGAGAAAAATGTAATGACATGATGTGTTAGATGACAATATCAAGTTGGATTTTATAATGGCATTAGTGATGGAGTATTGATAGGAAATACTGAGCTCCTTGACAAATTTTGTGACCTAATTTATGTTGAAGTGTACATATCATACATAACTTTTCTAATATATTTTACGTTAATAAGCCTATACTGAGATCAAAATGAAACCGGTCCCCGAATCCTCACATTTTTTTTTCTATGATGCCTATTCTCTCTTATACATCTTCGTCGTCTATTTAGCCCTTATCCATCATCGCTGCATCTTATCCCTCGCAACGCCGCTTATACACTCGTATCATTATTTTTTCACCATATTAAAAAATAAGTTGCATGTTTCTTATGCTATATATTCAATTGAGAAATCTTTGATGAGCCCTACATTGTGATAAAATTTCTTTTCTCATCAAAAATTAAACATAAATTATTACATATATGATAAATATGAGCTAATCGTTCCAAATGAAATTTAAGTTTCAATGTATTTTTTTAATTTCAAATTTAATAAATATGATGCAATAATTATGGAATTAATGTATTATGCTCCTTGGTATTATTTTGCATTAATATATCCTATTACATATTTGTAAAAAATAGAATCATTTGAGTTATTTATTAATTTTGCATGCATTAATAAAATTTTCAAGATGGTAAAATTATGTGTCCATATTTGATAAATAAGAGAAATATTTCAATTACTTTATGAGGTATCACTCAATTTATATAAAAGAGATTTTTTTTTTGCCCCCAATTATTAGTATTGGACATCTCATGAAGTGTGCATTCTCATGTCACATATAGAGGCATATTCTGAACAATCAAATAAATAGACATAAAGAAATGACATCGAATGCTATTGGCAAGCACATAATTTAAAATATAATTAGGTAAAATATTGAAGAGCTTCCAAATAGTGAAGCTCATCAATTTTAGTATGTCTGTTAAGTGCACAATGACAACCTACATTGCCAAATGTAGTAATATAGTAGTACTATTGTTGCGGGCTAGAATATACACGGCAATAGAGTTGTAATTTTACGTCTTAGCGTTGTACGGATACCCAGCTCACACACAGATAACACAAGATTTTTTATGTGGAAAACCCTTGAAAGGGGAAAAATCACGGGGCCTAGCCCAGTTGAAAATGATTCCACTAGAATTTGAGTCTGTAACAATGGGCTGACTCGTCTTTGAGGACGATCAGATTACAAGTAATACTTGTACGATAGAAGTCCGGGTGTCAGGTGATAGTCTAGCAGAACTTCTGGCCTCAGATGGTGGTCTGGCAGAACTCCGACTCTTAAGTGATGATCCGGCGAAGATGAGGTCCTCCGGTGGTGGTCCGGTGAAGGTGAGGGCCTCTGGCGATGGTCCGATGAAGGTGAGGGCCTCCGGCGGTGGTCCGGTGAAGGTGAGAGCCTCCGGCGGTGTTCCGGCAAAGGTGAGGGCCTCCGATAGTGGTCTGACGAAGGTGAGGGCCTTCGGTGGTGGTCCGGCGAAGGTGAGGGTCTGTGGCGGTGGTCCGGCAAAGGTGAGGGCTTTGGCGGTGGTCCGGCTGTTGACCTACTTTTTGCTCCAGACTGGGTCAAAGAGTTGACCTAGTCAAATTTGACCATGCTAGACCCCAGGACCCATCCCAATGGGTTCAAGGAGTCAAGCCAAGTTTGCTGAGCCTAGACTCAGGTCATGGGTCAACCTGGTTGACCAGGTCAACGAGGGTTGACCCAAATGGACCTAAATCCCTTCTGATTGGTTTCAAACCAAATTCAGAGCTCCATGACCCTATTTCTCCCCTCCACTAGACTCAGTGGGTCAAACCTAACCCACTGGACCCAGACTTGTGTCCTAGGTCAACCCCATTGACCAAGTCAACACAGGTTGACTCAAATTGACCTAAAGAGTCCAAATCAAATTCAAATCCATTCAAGTCCCATCTTGAGCTCAACCCCTCACTCCTATGGACCTAATTGACTAGGTTGACCAAGTCAACATTTTATTGTGTCAAACCAAGTCATAATGGGTCAATTTTGACCCATTAAGGCCCATTAAGAGCCTAATTAATGAGAATTAAAGCCCCCAATCGATTTCAAATTGAAACCACGGCTTATTCTTTCATTTTTCCCTCCTAATTGCCTTTAGAGTCGATCCCAACCGTTGATCAAAAGCTTTGGACTTTAAATAGGGAAAATTAGGTCTTAAGAAAGGATCTTTTTTTTTTTTTTATTTCTTGAGCCACAAGCGATGAAATCCTCTGAGATTTGGTGTGAGTATTCCTAGAGGGTTCCTAAACCCTTCCCGACCAGATCCCAACCTCCTCGAGCCGCCGAAGGTGAGATCCCGAAGAGACCGAGCCTTTAAACCTTCCTTGACGAATCCCGCTCGATCGAAGGCGTATTGGAGCTCGACGTCAACTAGGAATTTATTTGTGGATCTCTTACAAGCTCAACGATCGCAGGATCGAACAGTTGGAAGCAGGTCTAACGTGGCTAAGTGAGCCGTTACCGCGGCAAGCATCGTCGCGGTCATTGCGGCAATCATTGTCGTGGACCGCGGAGCGAACTGGAAGCTGCCGTGTGTCCCACTACCGCCGTCGCCGCTGTCTGCGCTCGCCAAGTGTGGGGCCGTGATTCGCCATCGCCGATTCAATTTGAAACGAATTTAAATCAATTTGAAAACCTTATTCTCTTCAAATATTAATAGAAAATTTTTTTTTATCGGAAAAATTCGTGCAATATATCGAATTGCTCGGATTTTTATCCTCTTCAATTTAAAATTATTGTTGTTCAAAAATGATAATTATATTTGTAATTATTTTAAAAATAGCAAAAAATATTAATTTAATTATGCTTTATTATATTATTATTTCATTAATTATAATACTAATAATAATTATTATTATTTTTATACTTTTGTTACTGTTTTCATTATTTGTATATTATAATTATTATTATAATATTTACTATAATATAAAAATATATTTTTAAAAATTAAATATTATTGTAATTATTTTTAATTATTTAAACTACTTAAAATACTATTAATAATTAAGATGTTTTATCACTATATTTTTAGATTATTTTAAATTTCAGAAACCTTAAAATATTATTTTAGACTATTTTTAATAAATTTTTTTTAAATATTAATTATCTTATATTATTTTCAAAACCTTTGATTATTTCAAACTTAGAAAAATCATAACTAATTCGTTTTAAATCGGATTTCGGCGTGCAACCCCTCGTTCTTTTTAGAAAAATATGTTTTATATTTTTAAATTATTTTCAGTAATTAATTTTATCTTTTCTGTCAGATTTCTATCTTGTCGTGCTTATTTAATTATTTAAATATTATTTAGGTAATTATTATAATAATTATTTTAAATTAAAATTTATTTTGAAACCCTTTTCAAAACCTCGATTGGATGGTCAGTGGATCTCCCTATATTATGTATTATAAATTGATTTATTTTTAATTATACTATTTTTCAAAATCTACATATATTTGTAAGTATTTTTAAATTATTTTTAAAATTATTTATATTATTAAACCCTAATTTTGGGAGATTCACTTTCATGAAATTTTAAGCACGAATTGTATGTGTGAAGAACAGTCATGGGGGAGTGGATTAGTGGATGGTTGAGTCCCAATCATTCACTAACCCCTTTCATTAGTTGTACTTACCTTTCTTTTATCTAAAGTTTGCATGCGTAAGATACATTACCACTTAGTTTAGGCTCTCCTAGATCTAAGGACATTGTGTTTATTTAGTTTATGTGTTCCTTGCATTTGTAAACTCAATGGTTAGCTCAAAACTTCACTTTAAATTCCTGTAACGTAGTGACACCGTAAGAACAACAATCAATGACCCGTCTAGCGAACTTAAAAAATTTTTAGGAGTTATGATAGATCTCCGATTGTCATGAAAACTTCAACCATTAAACTTAGTGACATCATAAGCCCTCCAAAATTTTTTAGGAAATTTTAGGAGCTTTTAGACCCTCTAATTAACTAACCCTAATTAACCTGCTAAATAGGGCACGGTAGCCTTCTAAAAATTACATTAAATCCAATTTAAGTCAGAAAATTACCTACCTTAGCTTAAATTCTCCAGAATTTAGAGCTTAATCCAAGATAAATAGGTCTACTTAGTTTGACTTTAGTTTGACCCTTAATTTAACCTTAGGTGAAAATTACCTTTTTGCCCCTAATAAATCTTTAAAAATTATTAAAAATCTCAAATCTTCTCCAAACACTTGGGAACACCTTCTCAGGTCATTCCTGACCTTTGGGGATGATTCTAATCAGTTTGGAGCTGATTTGGATCAAAACATTAAAATGAGCCCTTTATTAGATATTTAGATAATTCCATAAACACCCTAAACTTAAAAAATTCATAACTAATTATAGAAAATTTTAAATTAGGTAAACTCACTTGCATTAGACTCCAATTATGATATAGTATTTATTAAAAATATTAGGATTCAAGAAGCCCATGTAAATTAGAAAGTCAACTTTTTGGTCAACCATAGTTCATTTAGGGCCCGAAACTTTGAAAATTCATAACTTTGTGTAGGAAACTCCAAATCCTGCGTACTACCTGTCTAACTACTAACCTTAAGGTCTAGTATTTTTCTAAATTTTTAGGATATACAGACTTAGTCTATTTCTAATAGTGATCTTTTGGACTCCCTCATCCTAGTACCTAGGAGGACCCGGGACTTTCCAAAATTGGTTAATAAAATTTAAACTTCAAACCTCAGTACCATAAGGATTTAAAACTGATCAACAAACTAAATTAACTAAAATGAATCTTAATCCATTAATGTTTGAACTTTGATTAAAGCTCTCTTTTATAGCATTTAACAAACATGAACTTTAGGCAACTTTAACTAACTACCCAGCTTAAGACATATCCAAGCCACACAAGCCTTACACACACTTAAAATTGTTTGCCAGGACATCACTTCTAGACTTAGGCTAGCCGGTGTTTATTTCTTTGTGTGCCAGGTTTTTTTTGATGATTTTATTGCATGCTGTGGTGAATTGCTGGTGTGTTTGCTTACATTTATTGCACTATGGATATGATGTGATGAGGGTTAGACGTGCCCCTAGATTAGGAACGACATATATATTATTCTTCTTGCAGGTGGCCATGCTCATTCTATAATAAAAAATGGGGGAACTGTCATGATTTCTAACAATCTCTTATGTAGGTGCTTGCTCAGCCCCCCTAAATAAATGATGGCTAAATAAAATAATTATAACTGCTATAGGTGCTTCAGAGACGCTTAGCCCTCATGATTAAGAGCATGGCTTGGCACAGCTTCAATAGGTTACTTTTATTTTATATAACTGCTTGAGATATTATAACTATTTGGGATGATTTTTATTAAGATAATCATGCAGGTCCCTTTAGAATTTACTGCTTTTTAGTTGATGTAATATTTGTAATAAATGTAAAGTGTTGTGAAAGTGGCCTTTGAGTGGGATATTCTTATCAAACTCGAATTTCAAAAGAAGAAGGCATCATCAAAGGGGAAAGTCTTCTTCCATTTGAAAGATTGAGTTGGATGGCTTTAGATATCCAAAGAGAAAAGGCAATGCCCCCTACCAAGGGGGAATTATCTCTTCGTTTGGATATTCAAGCCACGACGGATCTAATGAGTCAAAGGATGAGATTTTCAAGGAGTCCAAGGAAAAGAGATCTAATGAGTCCAAAGAGGAGAGATCAAAGGAGTCCAAGGAGAAGAAAACTAAAAAGCTGAAGACTTAAAGACCACTATCTCACTCAAAGTCATTTGCGTATGTCATAGGCTAAGAAATCCGGGTTGTTGACAGTGGTGCCCGGCCACTTTATTTTTTGCATACCTGGGTTGTAATAAAGGCAGTTTGCCTATGGACATTTAGTTGATTTATTGGATTTATATTGATGTGCTTACCTGATTTACGCAATAGAAATTACCTACTTTTTCTAGGTTTTTTTCTTGCATGCCGATTTTATTTTAGCCTGAATTGTGTTAGGCTCTTTTAAGGATTACAAAATTTTTATACTCATAACTAATCTTCAAAATTTTAATATTTAAATAACATAAAAATTTAACGAACCTATAGAACTACCGGAATCGTTCAGGGTCACATGCATAATATTGTATTCTTCTCTCCTTCTAATAAGACATCTCCCTGCCTACGGGTTGAGTCCGAATAATCTGGTCTATGAGGATGAAGTGCCGGACCTAGGGAGATCCAGTCTTTTTTAAAAATTTATTTTCTGTAAGCCTGTTTTTAAAATTCTAAAGCATTCATGATTTAACTCTTTAACTAGCATGCATTGCATTAGTAACTAATTTAATTAAAATTTAATTATGTTAGCTTGGAGCATTCACCCCATATAAGTCCATGACCAATTAGGAAACTCAATAGATGTCGGCCCCAATAACAATAACTGTACCATCCACCCATCTATCATAACTGACTTGACGATATTATTTTAAAGTGATTAAGTGGTTAGCTGGCTCCCCAATTCAGGCCAGGGTAAGTCCAGATCTTTGCACCGCATTAATTAGGACACGGGTCATAGTGTTGTTCGTATAACACTAAGCCCAATTTAGATCTAGGGTTTAATGCTAATACATTCGGTCTCGTAGTAAGCTTTAAATAGTGGGTAATTTCTCTATTATTCAAGAACTATAAATCCTACTTATCTACGTCACATTGATAACGCCACTCCCATCCTTCTCTCATGCATGTGATTGAGTGCTTGATTTCTTTTCCCCAATTACTCTTTGGTGCCCTAGAGCCCCCGAATGCTGATGTGAACCTCGCATCTCGATTTATCCCTTTAAGGTATTTCTTCCTTTTGAGTAGAACATCTTAGTCTACATTCTTGTGCCAATTCCATTTTTGGGAAGGTTAATGTATGATCCTTAATGGAGAGTTTTCTCGGGCTCCAACCTGGGATGTTATTAACCACGGGAGCTTGTGCCCATGAAAAACTTGGTCTCACATCTACTAAACCCCACTCGAGCTGTCGTATCGGGCGGGAAAACACGTTCTAATTAGGTCATGTATATTACTACCCATCGGGGTGCGCTGGCGAGAGCCACTATCCTCAATGATTAGTCGTATGCACGATCCAATCTGCCCCTTTCAATTGACCCATTTGAGCGGTGCTCTTTCGGAGGTCCACACCGGCGAAGGTGAGGGCCTCCGGTGATGGTCCGACGAAGCTCCGTTGGTGGTCCGACTAGACTCCGGCAGTGGACCACCAAGACTCCGGCGATGGTCGAGGAGGAGCTTCTTGCTTGGATCCCTTTTCAAGAGAAATGAGGGGTCTATTTATAAATTTTTTGAGTGGCATGACCCTTAAATAGGTGAGAGATCAAGGGTAAATGGGGAGTGCTTTGATGGACGGCCGATATCGAATCCCTTGATCATGGTCCGTTCGCCAGACATTTGGAAGTCTTCATGGCTTCGAAATTCAGTGATCTTAAGCTCATTGGAGGTCTCGTCGAGCCATTCGATTCGACTATAAGCTCGTCATATTTGGAAACCCTTTGGTAACTCAAATAGTGGTATGAAACTTCCAACAATTCTTCGGGTCCTTGATTTGGACATATTTGGGCTCAGATTGAGTCAAATTTAGTGTCGTTGGGTTTGTATTTCCGATATGCTCAGTTTTACTGTAAGTTTGCTGAAATCGGAATTTAGGTGATCCCAGATTTAATTTTTGAAGTTTATGGCTTGCTTTTGCCTCGAGAATAGTGCCCGATCAAGATAATTTTTTGATGCATATCAGCTGCCCCCTGTTTTCGGATGTCAAAGCTCCATAATTCCGAAAATACTTGTTCCAACATTTTACAGTGGCCAAATCACAAAAAAATACGTTTCAAAAACTATAATGTTGCCCAAATTTGATCACAAAGGCCCCGTTAAGCTCTGAAAGTATCAAAATTTAGTCTGGAATATCAAAAAACGTGTTCGGGGACTCAAAAACGTCAAATTCAAACCGTTCGGGCCAAAATCGGGCCTGGACACGCGTAGGCGGCCGAACCGGCCGGCAAGCCGGCGGACCACTACCCTCCGCCTTTGGCGGCAGCACCCGCGTCGCGCGGACGAGCTCGCCACTTTGGGCGCGCGGTTGCTCCATTAGCCGGCTAACTGCCGGCTAGAGTTAAAAAAAAAATTCTGCTTCAGCTGCACCACTTTAGGCGGTTTTAACCGCCCCGGGTGGTTTTAGAAAACTACCAACAGTTTTTTTTAAGTTATATATATATATATATATATATATATATATTCAAAAGAGAGGAAGAGAGTTTTTTTTCATAACTTCTCCAACTTCCCTCCTACGATTATAAATACTACGAGGGTAGATGAGACAGCGTCGACTGTTACGAGTGACTTCCTGATCCTTTTCCGCAAGAATTTTCATTTCTCAAATGATGTGGTGACGATTGTCCCTAAGAGGTCCGATCGGGCTAGCCTTCCTCCTACCAGATACTTGACTGTCTCTAAAACTCACTTGCGAGCGGGGTAACGCTTTCCACCTCCTACTGAGTTGATCAAAATTTTACGTCGGTGTGCGTGAACCTATCCCAATTTTCATACAGAGCGATGTCGGTGACTGTGGGATTGATTGTGCTCTTCAAGGATCGAGGAGCTATTCTGATACCTGAGCATCTTTCACGATGGGTCGTTTTACTAGTGACACGCATGGGCGTGTAACATTCAGATCAGAATGGTTGGATGTGCGTACCCGTGATCCTTCAAAGAACTGGGCCAATACATTTTTCTTTGTGAAAAATGTTTGGGGACTGATGGAAAGTGGGGGAAGATGAAGGATCTGTCATCCCCTCTGCATGTCGGGGAAGAGGATACAATGAGGATCCTCAAGGTTCCTGAAAATGAACATCTTCTATTCGAGTTTCGTCATATGAATAGATACACCGAGGAAGAGTTCTTGTTCAACATTGGGTTGTCGTTCCATGCTGGAGGGTCCGATGCAAGGATGTTGAAGCCATCTTCTAAGGTTCCCGAGCCCCCTGCCCCAGCTTCAAATGTGCCTCCTAAATGACCGGCAAGAGGTGAAGACCCTCAGATTTTGAAAAAGAAGAGGTTGGAGGGGAATGCGACCAATACCGATAAAGCTCTACCTGACTCTTCCCCAGCCAAGTTCTACATCCTTGAGGATATCTTGAACCATCAATGTATCAAACGCCGCAGAACTGACGATGTGGTGAGTAATATCTTCCCAATGCTTTTTCTCTTTTTCTCCTGGGGTGGAATCTAACACATTGTTTTTCCTTATTTCAGTTTTCGCACATTAGAATCGAGCTCACCGACGCTTTGAATGAATGGAATAGTGAATTTGTGAAGATAAAATATCTTTAAGGAGAATTCAAGCGGAAGAACGATCAAGGAGGTAAAGGTGCTTGAAGGGGAATTGAGCGAGTACATGACGGAGTTGGCCAACACAATGCACTCCTTATCTCTTCAAAATCGGCAAGCAGATCGGCATCAAATTGATCTGACGGAGGCACAAGCGACAATCACCCAGCTTTTGAAGGATCAAAAGGTCTCCGAAGAGAAGATAGCGTCGCTTGAGGCAAAGGATAGAAGGTCCCAGACTCTTATAGCTGAGAAGGAGTCTACTTTGTCTGGCTCAGAACGTTCAAAAGTCATTGAAGATTTCAAGAAGTCCATAACTTTCAAGACCATCATCCAGGATCACGTTCAGGAGGCTCGAGACCATATTTATGATATAAAAAATGAAAGCCTTGGAGCAGTAGTGTGTTGAAGACGGATTCATCCGGACCTTTTTGAAGGGAGTTCGCTTGATACAGCGGAAGACCAGAGTTCAAGTCGAAGGCGTGACCCCTAGCCAAGCTTCAGATGACTTTCCTTCAGGTTTTGATGGCGAAGAGGTAGAGAGTGAGCTTCAGAAGGTCTTTGATCTTAACGTGGATGATGAGATTATAGATATTGAGTAGCAATTTTATTTATTGCTGTTTGTACTACTTTTCTTTTTTTGTTAGCGATTGTGTTGTACTAGATGTTTGTATTGATATATATAATCTTCTATGATTTAATAGAAAATTGTTGATATTTTTGTTTGACTAGTAAACGTTTTAGTGCCATGATTTTATTTATGCTTGTTTAAAGTACTTGACCTATTTAAGGCTTTTAGTTAATGCATTCAAACTTGTGTGGAGGAGGTTAGGAGAATCCACTAAGGATGTATGACCTATCCGAGGTTATATGTCAGAGCGTCACTCGATGACTCTAGCCTGTATGGAAGAGGTCGAAAGAATCCACCAAGGATGTGCGACCTATCTGAGGTTGTTTGCCAGAATTTTCTCCAAGACGTTAACCTGTGTGGAAGAGATCGGATCGAATCCCCATGGGATTGATAATATAGTGATTGCAACAAAGAATGCATATGCCTCGAATCAAGGATATAAAAATTATTTAATACTTTTTAACCTGTGTAGAAGAGGTCGGATCGAACCCTCTTGGGATTGATCATCCAGTGATTGAGCTACAATAATTATTGTGTGTTGCTCGAATAAAGAATTTCAAGATTAAAGTTCACAGCTTGTGTGAATCTATCAATACGATTGAAGAAGGCAATAATATAACTCTACGAATGAACCTAGTTTTACCATATTAAACAAATACATATTTCGTTGATATTACTTAGGGATGAAGAAGTTACCACAAAATACAATAACAATGTTCAATATCGAAGACATACAACACTGAAGACTCAATACTGAAGACACAATTCTGAAGACATAATAGTGCTTAAAACAAATAGCACTGTTGTGCTCTACTGATAGTACTTGCAGAGATTGTCTACAGTCTAGGTCTGAGGAAGCATCTTTCCCTCAGCATCCTTTAATTTGAAAGTCCCAGGCTTCACGATAGCTGCTACTAAGTATGGACTCTCCCAGAGGGGGAGAGTTTATTGCGTTGAGGGTCTTTTCCTGCTGTCTCGATGCTGCATAGAACCAGATCTCCAATCGATATACAATGTGGTTTTATTCTTCGGTTATAATGACAGGCAACTCTATGATGATATGCAACCATCTTAAGCATTGTCTCGTCTCTTATTTCTGGAAGGAGGTCTAGACTGTACCTGAGCTTTTCTTCATTGTTGTTGAAGTCAAAAGTTTGAACTTTATGACTTGGGACACCAATGTCAACGGGAATAATAGCTTATGTGCCAAAGCAAAGATTGTACAGAGTTTCTCCTGTTGGAGTTCTTACAGTGGTACGATAGGCCCAGAGGACATTTGTGAGCTCATTAATCCATTGCCCCCCCAGCCTTCTCCAGCCGTGTCTTCAATCCCTTCAGAATAGTTTGATTAGTGACCTCCGTTTGTCTGTTTGTCTAAGGATGGGCCACATCCGTGTGTACCAGTTGAATATGGACATCTTGACATAATGTGGTGAAGACCCTTCCAGTAAATTGTGTTCCGTTATCGGTGATAATTTTTGCAGGAATGCCAAAATGACATATTATGTTCTTCCATATGAATTGTTTGGCGTTTGCTTCTGTGATTTTTGCTAGAGATTCTACTTTTACCCACTTTGTGAAATAGTCTACACCCAATATGATGAACTTCTGTTGACTCATGGCTATAAGAGAGGGTCCTATTATGTCAGTCCCGCATTGGGTGAAGGGCCAAGGACTCTGTAATGTTGAGATCTCTATGACAGGTTGATAGGTGAGGTTGGCAAATAACTGAAAACTGTTACATTTTTGAACAAGCTCTAGTGCGTCCTATTTCATCGTTAACCAGTAAAACCCTTATCTAATGACCTTTTGGGCTAGCGCCCTTTCGCTCAGATGTTTTTCGCAGATGCCTGAATGTACTTCTTGTATTGCATAATTCGCCTCTGAAATAGGAAGATATTTGAGGTATAGCCCTGTGAAAGATCGTTTATATAAATCTTCATTAATAATAGTGAAGTTTGCTGCCTGCCTCCGAAGTCGTATTGCCACCGTCGGGTCTTCAGGAAGAACATCTTCTTGTAGGAAAGTGAGAATGAGGTCGATCCAAGAAACTTCTTTTAATTCATCTATTGATTGAATCACCCATGGGCCTTGAACGCTCGGAAAGTGGATCACTTCAATATACTTTCTTCTGAAAATGTCTCCTATCATAGAAGTGGCCAGTTTGGAGAGAGTGTCTGCCCTTGCATTCTGCTCCCTAAGGATTTGGATGATCTAATACTTCGTTATTTGGGCTACTAAGAATTTAACAATGGATGGTGGGCATCGAATTCCCCCTCCACCTAAAAGGCGAATTATTGGGAATTGGTGTGAACCACCAAGTCCTGCACTTCACAATCAATTGTCAACCTCAATCCGGCAATCAGAGCTTCATATTCGGCGAAGATATTTGTTGCCGAGAACTTCAATCTAAGATCGTATTCGAGTATAGCTTTCTGTGAGGAGATTAACAAGATTCCAGCGCCGGCACCGGAATTCCCAGAAGCTCCATCGACATAAAAGATCTAACACGATGAAGGAGACGCATCTAGCGGTTCATTAGAGGTATTGTTAGTATATTCGACCATAAAGTCGGCAAGCACTTGTGACTTGATGTTGGGTCTAGGTAGGAATTGGATATTAAATTCTCCAAGTTCTACTGACCATTTGATCAATTTTCTGGATGCCTCAAGATTTTAGAGAATACTTTTTAATGGAAGGTTTGTATATACCCAAATTGTGTGCTTGAAAATAAGGGCGTAACATTCTAGCCGACGAGACTAATGTCAAGGCTGTTTTATCTGCCAATGGGTAGCGTGTTTCTATCTCTGAAACTATCTTGCTAATATAATAGATTGGGCGTTGAATAGTATCATCTACCCGGACCAATACCAAGCTTATAGCCTGGGAGGAGACGGGCATATACATCTATAAAATTTTTCATGGAACTAGCTTCGAGAGCAGTGGCGGTGATGCTAGATAAGCTCGGAGTCAATCGAAATCCTCTTGACATTCGTTAGTCCACTGAAATCCTGAGCTACGAGCACCACTGAGAACCTTGAAGAAGGGTAGATATTTGTCTCCTGAGCGAGCCAGGAAACAAGAGAGTGCCGCAATCATTCCGTCTAATCTTTGGACTTCCTTGATATTTCTTGGGGGTAGCATGTCCCTTAGGGCCTTGATCTTCTCAGGGTTGGCCTCAATCTCTCGGTGGGTAACTATGAACCCCAAAAATTTTCCTAAGGCCACTTCAAATACATATTTCGAGGGATTAAGGCTTATGTTATAAGACCGAAGGAGATAGAAGCATTGTTCCAAGTCAGAGATATGCTGAAATTTCTCGAGGCTTTTAACTAACATATCGTTCATGTATACTTCCATAGTGCGCCCGATAAGGTTCTTAAAAACCTTATTCATCAGGCGTTGGTATGTTGCTCCTGCGTTCTTGAGCCTGAATGGCATTACTAGGTAGCAATACAGCCCCTTATCTGTTTGAAAAGTTGTCGCCTCCTCATCAGCAGGATCCATTTGTATTTGATTGTACCCGGAGTAAGCATCCATGAAGCTTAACATCTAATGTCTGAAGGTGGCATAAACCATCTGGTCGATATGGGGAAGCAGAAAACTGTGCTTGGGGCAAGCTTTGTTGAGATCGATATAGTCAACGCACATCCTCCAAGTTCTACTTGCCTTTCGAACCATAATGACGTTTGTCAACCAAGTGGGATAGTGTACTTCCCTTATAAATCTCGCATTTAAAAGCTTATCAACCTCCTGCTCAATTGCCAGCTAACGACCTGGTGCAAAATTTCGCTTCTTTTGGATCACCGGCTTATAAGCTAGGTTGATCTTGAGGTAGTGCATGATTACTTCAGGGTTAATTCTAAGCATATCAGCCGGACTCCATACAAATACATCTTGGTTTGTACGTAGAAAATCTACATACTTCTTCTTCTCTTCATCTAAGAGAAGTGATCTGATCTGTACTTTTTTTGAAGGGTGCTCATCTGATAGAGAGACACAAGTTAGATCTTTTACAAGGGAGGCCCTATGAGGGATATCTTCATTTCGGAGATCGAAGCCTTCGATGCTTAGAGTAACTGGTGAGTATAGTTGAGCCTGCCTAAGATAGCATAATTGTACTACTTGTTGATCTCCATGTACTGTTCCAATCCCTACAGGGGTAGGAAACTTTAGCTTTAAGTAGGCAATTAAAGCAATAGCCCCAAAGACTATTTGAAGTAGCCTTCCAAAGATCGCGTTGTAGGCCGATTCTGATTTCACTACAATGAATTGGATAGAATGCTCCACTTGTCAGGGGAATTCTCTAAGTACGACTTGGAGACTGATGGTCCCTTCTATCCGTACAGGTTGATTGTCAAACCCGTATAGCGGACTGGCAGCAGGTTGGAGTTTCTCTCTGGGTAGGCCCATGTTAAGAAAAGTGAAGGAGAATAGTACATCTACTGAGCTCCCATTATCAACCAAGATCATTTTAGCATTGTAGCATGGGTCGCCAATTCTCTCGCTAATCACCAATTGATCTTGATGAGGGTCTTTATCCCTTCTAGATCAGACTCCTCGAATGTGATGGAGTGATCAGTATGAAGCTTCTTTGTTGGTGGCTCCTTGCTCTCCACAATCAAAACTTGACTAAGCGTCGAAGGACCCCTGGCGATGGTTTTGATTTTGCCAACTATTTGACAATTATTTGTCGACTGCCTTTGTTGTTGATTCTACCCCCTAGCCGAGCCAACCTCATCTCGAGCTGGTGGATTTTTTATGAATTGTCAGATATATCCTTGTCGGATCAATCTATCGATTTCTTCCTTAAGCTGTCTGCATGCTTCAGTAGTGTACCCACGACTGCGATGAAAGTGGCAATATTGCTCCTGATTCTTGACAATGTGCTTCAAAGGGTGTGGCCACTTCAAGCTCTCCTGATCCCGGATGGCCATCAATAAATTTACTCATGATGTATTAAGTGGCGTATACTCCTTTTCTTGGCGAGGCTCTCATCACGGTTGTGGGGGTTGAGGAGGAAGATTATAATTTCCTTGCTTCTTCCTTTGCGAGGATGGATTCTCCATTCATGGTGGATTTTTACGCTTCCCAGCTATTTGTTCAAATTGTTTCCTATGAGCATTGATGGCTTTATCGACAAAGATTTGGGCCTCCACACGATAGTTCAGGTCTGCATACGAATGGATTGTTTCTCGTATAAGTGCTGAGTAGAAAGGTCTAGTGTGAAGCCCTCCAAGAAATACACCTCTAAGTAACTCGGGATATACCCCTGAAATTTACCGGGCTTCTGTGGAAAACCTTTGAAAGTATTCTTTAAGAGGTTAACCCTTATTCTAACGTATCTCTGAAAGATGTGATGAGTCTTTAACCATTCTTCGATTGAAGACAAATTGTTCGACAAACAATTTGGTCAACTTAACAAATAGTGGAATGGACCGAGCAAGCAGTGAATAAAACCACATATGGGCTTATCTTTTAAGGGTGGCAAGAAAAACTTGGCAGAGGAGCGCATCCGGAGCCCGCTGGATATGCATAATGGTGCGGTAGTGATCGATATGCTCATAGGGGTCCGTAGTTCCATCGAAAGTATTAATACTCTGAAGTTTGAATCCTACCGGAATGGGGTGTCGGAGGACAGCTTCAGTGAAGGGTGATAACTCTTGAAAGTCTGGTTGACGAGGAGATTGTCTTATATCTCCTGTGGAGAACTCCTCTCGGACTAATTTTTGTAATTCATGTTATAGGGCATTACAGGGGAGTTCAATGATGTGCTGTTGAGCTAAGTCCTCGGGGACTCAGGAGAAATGTGATGCTGGTAACCTGATCGTGAAGGATGGGTAGAGCTTGCTGTGTCAGCAAGCTCATTTTCTGGTTGTGTCGAAGGGCGCATCCTTGGTGGTGGAAGGGGAATCTCGATACGAGGATGTTCGGGTTGAACATCTCCAAACCTTGGTGGATCTCGAGGGAGAAGAGTCTCTTTTTGGGGCACTAATGCATGTCCCTGAGTCTCTCGCAAGAGTTGAAGGATCTCAATCTGAAACTCCTCCATCTTTCTGATACGATCTTCCAGGGACGGTCCTAAAGTCCCTTCTACGATAGGGTTTCGGCCACCAGGGTAAAAAAAGGCAAATGCTTGGCGTCCCTTATTCGGGGATTAATTCCGAGATTGATGTGAATTGGAGTGAGAGGCTCCCAAGATACGATTACTATGTCTGTTGGACAATGCAATGGTGCTTTAGGATAGTGGGTCTGGCACTCCCATAGACGGCGTCAAACTGTTGCGGGCTAGAATATATTTTAATGACAGAGTTGTAATTTTATGTCTTAGTGTTGCACGGATATCCAGCACACACACAGAGAACATAAGATTTTTTTACGAGGAAAGCCCTTAAAAGGGGAAAAACCATGGGGCCTAACCTAGCTGAAAATGATTCCACTAGAATTTTAGTCTGTTAAAATGGGCTAACTCACCTCCGAGGGCAATCAAATTACAAGTAATACTTGTATGATAGAAGTCCGGGTGTCAGGTGATGGTCTGGCAGAACTTCTGGCCTCAGATGGTGGTCTGGCAGAACTCTGGCTCTTAAGTAATGATCCGGCGAAGATGAGGGCCTCCAGCGGTGGTCTGGTGAAGGTGAGGGCCTCCGACGGTGGTCCGGCAAAGGTGAGGGCCTCCGGCGAAGGTGGGGGTCTGTGGCGGTGGTCCGACGAAGGTGAGAGCCTCCGGTGGTGTTCCGGCGAAGCTCCGATGGTGGTCCGGCGAAACTCCGATGGTGGTTGAGGAGGAGCTTCTTCCATCTCTTCCTTCTCTTCCAACTTTGATCCCTTTTCAAGAGAAATGAGGTGTCTATTTATAAATTTCTGGAGTGGCATGGCCCGTAAATAGGTGAGAGATCAAGAGTAAATGGGGATTGGTTGGATGGACGGCCGATATCGAATCCCTTGATCATGGACCATTCGCCAGACATTTGGAAGTCTTAATGGTTTCAAAATTCAGTGATCATAGGCTCGTTGGATTCGTCTCGTCGAGCCGTTCAAATCGACTATAAGCTCGTCATATTTGGAAATTGTTTGGTAACTCAAACAGTGGTACGAACCTTCCAACAACGCTTCGGGTCCTTAATTTGGACTCATTTGGGCTCGGATTAAGTCAAATTTGGTGTTGATGGGTTTGTATTTTCGAGACGCTTAATTTGACTGTAAGTTTGCTTAAATTGGAGTTCAGGTGATCCCAAATTTAATTTTTGAAGTTTCTGGCTTGTGTTTGCCTCGAGATTAGTGCCTAATCAAGATACTTTTTTGATGACATATCAACTATCGCCATACTTTTTACCCATACTTGGGTGCTATTATATATCAAACCCTAATTCTAACCATGCAGTTTAGCCTAATAATGTTGATCATTTACAATTTGTCGAGCCCCCATGGGTGACACGCAAGTATCTTATGTATTCATATTTTTAATAACTCTCATATATATAATGGCATAAATAATAAGGACATGTACAATGCACTTTATTTATCTTAGAAGAAGGTTGTAATTGCTATTTGAGGTTTTTTATTTTAAGGGCTAGAGGTATGTAATATCTTTTAATGAAATTTGTTACAATTATTTATGTTATACCTATGTTTGCAATATATTTTAAAACATTAAATGAGTTTGAACTTGAAGCCCAAACATTATTCTATGATCCATAAAAATTGCAACACCACCAAAATCAATATTTAGAATTCTTTCGCAGGTGTTTGAGCATGTTTTATGTGCATGTGAGAGTCTTCGAGTATTCTGAAATATCTTTAGAGTTTGTTTGCATAATCTAGAAATCTATAATTTTCCCCAGAGGCATTGTGACTTTGGGGTATGCTTTGTTGCGGTGTTGAGTTCTTTAAATTTTTTTAAAATTAACACATGTTGTGGCGTAAGCGTTGTGAATCTGTTTTCATGATTTATGATTTTGATGATAGCAAACACTCTTATTTCTCTATGACTATCTTATCTACTAACATTTCAGATCCACAAGATCAGACTGTAATTTAGAACCAGCTCAAATATGAGTAGACTAGGTCTGAGTCAGTTTGTACTCATTTTTCTTTCTTGAGTCTATTGTTTTCCTATTGCTAAGTAACTTTACACACACACACCTTGGAAGAATTTTTTACTGCTCCTAAGAGTTAACTGATTTTGGTAAAATCGTCCGGGATGATATTTATATCGGCCTGGACGATCGGTTCAAAACAGAAACCCTAATTAGGGCATCATCCTTATTAAGGCAGCCGTCATAAAGAACATCGACCAGGACGATTTTGTATTGGCTAGGATGATAGGCTCAAATGATAAAGAATCTGCGGCCATATCTATTTAGGAATTACTAATTTTTGGACATTGTCCAGGGTATCGGCATGGATGATCCAGCACAATTTTTATTAAAATAAATCTGGTCATTAAGGAAAGCAATTAATTATGATTTGCACGATCACATCAGCCGGACCGATCATAAGATCGGCCGGGTCGATCGTAAGATCGGCCGGACCGATTTGACATCGGCCAGCTTCTTTTCAGGGCGATGATTAGGACTATTTTCCTCATATTTGAACTAATCGCTCAGGACGATATCTTATTCACCTTGACGATATGACCAAAAATTGTCTAATCGTCCCTAACTGACTGGGCTGATTGAGCGTAATTTACGCTGATCGACCAAGCCGATATTTATATCGGCCTGAACGATAAAGTCGGCAAGTTGCATTAATGAGCTCGTTTTGAGATCTTCTATTTAAGCTTTGACAAGACACTTGCTAAGTGTATTTAGCATCCATTGTAGCTTCATTTTTTTGGGGAATCTTTGAGAGAGAGCTTGAAAGGGAGAGAGGAAAGGGTGGAGTTTGGGAGAGGGAGAAAAACCTTGGAGGGGGTTTCAAGAAAGTGTGGAGGGGTTCCACACGATTGCTCCGGCGAGCTCGCACCTTAGTACCATCAGATTCAAGGCTTGTCTTGAGGGAAGTTCACCAAAGAAAAAGATCTCTTTGATGTCAAAGGACCCGACTACTCCGCCACACCGGAGAAGGTGGAAGTAATTTTGTAATGGCTTCTCCGCCCAGTTGTGGGGGCTAAAGGAGAGACACTGAGTTTAGTGCAATACTCGGAGGGTGCCTCCGAGGAGGGTACGTAGGTCAAGGTTTGACCGAACCACTATAAATCTGGTGTGTTCTTTCCTTATTATTTATGCATTTAATTTTCCGCACTTTGGTTTTTGTAGTGGTGAATCTTGATTCTGGTTTTAAGATTCTGTTTGTTTTAATTACCGATTCACCTCTCTCTTAATTAGCCTTGGGCCAATTAATAAGGGGCCTAACATCCCTAACAAACTTTCAATAAGTGTCAAAATTCTTTGAATTCTATATAATATGAATTTCTTGTTTATTTATTTTTCCAACACTGTTATTTCAATTTCCGATAATTCTAATTAATATTTCTTCCAACATATTAATTTACTATTTTGCTTTTAAATATTTTGTTAAATGCATAACAAAGGATTTAATTGAAATTTTATATTAATAAATGTAGTCTTCTAATCCGTGTTTTGCTCACAATTGTTCTGTCTTCTATTTTCAAGTTATGAGAAAAGAGAATGAGCTTGTTTAGTACTGATTTTTAATATATGAACTGAGTTTATATAGGTATTTCTTTTATGATTTTTTGTATAGTCATTCTTAATTATTTAACCTATTTTGTTATGTGTTCCAATTTGTGGCCATTTATTATTATTATTATTATTATTATTATTATTATTATTATTATTATTATAAATGAAAGAAATTTTAGGAATGAGTTTATTTTGTGTATATTGAAAGTTATTACCTGCTCAGTGGTCTGAGTGTTATTTTAAAATCTAAATTGCATGAAAAATTTTGAATAGTTTCTAAATCTTTAAATTTAAGAGTTAGCTTGTTACAAACCAACACGACAGAACTTGACCATATATGGGTCTTATCGGATTGGGTTGTAATAATATTCTCTTTTTGATATCAAAGCAATAGTTTTGGAAACTAATTGTAAAACAAAGTTATATAATTTGATCTGTAAGCTATGTGAAGTAGTTATGAGTCTGTGTGGGCATTCATTCCTATTTGTTTTTATGTGCATGTATATTCAAATGAGTGTTTTATATGATTATGGATCCGTAAGATCTCGATATGACATATGGCCAGAGTGTTAGTTAGGCAACACCCCATACAGAGTACTACTCCCACGGTCAAATTTGATATTATTTCATAGTTTGCCAAAGTGATAGCCCAATTGATGGGTGAGGCACATAGCAGAGTTCCTACTATTTGATCTGATAATGTAGACCGACATTTATAAATTTTGTTGAAGTAAGCATTCGAGATTTGAGGTAATTGTTGACCCAAAAGCAGAGGATTGGTTAACCAGGTGGTCAGAGAAGAAGTTTGACAGTATGCAATGTTCTACCGAGAGGAAGGTTCCTTTGGCAGCTTTTCTATTAGATGGAGATGTAGAAAATTGGTGTATGAGCCAACAAAAGGAGAAACTTCTTTGGAGATTGAACTCCTTGATCACTATGGAGGAATTCACTTATGTATTCCAAGTTTGATTTATACCCCTTTCTACACATCAACAGATGTAAGTGACTTTTTTTAGGTTGGTTCATGGGATTTAAACTGTCATGAAGTATAAGGTAGAGTTTATTGCTTTAGCTAGATATGCTCTATAGTTGGCTAGAACTCCCGAGGATAAGTGCTATAGGTTTATGAGATGTCTCCAAGATAGTTTGAGGCAAACATTGGTCTTATTCCATATCTTTGATTTATCTGAGTTGTTAGAGCAAGCTCGTTAGATGAGAAATGATATGATAGCTACTCGGCAGCATGGATGACTAATAGGAAGAGATTTGGTGGTGAGACTTCTAATAGTGGCTACTTTAGGAAGAGGAGTGTGCGGAATAAGAGTCGAGGAATCTCGTCAAAGATCTCCTGATACTCCTTCCACAAGTGTTGGTGGCCTACTATAGACTAGCGAGCACTCTATACCTCCACTATACAAATTCTTCGTGCCACCACGATCTAGTTAGTATGCCTCTTTATCCCATAGTGTAGGTGCCCCACTAGGTCATGGGATTTAGGGTCCTGCAGAGACCACTATGGATAAGGAGGTTATAAGTGTCCCTCGTTACTTTTCCACTATTATGGAAGGATACATAGAGCGGAGTGTTGTTCCTTCGACTTGGTTCAATGAATAAGCTCTACAGCAAGCCCGTGTTTGGTGAACTGATCACCCTTGAACCTAGGAAGGTGTGAGTTATATGAGGAAGAATCAGTCTACTCATGTCAATATTCATGCCATCTCTCATTCATATCCGGTTATTTCTCTTGCCAATGAAGAAGACCCGGATGATGTTGAAGACAGGGTCCTTGATGCTCCATGGGTGTTTGAAGATTACATCAAGCTACTATTAGAATTTAAGGATTGATTTGCCTGGAATTACACTGAGATACCTGGTGTAAACCCAGAAGTAGCGGTCCACAAGTTGGTTATTAAGTCTGATGCAACCCCAGTTAAACAATCACCTTGTATAGAAGCTAAATTCATTCGTAAAGAGAAGTATCCCACTTGGCTTACCAATATTGTTCAAGTCCGGAAAAAAGAGTAGACAGATTTGTGTTTGTATTAACTTCTCAGATCTAAATAAGGCATGCTATAAGGATGATTTCCCTCTTCCTATCCCCGAGCTTATGATGGATATAACTTCATTCCATAGCATATTCTTCTTCATGGATGGTTCATTTGGTTACAATAAAATAAAGATGGCACCTGAAGATGAAAAGTTTACTGCATTTCGCACACCCATAGGTGTATTTTGTTACAAGGTGTTGCCCTTCGGTCTAAAGAACGTAGAGGCCACATATCAACATGTTATGACTGTTATATTAGATGAGTGATACGCAAGCAAGTTGAATCTTATGTGGATAATTTGGTGGTAAAAAACAATGTCCATGGAGCTCACCTTCAAGATCTATTAATTGTTTTGGAACACCTGCGCAAATATGATTTAAAATGAATCATTTGAAATGTACATTTGGAATTAGTGCAGGAAAGTTCTTAGGATTTATAGTCCGCTATCGTAGCATTGAGATTGATCCTTTTATGATCAAAGTCATAGTGGATTTGAAACCTCCTAAAAATCTTACCTAGTTGAGATCTTTCCAGGGTAAGGTCGCTTTCTTGCGGAGATTTATCTCCAATCTTTATGGTAGATGTCATCCATTCATTGCCCTAGTGAAGAAGGATGCTCGTTTTCATTGGGATGAGCATTGTTATGAGGCTTTTGAGAGTATAAAACGCTACCTGATGAACCCCTCCTATTTTAACAGCACCCATCCCAAGGAGGTTGTTAATTATTTACACAACGATACTAGATGAATCCCTGGGTGCACTTTTGACTCAAGAAAAGGAGAAAAATAAGAAAAATGCCTTATACTACCTCAGCAGACGGTTGATACCTGTCGAGCTAAAATACCTAGCGATGGAAAAGTAGTGTTTGACTTTAATCTTCGCAATGCAGAAGCTTAGACACTATATGCTTTCACACAAAATTATCTTGATTTCTCGAGTCAACCCCTTGCAGTACTTGATGACCCGTCCGACTCTCTCATGTCATCTAACACGCTGGTCTATGATCCTACTGCAGTTTGACATTACTTTTGTCCCTCAGCAGACAGTCAAAGGATAGACTCTAACTGACTTTCTTGTCGCTCACCTGATGAACTAATCATGAGTGTGGATGAACAGGAATCCCATACTTAGGAGTTCTACTTTGATAGTGTGTCATCCGTTAAAGCTTTACATCCAAATGAAACTCACACGATTAGGGTAGGTTTGGATCTTATTTTTGTATCCCCTGAAGGTCACACCCTTAGATACTCTTATAGTCTTTCAGAACCTCATACTAATAATGGAGCTAAGTATGAAGCTCTGATTTTGGGACTAGAGTTGGCCATCCATATTAAAATTATGCGGGTAAAGGCCTTTGGAGACTTCCAACTAATCATAAATCAAATAGCATGAGTCTTCAAAGTATTTAAGCCATAGCTCTTATCCTATCACAATAAAGTAATGGAGCTCTTGTACTTAATTCCTGAAGTAACATTGGCTAAAATCCCTCAATTTGCAAACGATAAAGCATATGCATTGGCCAAGTTAGCAAAATAACTAGCTGACCCAACTGGAAACCAGTGTCTATTATTGTCCAGTATCGTTGGGATGTGTGCCCCGCAAACTTGTCCTCTCTCGATCAGACCTTTATAGTGTTTGCAAAGTTAAAAGTTTCTAAAGGAAAATAGCTCAATCGGTATCGAAGCCCGAAAAAAGTTATGTCGCTATCTAATTGCATTTAATTTGATTATTTGCACAGGTTTCTAGAGACCACGGTGGGACTCGAACCCACAATCTCCAGCTCCTAAGGTGAGAAACTTGTGGACCTCTGAAAGGGATCTATCGCAGCTACAAAGTGCAGAGGTTTATTACCGCACCACCCTGAGGGATAAAAATGATCGCTGGCTTCCGCGTTATTTGCAAATGGGCCAATGGGAGGTCAGATTAGATCCTACTTACGATCAACATTGAGGATAGCGGCTTTCACCAGCGCACCCCGATGGGTGATAATATGCACAACCTGATTAGTGTTACAGGGTTTCCCCCACCCGATATATCAGCTCGAGTGGAGTTTATTTGTTGTGAAATTTTATTTCCCACGGGCGCAAGCCCCCGTGGCTAATTATATCTCAGGCCGGAGTCTGAGAATACTCTATATTAAGGATATGATATTAGTTTTTCCAAAAGAGGATTAGCACACAAAGGGAGACTAGGAAGTTCCTACTTAAAGATATATAAGGGCTCAATTGGCTTAAATAGGTTAATATAACCCATTTAAAACTTGGGTTGACCAAGTCAAATGTTGACTTTATCAACCTAATTAAATGAGTCCAATGGTGTGGGGGTTTGAGCTCAAAAATATGTTTGAATTGAATTACAACTTGAATTGACCCAATAGGGCTAATTGGGTTAACCCGATCAACCAAGTTAACCCAAGGCACAAGTCTGGGGCCAATGGGTTAGGTCTAACCCACTAAGTCCAATGGAGAAGAGAATTGAGCCCAAGAAACACTGATATTGATTTGAAACCAAGTAGTAACTTGGGTCAATTTGGGTCAACCTAGGTTGACCTAGGGCCTAAGTCTAGGCTCAACAAATTTGGTTTGACCCACTAAATTTAATGGGAGGGGTCTTGGGGCCAGGCTTGGCCACTTTGACCAAGTCAACCCTTTGACCCAAGGATCTAGGAAAAAAGAAGGTCAATAGTCTTAATCTTCGTCTTCAAGTCTTCATATGAATCGTCTTCTTCTGACTTCGCATGATTCGTTCTTCAGAAGGGCTCCCTAAAGGTTATCTAAGTTTTAAGGAAAGCTCACTACACCAGGAGCTACGACCCGGTGGTTCCGCCCGTAACACCCCCACCGGAATGAATGGGGGCGACTGATGCTCGGATCCGTTTGTCTATGCTCGTTCGTCTAGTGCTCCAAAAGGTCATACTTTGCTCTCTAAAGGCCCCTTGCAAAAAACAAAGAAAAGAGTGAAGTTTGTAATAGAGCATGTTATTTACTTAATGTGCGAATAATGAAATTAAATGCAATTAAATGGCGACATAATTTTTTTCTTAGATTTTTTTTCTTGCATGTGTGCAGCCTGATTTCACTAAGCTCTTTAAGGACTAAAACATTTCTTACTCATAACTAAAATTTAATATTTCATGAATTAAATAATATAAAAACCTAACAATCTAGGGAATAGCCAAAATCGTCTGGGATCGCATGCATATTATTGCATTTCTCTTTTCCTTTGTTATAAGACACTTCCTTACTTGTGTGTCTCCAGATAATCCGACCTATAAGGATGAGGTGCTAGATCTGGGGAAGTCTAGTCTTTTCTTAAAAATTATTTTAAAGCATTTTTTTAACTTTCAAGTATTTATGATTTAAAAAACTTTCAACTAACATGCATTGCATTAGAAATTAATTAAATCAAAATTTTAATTGCATTAGCTTTATGGGCATTTTACCCTACATAAGTGCAAGGCCATTTAGGAAACCTCTAGATATCGGCCTTAATTTTCAATAACTGAGATATCCACCCATCCTTCATAAAGAATGGACAACATAGATTTTATACACTTAGGTGATTAACTAGCATTCCTTTTCAGGCAGGATCTAAGTCCAGGATGCATTAGCTAAGACACGGGTGTTAGTGTTGTGTGTAGAACACTAAATCTACTCTAGATTTAGGATTCAAGGCTACTACATTCGGTGTCTCATAGTAAGTCTCATTAGCGGGTAAATCCTCTATTATTCAGGGACTATAAATATTGCTTATCCACGTCACATGGATGACGTCACATCTATCATTCTCGCTGGTATGCTTTGAGTGTATTGATTATTTATTTTTCTTCAATTTATTCTCACTACCTCAGTTCCTCTGGATGTTAATGTGTGCCAGGTATGTTGAATAAGTTCAGTTGAACATTTTCTTCCCTTTGAGCAGGAACTTCCTAGTCTCCTCCATATGTGCCAATATCATCTGATAGGATACTCTAGGATCCTTAATCGAGAGTCTTCTCAGGCCCCGGCTTGAGATGTAATTAATCACGGGGACTTGCACCCATGGGAAACCGAATTCCACCATCAAATAAGCCCCACTCGAGCTGATGTATCGGGTGGGGGAAACTTCATTATTTCAATTAGGTCGTGCATATTATTATCCATCGGGAAATGCATGCAAGAGCCGAAATCCTTAATAGTTAATCGTACGTACGATCTAATCTGCCCTTCCAATGGCCCGCTGCAAAGAGCGCAAAGACCTGTGATCGTCTCATCCCTCGGGATTGTGCGGTCGTATATCCTTTGCATTTTGTCCCCGTTGAGCGGTACCCTTTTGAAGGTCCAGAAGTTTCTGGCGACCACGGCAGGACAGTTTCTCTCTCCATCTTTATGTGTATTCCAGGATTGGTGCACTTTAGCTTAGGTCCGTCCCACTCTTAGCTATGATCTTCTTTAATTAGGTTTCCTTCTTCTTAGCTAAGGTTTCCCCAAAGTTATGTTCCTTTCTTCTCCAACCCACTAGGCCATTCCATCCCTTATATATCATCTTTCTTTTCTCATGGTATAATCTCTTACTAAACATTTCAAATTTCTTTTGTTCTTTTGTTGGCAGATAATGTCATTGCTTCCTTTGCTCCTTTCATTAACATCTGCTTTGGTTCGGACACGGGTGACTCTCGCTAAGTCTCTACTAGCTAGTCCCTTTGCTAGAGGAATCATTTTTTGTTCCTTCACAGACCCCTACTGAGGCTGATGCCTTTCGACCCTAGAGGAGAGGTCACGTAGCTATGCGCCCCTTCAAACGTCCAGTTGCTTGACGAACAACCTAGGCACCTGCTTCTCCCACTTGCGTTCCTGTGCAGCCAGTGCACCCAGTGGTTGTGCAGCCAGTGCCTATACCACTCCCTATTCAGTCTATAGCTTTTTGGCTCGTTTGAGCCACTATCAAAGAGAAAGTTTGGACTCCTCGAGTCCAGGAGATGTAGACAATTTGTGTATGTGACATTTTTTGGTAATGGTAGCATAATGAGTTATGGTTCTATTAGTGGGTTAAATATGTGTCGTAGTTATGGAAAATGACATTCTAGTCAATGATATAGGATAACATAACAGAGCCTCCTATACTGGCAAGTTAGACACAGGTAGCTGAGTGTCCACATGTAGGACTCAACTAATGTTCTAATGACCAAGTTAGAGAGCTCAGTTAGATCAGCAAGGAGACTGATAATAGTTCCACTCCATATAGTTTATGAGGGATCATCCAATAAAAGTAGTGTTTTTAGTTCTATAGTAGGCTCTAAAGTAAGTATACTGGTCCCAAGTTAACGAGAGCCTAGTGGTTCTGTTACACCAGCTCTAATTCAAGCAAGTGTCTACAGTCTCACTCAGCCAAAGGCTAGGGAAGCTTCAGATGTTGTTACAGATATAGTTTATATTTTAATCAACCTTATCACATTTTATTTGATTCTAAAACCGACAATTCATTTATTTTTTTAGCACTACTTAGATTTATTATACTACCCCTTTTTCTTTTTTTGTTACTTAACCAACTATAAA
The DNA here is from genome assembly GCA_016618105.1 of Dendrobium huoshanense. Classification (NCBI taxonomy): domain Eukaryota; kingdom Viridiplantae; phylum Streptophyta; class Magnoliopsida; order Asparagales; family Orchidaceae; genus Dendrobium; species Dendrobium huoshanense. The sequence continues at coordinate 6,837,612 of CM028360.1, read as the reverse complement.
CGATATGCTAGTTAGTTTGGTATGCTTTCGTGATTTAGAGATATATAATATGAAGTGGAGGTCTATTTGATTATGTTAGCCATTTTCGAGTTTGATGTCATTCTTGGTATGTATTAGCTGAGTCAGCATGAAGCTCATATTGATTGTTTTAAGAAGAGAATCACATTGTTTATGGGTAGTGAGAGTTGCTTACTTTTTAGGGCGGTTCTTTCTTACTTGATTTCTACTGTGCGAGCATATAAGCTATAAAGGAAAGGTTGTGTGGTATTTTTAGTCTTGGTTCAAGATAGAAGTATAAGTTTTGGTTCTCTTTCCAATGTCCCGATAGTACATGAGTTTTCAGATGTTTTTCCTAAGGAGTTAAGAACATTATATTGACGTATTTTCGGTACAACTTTATTATCCAAGGCTCTATATAGGACGACACTTAAAGAGCTTCAAGAGTTGAAAGTACAGCTTCAAGAGTTGATGGACAGGGGATTTGTCCATCCTAAAGTGTCCCTATGGGGAGCACATATTCTATTTGTAGAAGAAAAAAAAAAAAGAATGGTACGATTCGTATGTGTATCGATTAAAGGGAACTTAATAAGATTACTATTAAGAACAAGTATCATTTATCGAGAATTGATGATTTATTTGACCAGCTTTTCAGAACCGAGAGAAGATGTGATGAATACTGCTTTCAGTACTAGGTATAGATATTATGAGTTCTTAATTATGCCTTTTGGGGTGACTAACGCACAAGCAATTTTCATGGATATGATGAACATAGTATTTCAAGAATATCTAGATCAGTTTATGATTTATAAATGATACTCTAATTTATTCTACATCTGAGGAAGATCATACAGAACATCTGAAGATATTGAGGAAGCATCAGTATGTGAATTTTAATTGAATAATATTTCTTTTTTGGGGCATTTGGTGAGTGGTAACATGTATTTTTGTAGATACCCAGAAGATTCAAGCTGTCGATTGACCAATGCCTACTATTGTATATGAGGTATGTAGCTTTTTTAGGTATGGTATATTATTATAGAAAGTTTGTGAAAAGATTCTACTATATTTTTGAACTTCTGACGAGATTAACTCAAAAGTCAATAGCTTTCATATAGACATTAGATTGTTGATTGTGAGGCTAATTTTTAGAAGCTGAATGACTGTTTGACTTTTGATTTGATTCTGACTCTTCCATCTGGTACAAAAGGACTAAGATGTGTTCTAATGCAACATTATAAAGTTATACTTCCATGTAGTTGAAGCCATATGAGAAAAATATCCAACAAATGATTTGGAGTTTGATGTTGTTATATTTGCTTTGAAGATTTGGAGATGTTATATGTATGAAGTTAGATGTGAGATTTTAATTGATCATTAGACTCTGAAGTATATATTCATTCATAATGATCTAAATTTGAAGCAAATGAGATAGCTTGAGTTGATTAAAGATTATGATTTGACTTTTTAATATCAACATAATAAGACAAATGTGATAATGGATGCTATATACACAAAGCCTTCTAGATTATCACATATTTAGCTTACCTTCGATAGTTATTTTTTTTTTTTAAATTTGGGGTATGGAGAGACTTCAAATGGAAGTGATTACTCCTATTGATCATAATTCTAGTATTATGAATCAAACAATAATATAACAATCTTTGAAAAAAGAAAGATTCAGAAATTTCAGAAGTCAGATACAGAATCTTTGAAGCTAGTTGATCAGAGAAAGTTGGGTAAGAAATCTAAACTGTGAGTATTTAATTCTGGTGTTATCTTCTATGAGTTCCTATTTTTGAAAATTTGAGGCGAGAAATTATGTACGGGGCCCATTTCTGGTTATATTATTCATCCAAGAAGTAGTAACTTATATAATGATATAAAAGGTATGTTCTGGTGACCAACAAAAAGTTTGAGAGAACTATTAAGGTACTGGAAGATCTTTTAAAGTTGTGTTTTAGATTTTGGCGATGGATGGGAGGATCGCATTCTTCTGATCGAATTTTCCTACAATAACACCTTACAGTCCCGCGGAGGTCTATTTGCATGTTCTAGAATTTTGATTTCCAAAAATAATTTTGTCGTGCAACTAAAGCTTTAAAGTAATGCTATGAACAATATATGGAATTTAATTAGATTCTAAAAATATGCATTTATGCTAAGTAGTACATTCTGCTGCCTATCGTTAAAGCATTATATTAATTTCTTAAAAATTATTTTATTTACACTTCTTTTACTGCAATACAATGAATTATATGCTTATATGATTAAAATGTGTGATTATGAGATCTTATGTGGGTGAAGAAAGTTTTTATCTAGTGCTAAATACTAATGTTGATGTCGATGGCACATTCTGGTATTATATGCACACTCTGTTGATTGAGAATCATAAGGGTTAAAATTCTCTTAATTATGTCTGATGTGATGTAAAATGGTCAAAAAATTTTGAATTCTATTTGATAGGAGGCATAAGGGTCATAATTCTTTGAATTATGTCTAATATAAATACTTGTTTATTTATTTTTCCAACACTATTATTTGATTTTTTTAGTACTGTAATTATTATTTCGCCAAGCACAATAATTTATTATATTGCTTTTAAACATTTTTGTTAAATGCATAATAAATGATTTAATTAGAAATTCATATTGGTAAAGGTTGCATACTAAGCTCTGTGTTAACTCACAAATGTTCTTATTTCTATTTTCAGGATATGGGAAAGGAAAATAACATGTTGAGTAGAAGTCTCTAGGATCCGATCTAAGCTTGTATAGGGTATTTCTTTTCTAAAGTTTTCTACAATCATGACTACTTATTTAATATGTTATGTTATATGTTTTGGTTTGTAGCTTTATACTGTTTGTAACTATATACTATATATATATATATATAATTTTTTTTGTTGCAAATGAGTTTATTTTATGTATACTAAAAATTATTAGCAGCTCTATGGTATGGTTGTTTGTTTTAAAGTTTAAATTGGATGAAGAATTTTGAATAGTTTTCAAAACTTTGAATTTAGAGCCGGCCTGTTACAAATCAACACGATAGGACCTAACCTGTCTCTGAATCTTATCGGGTTAGGTTGTGACAAAAACTTTGATATATGGGAGCATACTAGAATGAGGGACATGCATAATAATGCACATCACATCGGTTTGCATCTCTGAGTGGACCTAGCACGATGCTTATTTTTCATTTGAAATGAACTTATCCCACAGAGAAAGCTAAATTATTTATGCATCTTTGAGACATACTTTGATATATTGCCCCTGTATTTTTTTAGGCTTTTTTAGACTGTTAAGATCTTCATATGAGTGGTGATTTTATCATCCACTTGCTTTCATGAAATTTTTCTATATAAAATGTTATCCACTCAAAGCATTGCTTGATGATGTTGACTTATGTAGAAGAGATAGAGAGAATCAACCAATGATGTATAATATATTTGAGGGCATTGCTCGATGACATTAACCTATGTGGAAAAGGTCTAGATAATCTACCAATGATGTATGACATATCTCAGGTTGTATGTCAGAGCACTACTCTTTGACGCTAACATATATAAAAGAGCTCGAGAGAATCCGCCAAGAATGTATGACTTATTCGAGTTTGTATGTTAGAGCATTGCTCAAAAATGTTAACCTATATGGGAATAGGTAGAGAGAATCCACCAAGGATATATAACTTATCCAAAATTATATGTCAGAGCACTGATCGATGGCATTAACTAATATGAAAGAGGTCGAAAAATCCACCAAGGATGTATGAACTATTCGAGATTGTATGTCAGAGCACTGTTCGATGACGTTAACCTATATGAAAGAAGTCGAGGGAATCCACCAAGAATGTATGACTTATCTGAGGTTGTTTGTCGGAACACTGCTCGATGACGTTAACATATATGGAAGAGGTCGAGAGAATCCACCAAGAATGTATGACTTATCTGAGGTTATTTGTCATAACACTACTTAATGATGTTAACCTATATGGAAGAGGTCGTGAGAATCCACCAAAGATGTATGACCGATCCGAGATTGTAAGTCAGAGTATTACTCGATGACGTTAACATATATGAAAAAAGTCAAGAGAATCCACCAATGATGTATGACCTATCCGATATTGTATGTTAAAACTCTGCTCAATGACGTTAACCTATATGAAAGAGATCGAGAGATACACAAAAGATGTATGACCTATCCAAGGTTGTATGTCAGAGCAAAGCTTCATGACATTAACCTATGTGAAAAATGTTGAATTGAATCCCCATAAGATTGATTTTGCCTTGATTAGGAGGGGGTGAACGTCGCGTATATCCCGAATCAAAGGTATAAAATGATCTATCTTTAAACCATTACTGCCTTTTCGAGGTTAAGATTAAGAAATTGCCTAATAAGTAGAAGTCTAGCTAGAGTCTGTATAAAGCTTGAAATTTATTGAAAGCATCGTTGTATTTGCTAAAAGTTTTATGATCCCAAGATATTGGAAGAGTTAAAAGAATCTTATTGACCATGGCTGTAATCAGGGTTGCCCCCAAAATCTACATTTAGTTCCCATGAAATTGATGCAGCAATAGCTGATGTCAGGACATTGACATGAACGATCTTTTGAGGTTGGAGCAAAAATTCCCCCCAATTAGGAACCAGATTCTCACAAATGGCGCCAAACTGTTGTGTCCTGTAATATTTGTGCTGGTAGAGAAATATATAGTTTAATGTCTTAGGTTTGTATGAAGATCAAACATACAATCAAATAAAATAGAGGGTGCAACATTCATAAGATCGTACACTAATATTTTTACATAAAAAATCCTTAATAATGAAAAAACTACATGGCATGGCCCAGTTTGAATGAATCCACTATTATTTGTAGTTGGTTACAAATGAGGCCCTTCATTGGAGAGAATGCATTGGCTTGATGTTACAAATATACATCATATATAATATTTATATGGGGGAAATAGGAAAAATCACTGTTGACTTGTTCATTTGTTCGAAAGGAACATAATTGGTGGTCGACTAAGGTCAGAAAGAACATTGTCTGGCAACGGAGGTCGGAAGGCCCGTAGTCGGCGGGCGACATAGGTTAGAAGGACCATTAGCTGAAGACGGAGGTCGGACGGACCATAGTCGGCGGGCGACAGAGGTTGGAAGGACCATAGTTGGCGGGCGACGGAGGTTGGAAAGACAGTTGTCTAGCGACGGAGGTCGGAAAGACCGTTGACAGATAAAAGTATGGCGTTGGGTAGAAATTTGACAACGGACAGAAGTCCGACATTGGGTAAAAGTCTGACGAATGTCTAGCGATGGACAGAAGTACATCGACTAGCAAAAGTCCGACATCGGATAGAAGTCCAACAAAAGTCTGACGATGGGCATAAGTCCGGCGATGGGTGTAAGTTTGGTGTCGGGTAGAAGCGCATGATGAAAGTCCAGCGACTGGTAGAAGTTCGTCGACGGGTAGAAGTCTGACGTCGAATAGAAATACAAAGACGGGCAAAAGTTCGACATTAGGTAGAAGTCCAATGAAAGTCCAGCGACGGGTAGAAGTCTGAAGTATGGTGAAAATACGATGATGGATGAAAGTTTGGCGTCAGGTAGAAGTCCGACGATCGGTAGAAATTCGGCAACGGGTGGAAGTCTGGCGATGGGTAAAAGTCCAGCAACGGGCGAAAGTCATGTGTTAGGTAAAAATTCGGCAATAGACGGAAGTCCAACGTCAGATAGAAATTCGGCGTCGCGTATGAATCCGATGAAAATGTGGAGACCGGAGGAAGTCTGGTGTCGATTGGTTGCTGGGAGGTGGTCGAGGAAGAGCTTGGTGTTAAGAGAAATTAAGTTTCTCTTCTTTCTTCTCTTCCTTGCTTCTTGCTTGGGGTTCCTTTCTCCTCCCCCTTCCTTTGAGGAAATGAGGGGTATATTTATAGTTTTCTGAGAGTGACATGACCATTAAATAAGAGGAATATCAAGGGTAAATTGGGAGTGATTTGAATGGACGACTGATGTGGATTCTCTTGATCATAGACCGTTTATTTGGTATTTGAATGATTTAATGATATCATAATTCAAATATCTTAGGCTTGTTGGATTCGTCTCGTCGAGGCTCGATTCGACTATAAGCATGTCATATTTGAAAACTATTTGGTAATCCAAATTATGGTTTGAACCTTTCAAATATACTTCGGGTCTTTTATTTGGATCCATTTGGACTCAGAATGAGTCGAGTCGTTGGGTTCCTATTTTCGAGACGTTCAATTCGCCTGTAAGTTTGCTGAAATCGGAGTTTAGATGGTCTCCAATTTAATTTTTTAAGTTTCCAACTTGATTTTGCTTCAAGATAATTTTTGATGATATATCAAGACTACCTAATAAATCATAGGTAATAGGTTAGCTAGGACCCACCCTAATTTGACTATTGTCTCAGACGACCAAGATCAACTTTAAGTCCATTGAGAAAGTTAAAAGGTACCCTTAGTACTCACTTGAATAACATAAAGTTAATTAAATCCAATCATAGGCCAATATTAACCTAAGGCTACCTACTATACCTAAATGAGTCAACTGCCCAACAGGTCAACCCAAATCAAGCTACACTTACCTCATGTGCATTGTTCTAAACTGCTTTGAGATGTTTTCTTCTGTTTTGTGTCACTATTCATTCATGAAAGATCAAATAAAGATTTTTACAGTCCTAACAAAACCAAAATCAAAGTTTGTTCAAGCATCACAAACCTGTACAACATTGCTGATCCTTTGCAAGCTGACGCCCTTTGCCTGATTGATTAGTTTTAAGGTTTCTGCAACTCCAGTGGTTAGACAGTATCTTGCTAGTCAAATCTATCAAAAAATACAAAAGAAAATGAAGGTAAAAGAAGACAACAAAAGACGCTGAGGTATTTTGTTAGCATTCAAAATAATAGTATAATTTATCCAGCCATCATATAGCTCCCAACAAGCAAAGCCAAGCTATTTTCACAATGTAATTAAAAGAAAAGGAGAGCCAAATGCAAATATATATATACGAGAACCGAGCGAAACTGTAGCCATCTGCTTCAGCTACCATCATCTGTTGATGACTCTGAAGCAGAGTCATCAACAGTAGTGTTGGAGAAAATCTCAGTTGAGCTCCCAGTTTCAATATCTGAAGCCAAAAATTTGTCTTCAGATGGTTTCTTTGAGTGCCAATACATAATGCTTGCTGCAAGCGTAAGCATCATCTTCTGATTGACCTGATAATTTGATATTGGATGAACCAAAAAAAAAGCCTGCAAGCTGAATTCAACAGAAAATTTGATGGAAAGTACCTCTAATATGTCTTCTGGTAACAAAAAGATGGAGCAGCCAAGCTTCCTTGCCACTGAGATGATATAAGAGGCATTCATCTTTTTCTCTTCCTCTGTGTTATTTCTAGATTGTTAATTACATGCTCTCGAACAATAAAATGTAAGATGATTTATCAAAAAGATGATTAATGAGGGGATAGGGAGAACCAAGTGCAAGATTAGTAATTTTCTCTCACATATCAAGGTTTCATAAGATTTGAACATTTAAATAGTCAAATGACTAGAATTTATAAATGGTTACAGGTGCTGAACTGAAGATACCATTCTCTCCTTTGGTTACAAGGCTCCAGTTCACTACTCGAGGATCCACGGCACTTAACAGTTCAAGGAAAAAAATCCCAGATGAAAGACTTTTGTCCTGAATGTTTAAGAAACTACATTAATTACAGATGTTTTAATAGGATAGAGAATAGGTTTTAGATAGGACCAGAAAAAACAGTTAAGCATAAATCCAATAAGAAAATATGGTGCAGTAAAGTACAGGCTGAAAAAAAGAGGGCAAGCTAAAATATTTTCTAAAAGAAATAGTCAATGTTAAAACTTTTAGGGGGTGTTTGGTATCGGATTGGATTTAGTAAATCCTAGGCTGATAAATCCTGAAAAATGTTTGGTATGATAAATGTTAAATCTTGTTAAATCCTGAGAAGATGTTTGGCAATATATTTCAAGATTTATGGCAATTAGATATTTAAATTGTATGATTATGAAGATTATTTAGTTCAAATTACACATTAATTATTATTTACACTATTAATTATATATTTAGTGATATAAATTTTAATTTATATTAATTAAGCTAATTATATTATTTTTAATTACTAATATATAACTAATTATTCAATTAAGTTAAATTAGACCATTATTTACTCAATTAGTATTATTTTAAATTATATTAATTAAGTTAGCAGCGATAACTTAAGAGGCCCGTAGGTTTTGCCTTACATCTTCTCTTTAGTTGCTTCGCAGGAGGTGTATAGATTGCACACGTCGATTCTTCGGCTCCTTCGTGGCTATTCGACTTTGCTCCTTCGACAATTTTCCCTTCCTACTGGATCGGAAGTTAGGACATTTTTTATCGGATGCAACAACGGGAGCTCGCTGGCATTGAAGGTAACTTTCTCCCTTTCGCGCTCTTCTCCGGCCAAATCCCGTAAATCTCGTTAAATCAATGAAAGAATGGGATTAGGATTTACACGGATTTATCACGATTTATGTCGTAAATCCATCAATCCCGGATTTACGGATTCGCAAGATTTACAGACGCGTGGAATGCGTTTTGCTGGATTTACGTTAAATCCTAGTTAAAACTACAACTAAATCTGATACCTAACACCCCCTTAGAGAGAAAAATAACAGGAAAAGACTTGGAAACATTAATGAAAATAAACATTAAATCAATAATTTATGTGATTGAAATAGATTTTTCTTGAAAATGCTTGATAAAGAAAATAAATAAATAGTCAAAATATACGATAGGTTTAAGCAACCTGAAGATTCTAATTTTCGCAGTGAAAAACTGAAAGGCACGAGTATAATAGACAAATTTTGGAGAGTGATTTTAATCATCAATGGTAGTAACAGAGTATTAAAACTTAATATAAAGAATCTCACGCAGGAATTTCAACCTGCACAGCAGGCAAAAAGACAGTAAATATGAGACTACACCAGTAGGAAGCCTATAGGTACCCCATCTGATCTGAGAACCGCAAGAAAATTGATGGGCAACATTAACCAAACGAAAATAAAAGAAAAACTAAAACTAAAATCTACATTGTTTTTGCTGAATAGCCAGGTCATGCCAAAAGAATGATGAATCAGATATAGGAAGACATGCGAGACTCAGTAAACGTAAATCTAAATGTTCACAACAAAAGAAGATGCAAGTAGTTTGGATACTCATCTTCACACATACACGTAGAAAAAGATTAAAATGTTGATTTTCTTTCTTCTGATATTTTACTGATCAAATACTGAACCGCTTTGGTTTGGTGAAGTATAGGGTGACTGCTAGACACTTACAATTTTCTCTTCTTACTTAGGAAAAATATCAGAATTTGCAGTGAAAGATAAAAGAAGATGCATACCTTAAAACTTTCCATCCGTGATTGTCTTCCCGAATATTTCACTTTATTATTGGCCCAATTCAAAATATCTGCATCAGTAATCTCTTTTTCACAGGAATTGGATTTCAAGTTCTTCAGAAGTTGGAGGATGTTGTATCTCATTAATTGCCACAAAAATGCTGAAAAAATATGGTTAGGAAATAGTTGATAATTTCAGGCTCCTTGGCAGGCGTTCAAGTGCTATTTCAAGTTCATCATGTTTTCATCATAATGGCTAAAGTGAACACAATAAGTTTATATAGCTAAATGAGATTATGATTAAGACATGATAATATTATGATATATGTGTTGACAAATTACAAAACATGAATTTAAAAAAATTCGATTAAAGTGATGGATATAACAATGAGTAAAGCATATACTGATGATCAAATGGCTAAAAATAGACCTTAATTTCGGCATGCACTATGGAAGTAGAAGATATGCAAATAATATGATAGATATAATTTATGTTCAAGTATTAAGAAGAAAAAAAGAATAAGCCGGAGATAACTCAAATAGAATTTATACAAAATGATTTGTGTAAAATAAGTATAAAGAATAAACCGAAGATAACTCGAATAGAAGTTATACAAAATGATTTGTGTAAAATAAGCATAGCATGGGCAAATGAAGAATGGGAATTGATAAATCCAACACCAAATAGTTGAGGCTAAATCCATACAAAAGTTAAAAAGAAATCCAATAGAACAGTCAAAATTTAGTGCCAAAAACTTTTGCTCAAATTATCCGTAGATATGCTAAAACCAAAAAGATTTTAAGGCATCGGTATAAGCAACATACCAAGGATGAGTTTCTTATTTCCTTGCACAATGTCATTCCCAGCAATATTGACTAGTGAAAATTTCAGTTGTTTACCAATCTTCACAACTTGATTACAGTTTTCAACTTTTCTGAATGGCATTCTGATTGGAGGCTTAGTTGCAAACTTCCAAGAAACTATTCCGGGAGAGGACTTGTCAATAGCCTCAAGGAGAATCCACCTAGAATGTAACAAAATTGATGCATAAGCGTAAGATAGACCTTCATGGAATATTCATGCTAGCAAATTAATCATAATTTTTGGCAAGAAAAAATAATTACTTACCCGTCCCTAAGATCCTCAAACACATTGTTAATGTATGTTGAAATTCCCAGGCTATTCATCCACAAACGAAATGCTCTTTCTTCTCTAGAAACTTGTGTGTCATCTTGTGTAGCATCCAAAAATGAGAATTGCTTCTGCTGAGAAGACAATCCATTCCTGCAGCAAGACAGTAATCATTTCTCCTACCCAATTAAAACATGTAGAGATCATATACTAAAACAGCTGGAGAGATAAAACAGCCCTCTACCTAATGCATAAAAGTAATGATTGAATTGAGTGAAATCACATCTAAATAGGATAGCATTCTACACAACGTTTGCGGGATGCTCTTTTCACTATAAAGAATTTCACAAACCTGTCATCTACTGCTTTACACCCTGCTGTTCAATGAAACTTGGAACATTTATGATACAACCCATGAAGAAGTCCTTGATAACAGAACCATAATGCCACTGAGTAGTGAACGCCCAGGACGAGCTCATCATGTAATGGCAAAGCTAAAGGATTACAGCTTTGGGGAAATAGCTGGATGTTTTTATGGGCGTAGGAAATAGTAGTAGCCTTTTAAATTCTGATAATTTGTTATACAAAAGGGTAATGTAATGATTTTAGCAGTTTGCATTTAGGCAATTATTTAGAATTAAGGACACTTATCATGCCCTACTCAAACAATGAAGATGTGAGTTTGTGGGGAAACAATGGTATAAGTAGCTCATCGAAAATGTAATGATTATCCAGAACTTTTTTTTTTCCACTATTATTCTTCCGGTTTCCTATTCAGCCTCCAATAATGCTCGAATTCACCGTTTGTTGTAGCATTTTAGTGCTCTTTTAGATAATACCCCCTCTCGTTGTGCACTAATATACTAGATGGCACCCACCCGTCAATCCATATCAAAAATCATTTCAATCTACAAAGCCACATCTCCAAAGCTTCCAATGAAGCTCAAATTCACCATTTATTTTAGTATTTTGGTGTACTTGTTGATACACTCCTCTCCATTGTGCACTGCCTTCCTCTGCTTCAGAGCCTCCAATGAAACTCGAATTCACCATTTATTGTAACATTTTGGCGCTCTTGCTGATAACAATCCTCTCTTCATTGTGCAAAGCTATATTGGATGGCACCCGTTCTTCAATCCAAATATAAAAAAAATGTTTCAAACTACAAGGGAACAAATCGATGAAATTTGAAAATAAATGTAGAATATGCATCTTCTCCTAACCTTATTGGAGATTAAGCAAGGCCAATCCACACCATCTCCACCTCTCCCACCAGAACATGAAACCATTGCACATCATGAAAGAGTTGATGGGGGGCACGCCATTCACAAAGTAATGTTTAACTATTACCTGGTATGCTAGCGGAATCTCAAAGGCTGGAATCACAATATTGAACATTATCATGGATTTCATACTCTCCAATGCCAACAAGTTCACCCTTAACATTATTCCACTTGAATGGACCGCTAGAGGCATGGTTTCTATGGCTGCCTAAGATGAAACGACTATCCTGTTGGCATGATTTCCCCATTGCAGTTTGCAATAACTTCGGACCCTCCAAGTACTGCAACCTTCATGATGAGCACGCCAAGTTGCTGCAAACTCTTCACACTCTGATTATCAACAGGAATTTGAAAAGTTATTCTGATAAAGTATTCCTATAATTTTTTTTAAAATCAAGGCAGTGACCAACAATCTAAAAGGAGGTACGAATTCACCGATTGACTTCTCTTGGCCAAGCTATTAAGGGCTATATTTTTTTAAGATAAACAAGCTGGCCTACCATTTCAGCTCCCCACTCACATAGAATATTTCTTCTACCAGTTTCCTAACACCATTTCTTCCCATCACTAATAAACGACAACCATCAACTAAAGTACAACTACCCATCACAAAACTTACCCTAATGGAAATCATAGACAAATGTGAGAAGAATCTTTGCTTTAATTATGATGAAAAATTCTATAGAATTCATATTCGCAAGGGCAAGTTGTTTTCTCTTTTACTGATCCTGATTCCGTGACCCCATTTGAAGCTCATTCAAAACAAATCATATTATCTGAATTACTAGTGGTCGACGAAGACAGCACTCCATCAAACCGACCTAAAATAAATCTTCACAATTTGGATGAACAAGTGACATCGCATATCTTTAGCATTTGATAGCACGCTCACTAGTTCCAATTTTCAAGTGTTGTTGATTGTGATTTAACCCACAAATTTATTCAAGAGCGTCTTGTTGAATTCCCTTGCCTGCCCATCACATCGACCTCTTCATTTCAGGTCCTCATAGGTACTGGCTGCAAACTTATATGTGAAAACAAATATTGTGATATTTACATGAACCTATAGAGAAATCGTTTCAAATTGAGATTTTATATCCTGTTGATACATGGGGTGTAGATTGTTCTTGGAGAACAATAATTGCAGAATTTGAATAAAATTGACACCATATATTACTCTTAAGCCGTAGGTATTTCTCATTTGGATACCACAACCATGCTTCAAGGCTCCACGACTCTTCAAATTTAAAAACTCCATTGCATACAATTAATAAAATTATCATCCCAATGATCATAGCTACTTACTTAACCTAATCGCCAATCTAATTACTACTCCAAACACTACCCAAACACCACCAGTAGACCATCCTTTCCTTCACCCTTTGTTAGAATCCTATATTTATCCATTCAATGAGCCCACCTACCCGCCCACACCTCACCTTCATGACCATCAAATTCATCTGAAACCCAATTCCTATTTGCTTCATGTTCGCACGCATCATTATCCCCATTTCCAGAAGATAGCAGTTGAATCATTAGTTGTGAAAATGCTACAATCTGATCTTCTTTTGCCAAGCCCAAACTCTTTTTCATCACCAATTTTGTTAACAAAAAAAAGGATGATATATGATACTTTTAGAAAGACCATTCCACATATGTTTCCTATTTCGACCATCAAAGAAATGTTCAACATTTTGCAAGTTGTGTCAACAAACTCAAAATTAGATCTCGGTCTGGGCCGTCATCAAATTTGTATGACAATTGACAACATTCCTAAAGTTCATATTTCATAATTAAGACATCAATTATAAGCTCACCATGAAGCCATTCCGCCACAATAATGCACCCACCACTTCTCAAAATATTATGAATACAAACTATTAAACCTTATTTACACAAATTTTTCATCATTTTATTTGATGATATCCTAATTTATGGTGACATATCCAATATTAATGCCCCTTTTTTATGAACCAGGCTAGCCTGATTCGGCTTCCTTCCCCTTTTAATTTAGAATTAGGATTTAGGCTAAAAATTCAAGTGAGAGGAGCTACCAAGAGGAGTGGTCGAAAGGAGTAAGTGGGAAATGAGAGGGAAACAAGACGGAGCTTGAGAGCACATGTAAAGCAATAAGCAATGTTCAGCATAAGCGGACAAGTGTGAGCAACAATAGGAAGTTCTACCTTTGCAACCAGGGCTTGGAGTTGAAGTGTGAAAAAAGAGGCAATGGAGGTTGACTTCAAGGGTTATCAACATCTAAAATGGCCAAGAGGAATAGCAACATTGATGAATGGAATTGATGAATAGAGTGACATGAGCGAAGGAGATGTAAAGAGGAGGAAGTTGATTAATAATATTCATTTGAAAAGATTTGCAAGCCTCCCATCATCATCTTCTTCCTTGGATTGGTATAGGACAACCCTAACCAAGCATTTTTATGCTTAATTTCTTATAAAGTGATACTACCTAAAGTATTAAGCTTGGGATTATATATAAATATTGATTATGAAGGTGCATGTAATTTGATTATCATATATGCATATATAGCAATCTCTAATTAAAATTATGAAATTTAAACTATAGTGTAGAGAGTTAATGAGGTTTAGGCAACTAAATGAATAACTAATTTATTAATTTAGAAGAAGGGGTATCAAACTTTGTATTGCTAATGAAAGTTTGATTGATTTATTATAATAATGTCACTTTTAAGTTCATTGTGACAAAAAAATTAATAAAGAGGGTTAAATGAACACATGACTATTTGGGTATAAATTAGGATAAATGCTAATAACTGACAACAAGAATGTGTCTAATTCATTGTTATGATTATTTAATGCTTTAATGAGCAATGTATTGAACGCAAGCTTAAACTATATCTATTTGAATTTAAAATTTATGAAGCACCATGCTTTGGAGCAGGATGATCAACGTCATGATAAAAAAAGTTGATGTGCTTGTGATCTCTGTCAGATGGGTAACTCATTATTAGTTAGGGGATAAATATACACTTCCTTGGTAGGGGTGTATCCCTTAACATTTTTTGTATGAGTTAATTGTTGATAATAAAATATGGAATATGCTTTAATTATTCATAGTAATTCATATGATCATTATGATATTATGAAATAGCTTGACTTATTACTTGTTGTACAAATTATTACAAGTTCATATATATTTTTCCAATTGCTAAGAATAACTACTGTCCATATAAATTATAAATTGCATTCAAATGTAACAAAGTTTGATCATTTTACAATCATCATTGAGAATTGTTATTGTAAAACAAAATTTATATAATATATGCTTGTGTAAATGATGCATATATTGTCAATAAAACCTTTTTTATATTGGCTAACTAGGCTAACGGGCCGGGGAAAAAAATCATTGAATTTTCTTGATATTGATGTCTACCTTTCCAGTTTCAAGTTATCGTAGTAAAATGTGTGTATAAAGAAAATGATAAATGGTTGATGAATTATTTTTAAATTTATTAGTAAAGTATGCTTATAAGTGAATGTTTTCACAATCAAACACAATGGTCATTTATTTTTATATAATGTTTTTAATGAACTCTAGTGTATAATAAGTATTATTTAATAATTTTTATATTTAAAAATCTTGTCCTTGATGTAGTGTCTATAACTATAATGATTTAAATTCTATTTTACTTTGTTTCTTTCATCGATCATATTTATATCCTATGCCTACTTTTTTATACTTTTTTGAGTGAGTTTCATTAAATGAGTTTGTTTCATGCAAACTCATCCTTATTTTTTTATGATTTTCAAATTATTAGTTGCTCATCACCTAGAGGAGAGTTTCCATATTTATTCTTAGATATCTTATTGAAAGATGATCAAGATTAGAAGTTATATAATTTATTATTTGAATGAGTTATTACAGTAGTTAAATTTTATTTATATTTTGGTTGATAAAGTGGTAGGAGTTATTGGATTTAGATAATATGATAATCTTATTGATAAACTAATCTTATTGAAAGTATATGTTTTAACTTTGGCTAACGACTTACTGATGAGGTCATCGATAGGAGATTTCGGCGCGCTTATCAGAGACGACCACGGAGATCGACGGCCGAGATTGCTAGCCTTTATTTTTGATCTCACTTGTATTTTCAGTTTTCATTTTATGATTGTATTTTCATAGTTTCCCATTTTACCCCTGAGGGTAATAGTTGCTTGTGTAGCCCCAAGGGGCATTTTAGACTTTGCGCATTATTTTCTGTTGGGCCTATTTATATGGCCATTGTATCTTGTATTTGGATTATTGGATATTTGAATGAAAATCTACATTTGTGTTCTCTTTGTGAGTGCATGAGGATCTCTGTGTGAGTTCTTCAAAACTTGAGATCTCTTAGTGAGTTCTCAAACCTTGTTCTTGTTTTCTTTCTTTTGTTATTTATTTTCTTTTCCCACCCCAAAAATCATCACATCTTCCCTAGTTGGCAGCCGAACCCTTGGGTTTGTCCCCTCCCACCCGTCGGCCAACCTAGCCCCACGTCCACCAGTGGTGCCGCCGGCCTCCCCTCACATCCACCCTCCCACCACCCCTCTCTCTCGTAGCCGCTCGTGAATTGAAATTTCAAATTTTGAAATTCTTCCATTTTTGGAAAGTTTCATTTTTGGAAAGATTGAATGAATTGAAATTTTGAAATTGGAATCAATTTGGATTTAATGAATGATTGCCTAGTCATCATCCTTGAATAGAAATCATCCCCCCTCCCTCCCTAATCTCCTCTCCCTGCACTCAACCCGCCGCCCCCTCTATTATGGTCCCATTAATGGCCCTCATTAACTCCATTAATCCAAATTGAAATTTGAAATTGATTTCATTTGGATTTCCCTCCCAACTTAACCAAAACTGAAATTATTCTCAGTTTTAACATTCAAATCCCCTCCTCTCTTCCCCTATTGCCGCCGGCCCCCCTTGGTTTTCTCTCCCATCATTAATTCTCCATTAAGGAATTAATGACATTGAATTAAGGTTCAAATTCCTCCCTCCAAAACCCCCAAAACTAAGATTATTTTCAGTTTCTATCACCACAGCCTTCTCCTTCTCCCCTTCTCACCGTCGGCCTCCCCATTGGCACCCGGAGCCGCCGGCCACTTCCTCCACCCTTTCAAGATCTTGTTTGTGGCGACCATCCGGATCCAATCCAAGGATGCATGGATGAGCACGAGTGGAATTATGGCTTTGAGTACGACGACAACGGAAGGGTCGACATCCTCCGTTCACAATTCTTCGACGTCGGATTTGATTTCGACGATACCGTCGAAGATTATCTAGCCCGCATCGTGCCGACGCTCATAGAATCAATTGACGAACATTTTTCCGTCTATACTTGGCTTATCGAAGGTCGATCTACCGTGCCTCCTCCACCTCCGAGATCTTCTTCCATGGCGACGTTCGTTGGCGCTTCCATCTTAGTGGCAACCTCCTTGTTCGCTTGGACAATCTTCCGCCGCTCAACCTAGTCTTCGTAGGAAGAGAGTGCTAGCGGTCCCAAAGTGTGAACAACTTGGTATTAATCTTGGGAATCTTATTTACTAGCTTTTGTTTTACGTTTTCTTTTGCAATTGCTTAAAAGACTTGGCACTCTTGTCGTAGTTTCTTTGCCTAGCAAATTGAACATCGCGAATTTTCTTTATTGACTTAACTTTGAGGCATAATTATATAATTCGTGGAGCTAAAATCTGATTTTCTTTAAAGATCTTGTGTAACTCCTTCATTGCATCACATCATTTTGGTATCAGAGCATGGTTTACCATGCTTGACATGCGTAGAAAGCATCCTAGGGTTTAGTTCCTTGCAATAGTTCATAAACTTCATGCATATCATTGATTAGGTAAGTTATTTTCACTGTTTTGTTACTGTTTTGTGCATTTCCAGCAAACATCTATTTGAATTAGAACATTCTAGCTCACATCTTAGTGTCGGTCTTGTGCTTGGTAGTTTCCTAAGTGTCTAGAACAATTTCGACTTGAATTACCCCTGCTGTCCTTACATTTCTGCAGCCAACATTCACTGATTAGGGAGTTTAGACACGTGTTTTAGCTGCTGCCATTAATCCCTGCAGTCTCTACAAGTCCTATGTGTTGGCCACACGTTAGAATTCACTTGGATTAATGTTCCCTAGTTATTTACTGCTGCTGTCCACTTAAACCCTGCACGTATTAGAGACCTAATTTTGACCAGAAAGCTATCTTAGTTGCTGTCCACACTTAGCTTCCCACCGAACACTTGCTAGACACAAACCTCCTTGTGTTAGTTTGCTGCCTTTGCTTTTCCTGCAGCAGTTAAGAGCCTTTGGGACCTCCTCCCTTAGCTTATCCTTGCTGCCCTCCTACACAACTCTTCCTCGGGAAACCTCTAGACTTTCCCCATGGACCCGCAACATCTCCAAGCTACCCTTGACCTTATTTTGGGACAATTGGGCACCGTTACTCAGCAAATCCGCAACACCCAAACTGATCTAGCTGACTTTAGGCGCCACACGAGTGACCGACTAGATAATATCGAGCGTAATGGGAATCCTGCGATCTATACTCCCTCGAGACCTCACTCACCTTATGGTGACGGCAACCGACCCGATCGTGAACAACCTCGCGATCCCGGACACTTCCAAGACCCTTATCATCATAATCCGAGACCCCATCAAGAACCTATAGGAGACAATAACGTATGGAGGGACAACGACGCTCAATTGTTGAAAAACATTAGAATCGATGCTCCCACATACGACGGGACCCTTGATCCTCAAGTTTTCCTCGATTGGCTCAAGTCGATGGATAGTTACTTTAAATGGTACAATATCTCTGAAGCGAAGAAAGTCAGATTCGCTGAAATGAAGCTTACCGGACGAGCCAACCTTTACTGGACCAATATGGAAAACATGCGTGAATCTCGAGGAGAACACCCAATAAGCGATTGGAGAACCATGAAGCAGGAACTTATGAGGAAATACCTACCACCGTCCTACTACCCTAAGCTCTTGGATAAGTGGAATCGGCTAACTCAGGGGAGCAGGTCAGTTACAGATTACATCTCCGCCTTCGACGATTTCCTGATTCGTTGTAACGGCGAGGAATCTGCTACCCCAACTCAAATCCTGTCTATGTTTAGAGCTGGCCTTCGGGAAGATCTTCGCACCGAACTGTTTGCTAGAGGGATAGACACACTTGAGGCCGCTTGCAGCCTGGTACTTGACCTAGAAGAATCTAAAACCCATTCCCACACTAGGCAGTTCGACTCCCGACCCAACCCGTATCGCTCCTCCACCAGCCAGCCTCAAAACCGATCCTCAAACTCGACCAGTAGTCGACCCACTGCTAGCCCAGCCCCTCAGCGTTCCGACCTTAAGGGTAAAGCACCAGAACGAGACACCCAAAAACCCAATTCTGGAACCAAATGTTATAGGTGTCATGGGTATGGACACATTGCCTCACAATGTTCCAGCCCCTATAAGGTCACCATAATTGAAGAGGTCGACGACGACGAGGAAGAACCCGATACTGACGTAGTTCACCATGTGGATGAAGAGGAAGATTCTTTTACAGAGGATGAACCCGTCACCCTGCAAGTCGTTAGATGTGCGCTGTCCCAACCCAAGCCGAGTGATGATTGGAGAAGAACAGCCATTTTCCATACCTTTACCAAGATCGGGGATAAGAACTGTAAGGTTATTGTCGATAGTGGAAGCTGTATCAACGCTGTCTCATCAGCGATGATCTCTAAGCTCAACCTTAAGGCCACACCTCACCCAAACCCGTATAAGGTCGCTTGGATTAACTCAACTTCTATGGAAATTAAAGATAGGAGCCTTATACCACTCAAATTCAATGGATATCAGGAGAAAATTTGGTGTGATGTGTTGACTATGGATGTGGGTCAGATTATTCTTGGCCGCCCTTGGCTGTTTGACAATGATGTCCACATTTATGGGAGGACGAACACCTGCGTGTTCGAACACAACGGGAAGAAAATCAAGTTGATCCCCTCACAGCCCCGACCCGAGAAGAGCGAAGCTAAGGTTATTCCACCTAAGCCTAACAAGAGCCTACACTTCTTAACTGCAAAAGAAGTGGACATTGAGATTCACCACGGAACACCCATGTACGCCCTGGTAGCTAGGGAAGTAGATGATGATCCTGAAGGACAAGTACCTGAAAATGTAAGACCCCTGTTAGAACAATTCGTTGATGTCTTCCCCGAGGAGTTACCTGACCAACTTCCTCCCCTCAGAGACATTCAACATGTCATAGACTTGGTTCCTGGAGCATCCCTGCCTAACCTCCCTCACTACCGGATGAATCCAACGAAACACGCTGAGCTAAAAAGGCAAGTAGAGGAACTTCTACAACGAGGATTTATTAAAGAAAGCCTTATCCCATGTGCCGTTCCTGCCCTCCTAACTCCAAAGAAAGATGGCTCCTGGAGGATGGGTGTTGATAGCCGCGCTATCAACAAGATTACCGTTAAGTATCGCTTTCCAATTCCCCGACTAGACGACATGCTTGATATGATGACTGGAGCAACACTGTTCTCCAAAGTGGATCTTAAGAGTGGATATCATCAGATTAGGATTCGCCCAGGGGATGAATGGAAAACGGCATTCAAGACAAAAGATGGATTATATGAATGGATGGTTATGCCGTTTGGTCTTAGTAACGCCCCTAGCACTTTCATGCGGATTATGACCCAAGTCCTACGACCCTTCCTCGGAAAATTCGTAGTCGTTTACTTTGATGATATCCTAATCTATAGCAAGACTGTAGACCAACATTTGGGACACCTGAAACAAGTATGTGAGATCTTGAGAAAAGAGCAGTTATATGCGAACCCTCAGAAGTGTGTATTTCTCACTGATAGTGTCACCTTTCTCGGATTTATAATCTCATCTCGAGGAATCTCAGCCGACCCCGAGAAAGTTAGAGCGATCAACGAGTGGCCTGAACCAAAAACCATAAGAGATGTTCGGAGTTTTCATGGATTGGCCACATTCTATCGGAGGTTCATCAGGAATTTTAGTACCATCGTGGCACCCATAACTGACTGCCTAAAGAAAGGCGAATTTCATTGGACACCTGCTGCCACTAAAGCCTTCGAGGACATTAAAAGGAAAATGGTGGAAGCCCCTGTGATGCGTCTCCCGGATTTTTCTAAAGTATTCGAAGTAACCTGCGACGCGTCAGGGATCGGTATTGGAGGAGTTTTATCTCAAGAAGGACACCCCGTAGCGTATTTTAGCGAAAAGTTAAATGACATCCGTCAGCGGTATTCGACCTATGACAAGGAATTTTATGCGGTCATCCAGTCTCTTAGGTACTGGAGGCATTACTTGCTGCCCCTAGAATTTGTGATCTTCTCTGATCACGAAGCCTTGAGATATATAAACTCGCAGAAGAAACTCAATGCCCGCCATGGCCGTTGGGTCGAGTTTTTGCAGGAGTACACATATACGATTAGACACAAAGCGGGAAGTGAAAATAAAGCTGCGGATGCCCTTAGTAGGAGACTGATGACCACCCAAGAGATGAGGAATGAAGTTATCGGATTTGAACGCCTTAAGGAAGACTATAAGGACTGCCCGGACTTTAATGATACCTATTCCCTTTTGACCTCGGGATATGGGCACTCGACGGATGATTTTGTAGTAGAGAATGGGTACCTATTCAAGGCCCAGAAACTCTGCATTCCCCAAACCTCCCTTCGTGAGTATCTTGTTTGGGAATTACATGCAGGAGGTTTAGCAGGGCATTTCGGGCAGGCGAAAACTATTGCTGCATTAGAGAACCGTTTTTACTGGCCTAGTCTCAAACGCGATGTTGGACGACTCTTAAAGCGATGTCACATTTGCCAACTAGCCAAACAGCGAAAACAGAACACAGGACTCTACTCCCACTACCTGTACCGAGTCGCCCTTGGCAAGATGTGAGTATGGACTTTGTCCTTGGATTACCCAAAACCGCTAGAAAGCATGATTCTGTCTTTGTGGTAGTAGATCGATTTTCTAAAATGGCGCATTTCCTCCCATGCTCCAAAACTTTCGATGCGTCCCGAATCGCTAAGCTTTATTTTGAGGAAATTGTTAGACTCCATGGCCTTCCTAAGACAATCGTGTCCGATAGGGATGTTAAGTTTACCAGTTATTTCTGGAAGACCCTTTGGCACAAAATGGGGACTAAGCTCCAATTTTCCACTGCTTTTCACCCCCAAACCGATGGCCAAACTGAGGTAGTTAATAGAAGTCTAGGCAATCTTCTAAGAACTTTGGTAGGAGAAAACCTTAGGGATTGGGACTCAAAACTTCCTATAGCCGAGTTTGCTTACAACAACTCTATCAATCGAACCACTGGCCTCAGCCCTGCAGAGATCGTGTATGGATATCAGCCGAGTCAGCCCATTTACCTAGTTCCCATGAGTCCTAGGACTAGAACATCTGAGTCTGCATTTGCATTTGCATCCCATTTGCATGAGTTACACAATGAAATTAAAAGAAAAATTGAACAAAGCAATACGGATTATAAAATTCATGCTGATAAGAAAAGGAGATTTAAAGAATTCAAGGTGGGAGATTTTGTGATGGTACGGATCCGCCCGGAGCGTTTTCCTCCTGGGTCCGTAAAGAAATTACATGCGAGAAGTGCCGGGCCTTTTAAAATACTTGCGAAGGTTAACGATAATGCTTATGTGCTAGAACTCCCGGAAGGGTTTAATATGAATCCCACTTTTAATATTGAGGATATAGTAGCCTTTGAGGGTCCTGATTTAAACCCCAACAATCCACTTCATAATGAGCCTTGTGTGACCCCACCTGGTGAGATCCCTAGCCTTCCTCCACTCCCCAATTTACCCCACTTACCTAGAGCGGAAAAAATTGAAACCATTCTGGATGATGAGATTATTTCCACAAAAGATGGAGGTCGCCAACGGTACTTAGTCCATTGGAAAGGAACTCCGGAGACAGAGGACACGTGGATCGATCGAGAGGAGCTACTGAGACTGGACCCGGACCTGCTGGAGTTATATGAGAGCTTTCGTAGCACACACTCGACGGGGTCGAGTTCTCTCCCACCCGGGGAGAATGATGAGGTCATCGATAGGAGATTTCGGCGCGCTTATCAGAGACGACCACGGAGATCGACGGCCGAGATTGCTAGCCTTTATTTTTGATCTCACTTGTATTTTCAGTTTTCATTTTATGATTGTATTTTCATAGTTTCCCATTTTACCCCTGAGGGTAATAGTTGCTTGTGTAGCCCCAAGGGGCATTTTAGACTTTGCGCATTATTTTCTGTTGGGCCTATTTATATGGCCATTGTATCTTGTATTTGGATTATTGGATATTTGAATGAAAATCTACATTTGTGTTCTCTTTGTGAGTGAATGAGGATCTCTGTGTGAGTTCTTCAAAACTTGAGATCTCTTAGTGAGTTCTCAAACCTTGTTCTTGTTTTCTTTCTTTTGTTATTTATTTTCTTTTTCCACCCCAAAAATCATCACATCTTCCCTAGTTGGCAGCCGAACCCTTGGGTTTGTCCCCTCCCACCCGTCGGCCAACCTAGCCCCACCGTCCACCAGTGGTGCCGCCGGCCTCCCCTCACATCCACCCTCCCACCACCCCTCTCTCTCGTAGCCGCTCGTGAATTGAAATTTCAAATTTTGAAATTCTTCCATTTTTGGAAAGTTTCATTTTTGGAAAGATTGAATGAATTGAAATTTTGAAATTGGAATCAATTTGGATTTAATGAATGATTGCCTAGTCATCATCCTTGAATAGAAATCATCCCCCCTCCCTTTCTAATCTCCTTTCCCTGCACTCAACCCGCCGCCCCCTCTATTATGGTCCCATTAATGGCCCTCATTAACTCCATTAATCCAAATTGAAATTTGAAATTGATTTCATTTGGATTTCCCTCCCAACTTAACCAAAACTGAAATTATTCTCAGTTTTAACATTCAAATCCCCTCCTCTCTTCCCCTATTGCCGCCGGCCCCCCTTGGTTTTCTCTCCCATCATTAATTCTCCATTAAGGAATTAATGACATTGAATTAAGGTTCAAATTCCTCCCTCCAAAACCCCCAAAACTAAGATTATTTTCAGTTTCTATTACCACAGCCTTCTCCTTCTCCCCTTCTCACCGTCGGCCTCCCCATTGGCACCCGGAGCCGCCGGCCACTTCCTCCACCCTTTCAAGATCTTGTTTGTGGCGACCATCCGGATCCAATCCAAGGATGCATGGATGAGCACGAGTGGAATTACGGCTTTGAGTACGACGACAACGGAAGGGTCGACATCCTCCGTTCACAATTCTTCGACGTCGGATTTGATTTCGACGATACCGTCGAAGATTATCCAGCCCGCATCGTGCCGACGCTCATAGAATCAATTGACGAACATTTTTCCGTCTATACTTGGCTTATCGAAGGTCGATCTACCGTGCCTCCTCCACCTCCGAGATCTTCTTCCATGGCGACGTTCGTTGGCGCTTCCATCTTAGTGGCAACCTCCTTGTTCGCTTGGACAATCTTCCGCCGCTCAACCTAGTCTTCGTAGGAAGAGAGTGCTAGCGGTCCCAAAGTGTGAACAACTTGGTATTAATCTTGGGAATCTTATTTACTAGCTTTTGTTTTACGTTTTCTTTTGCAATTGCTTAAAAGACTTGGCACTCTTGTCGTAGTTTCTTTGCCTAGCAAATTGAACATCGCGAATTTTCTTTATTGACTTAACTTTGAGGCATAATTATATAATTCGTGGAGCTAAAATCTGATTTTCTTTAAAGATCTTGTGTAACTCCTTCATTGCATCACATCACTTACTATAAGGCTTTTTGTATTTTCCTTTTAATCCCACTAGCGGGGAGTGATATATGGTGTTTATATTTTAAACCGTATTGAAAATCTCAAATTAACTTTTGGTAATTTCCTTTCAAACCTGTTGATGTAGAACGGGAGGAGGTGGGGGAGATAATTTCAAAATCTGAAATTAATTGCAGATTTTGGTTGGAGAGATTTAACAATTTCGAATTTCAAACAAGAAGAATAATGGAAGGAAGAGGTAATTAAAATTCCCTAATCTTAGGCTGTAAATTAGGGAATAAATAATTAGAGAATGGGAGGGAAGGTGGGCCGGCCAATGAAGGAAAGAGGGGAGTGGCCGCATTCAACATATATGAATATTTGCATTGAATGTTAATTGATAACTTCAAATCTGAATTAATTTTAGATTTGTATCAATTGAGGATGCTTCATAAAATAGATGAACTAATTAGAAAAGCTTTTGAAATTTGGGTATGGAATTAATTAATCAATCAATTTCAGAATTGATTAATTAATTAAATAAAAAAATTCCCAAAATTAATGTAATTAATGAGGGTGGATTTGAAATTCAAATTAGATTAATTCGAATTTGAAATCTTTTCAAATTAATGACATCCTAAATAAGGAAAGAGGAGTTTTGAAAGAGTGATATTAGGAAAATTGGTGGTCGGCGGGTGGGTGGAGCTTTGTTGGATTTCGACTAAGGGGAGGTAGGAGGGAGGGGCTGGTGTAGGACGATGGTTTCGAAGTGATGGGGTGAGAAGATCGGTGTCTTGGTGGAGGGCTTGAGGAGGTGATGGTCTAGGGAAATAAGGAAAAACAAAAAAAAAAGAAAAAAAAAAGATAGAAACGCGAGCCTTGGACTCTTCCGAAGACTAACGGGTGATACATTGCCCTTCACAAATGGACTTCAAGCAGCAAGCCCGGACCCATCCTGCGGCTGGTGGAAACTACGATTCCCTCCATAAGGATTCTCACTAACGTTCTCCCAAAGAACAAAAGTGCAGAACAATTTTTATTATAACTCCATCATGCCAATACAAAAGCAAGGGCATCTATATATAGGCCTTAGAAATTAAAAGACTTAAATAAGACGAATATGCCCCTAGGGCTTACATAAGACTACACCTTAAGTAAGAGTTGTTGTGATTAGGATTGTTAGCTGGCAGCCCACTCTAGACAGGTGGTAAGTCCAGAATGTATACACCCTCTCCCTGCACATTCTTTTTTCTTCTAATCAAATCTAAAACTCTTTCAAATTCAGCGTTAAATTTATAATCTAAAGCCTGATAATGAAAATTTAAATTAGCCCAAATATTTAGTTAAATTTGTATATAATTTTGAAATTAATTAGTCTTCATTTAAATCGAGAGTTTTCTCTTAGGAGATGTAATTAACTATAGGGGCTTGCCCCTATAAGAAGTCTAGATCCCAGAATAATCTAAACCCTACTTTAGTTTCCTTTCTAGGGTAGGGGAAAGATCTATGGACGTAGATCACGCTTTATCCAAATTTTAAAATTTATTTCCACAATCAAAGGATAGGTAGATAATTGATTTGCTTCCATAAGCAGGTCAAATATCTTCTATATTTGATTATGGAAATAAATTCACGATTCATTAGTCTAATTGGGTCGATATGATAATATACTTATCATTCTTTAGGTTGATTTGTATATTCCCTATGCTGCACCTGATTAGAAGAATGAATTATAGTCTTCTTTCTTTCAAATCAATAGAAGAATATTAGTCTACCCCTCGGGGCGGTATGATGTCTGACTATATAGATTTGATTGAAAGAAAACACTAAAATATAAATAAAGCGTATCATGTGGGAAACTATTTATTTAAAATAATAGTGAAACTCTTTTTTTAAAAAAAATTAATTAAAAGTCAAAAAAATATTTTCTCACAGATTTTTCTGGAGACTCCGCTGGGGATAGACTTCTCTCTCCATTTCAAATGAAGACTAAATTCTTTTTAAAATTATATATAAGTTTAACTAAATATTTGGGCTATTAAATTTTCATATAAATTTTGATCTGTCTAGTCTGCTATTGCTTGGTCTGATGATTTGTATAGTCTTGTGGCTTGGGTTCTTACGATTGATTTATATTTGATTTCGTCTTTTCGATTTAATTTTCTGCCTCGAGTCTTTGATTTGTATAGTTTTATGTCCTTCTAATCTAATTAGTCAAGCCTTGCCTGTCATTTGCTTGTTTAATCTAGAAATCATATCAATCAATATCGATAGGCATGGTTTCCTTAGCTTTTCCTAAAAAGTTGAGCAGATGGGCCAACTTTCAGCACCGGCGTAGGTCCTAAATCTTGTCAAAGTGCTGTCCGTTTCTCGTCTGACATTTTGAGTGCCATTTGTATGTTTAGTTTCTTTTAGATTTCTTTATAGATTTTGAATTTCTTGTATCCGATTTTGCTTCTCCGATTCTTGCTTATAGACTTAATCATTTCAATAAATCTTCTTTGATTTGTCTTGATTTTATTGATTCTATGATTTGGAGTCGATTTGATTGCATTTATATTTAAATTGTATAATTGTAGAATTCCTTAAATCGAGTCAACCAAGCTTGTTTGTCATCTGAATGACATTTGCATGTTTATTTTGAGTCTACTGTTTGCATGATCATGCTCACGCGAGTGAGCATAACCCATGGTTACCCGGCTTCGTCCTAAAAGCCTGGCGGATGTCCACCCGGAACACAGAGGATTGGTCCTAGGTCTGGTAGGGGTGCTGCCCATTTGTCGTCTGACATTTGCAATGTCACTTGTGTGATTAGTAGCTTAGAATTCTTTTCAAATTTATTCGAAATCATTCCTAAATTCCTGAATTCATTATATTCAATTTTTTTTCTGAATTTGTTTTGGGATTCCGGTGTTCTGTCTTTGATTTATGAGTTGATGTTGATTTGATTGTCCTTTTATTTAAACTGTATAATTGTAGAATTCCTTAAATCGAGTCAACCAAGCTTGTTTATCATTTGAATGACATTTGCATGTTTATTTTGAGTCAACTATTTGCATGATCATGCTCACGCGAGTGAGCATAACCCATGATTACCCGACTTCATCCTAAAAGCCTGGCGGATGTCCACCCGGAACACAGAGGTTTGGTCCTAGGTCTATTAGGGGTGCTGCCCGTTTGTCGTCTGACATTTGCATGTCATTTGTGTATCATTTGTGTGTCTTAGAGTTTTATCTTTTTCATTCGTATCCGATTTTTGACTCAATACGTTGAGATGAGGCTTTAGATTATAAATTTCTACTCTATTCCTCCTTTCTAATTTTTTCTACTCATGTTTGCTCATGTATAATCGAAGTTCTCAAGGACAAGGGTCCTTATTTATTGTCTTCTTAATCAAATGCTCATTTCCTTTAAAATTGTTGATCAAATATCTTACCAAATCTGCACTTTGTGACTGTATCCCTTTGGTGTGGGTCCTTAATTGGAGCATTTCTTCTCAAATCTTCGATCTATTCAATCCTTATAATAAACTCCAACTACATTCAAATCAGTGCAACTATCGACAGTCAAATTCTTTGCGTAGACTCAAACGGATCAATTTTTGATTGAAATCGCCTTTGAATTATAGAATATATCTGAAAAATTAGTCTTCAACTTCACATCACTGCTGCCCAATCCGCTGAGGGCAATAATATCAAGTTTAGGTCCGGATTCGATAATTTGCATGTCACTTTTGGAGCACCACAGACTGAGATGGTGAGTCCGGTATTAGAATCAGTTCGATCAACTCCTATCCAGATTAATGTCGAGGGTGGGTCTGTAGCTGCTCCCGCAGCTACTAAACCCTCGGTGTTTACTCGTTTGACTTATCCCCAATCAGCTGTCATGGCTAAGGGAAAGTCTCCTGTTGTTGCTGAATCCCCGATCTTTGGGAACTTTGAATTGGGATCATCTTCTGCTATCCCCGAGATCACTAAATCCCAACGTCGCAACATGATCTGTCGTATGAGGTGAAGGATTAAAAGAACTGAAGCATAAAAGAAGAACCCTCTTATGTCCGCCGCAGCTGGGGCATCAAAAGATGTAAGTCCTGAAATCCCTTAGGCATATGTTAATTCCCCTCAATTAGCTGGTAGCAGATTCTATCCATTGTCTGCTGCGGCTGGGGAAGAGAGCATAGTGTGTATAGCACATACCCCACCTACCCTGTTCCGGGACGATCCGATTATCCCTTCTCTATCTGAAAAGAAGAGAAAGTTTAAAACTTTACTGAATGGGCTTATCCGGGACTACGCCACTGGTTATGGCCAGTCAAAGACAGAGTTTCTGAAGAGTATCAAGGATGTTATTTCCACTGAATTACATCCTGAATCAAGGGGAGGGAGAGGAAAGTCTCCTCCTACTAAAAAGAGAGTATAGTTTTAAGGAGCGGATCCAAGTCGACCAGCGACCGTATCAGATCGCCGTGGAGAATCAAAGAGATTTCGTCCTCGTGATCAGTATCAGAATTCAGGCTATCAAGATAGTCAGTTGACTCTTATCAAATCTTTGGGGTATGGAGCATTAGTCAGACGAGGGTATAATCCCATATCTCCTCCTCCACGTTATTCTGGCAATCGTCCACTCAGAATCTATGATAATCCTCCTACTCGGAATCCATCAAGGGATGACCGATATCATTCTAAGGGTAGCGAATCATCTTCTGGCTTCGATAAGAGGAGACTGAAATTCTCAAGTCAGTCGTCCTCGTTATCAAACCGGGAGAGGGCTTGGCGGCCCAAAATGACTCCAACTCCAATTGCATTAACGAGGCTGAAGAAAGATGTGGCAGAAGAAATATCGAGGAAAGGGAAGTTCGTTATAGAACCATCACCTCCTAAAAAATACACTCCAGTCGACCCACATGAAGTGGGAGGCAAATCAATAAAAGAAATGGTGGATCATCTGAAAAAAAAGTATCGGTCAAATCAATGAGAAAGAAGACATGGATCAAGAAATGTCTGGATCAAGAACGAGGTAGGCGGGGAATGTGCTATACACACTATGCTCTCTTCCCCAGCCGCAGCATACAATGAATAGAATCTGTTACTAGCTAATTGAGGGGAATTAACATATGCCTCAGCGATTTCAGGAGTTATATCTTTTGATGCCCCAGCAGCGGCGGACATAAGAGGGTTCTTCTTTTATGCTTCAGCTTTTTTAATCCTTCGTCTCATACGGCGGATCATGTTTGCGACGTTGGGATTTAGTGATCTCGGGGATAGCAGAAGATGATCCCAATTCAAATTTTCCAAAGATCGGGAATTCAGCAACAACAGGAAACTTTCCCTTAGCCACGGCAACTGACTGGGGATAAGTCAAACGAGTAAACACCGAGGGTTTAGTAGCTGCGGGAGCAGCTAT
This sequence comes from Dendrobium huoshanense, assembly GCA_016618105.1. Taxonomy (NCBI): domain Eukaryota; kingdom Viridiplantae; phylum Streptophyta; class Magnoliopsida; order Asparagales; family Orchidaceae; genus Dendrobium; species Dendrobium huoshanense. Next base: position 6,807,555 of record CM028360.1, on the reverse strand, counting down.
AGACCCACCCTCGACATTAATCTGGATAGGAGTTGATCGAACTAATTCTACTACCGGAGTCACCATCTCAATCTGTGGTGCTCCAAAAGTGACTTGCAGATTATCGAATCTGGACCCAAACTTGATCTGATTGCCCTCAGCGGATTGGGCAACAGTGATGTTGAAGTTGAAGACTAATTTTCCAGACATATTCTGTAATTCAAAGGTGATTCCAATCAAAAACTAATCCGTTTGAGTCTACGCAAAGAATCTGACTACTGATAGTTGCACTGATTTGAATGTAACTGGAGTTTATTATAAGAATTGAATAGATCGAAGATTTGAGAAGAAATAATCCAATTAAGGACTCACACTGGAGGGATACAGTCACAAAGTGCAGATTTGGTAAGATATTTGATTAACGATTTGAAAGAAAATAAGCATTAGATTAAGAAGACATTAAATAAGGATCCTTGTCCTTAAGAACTCCGAGTATAAATGAACAAACACGAATAGAAGAAATCAGAAAGGGGGAATAGAGTAGAAATTTATAATCTAAAGCCTGATCTCAACGCATTGAGTCAAAAATCGGATACGAATGAAAAAGAGAAAATTCTAAGGCATGCTAATGACACACAAATGGTATGCAAGAGTAAAAATGGTTAATGTAGAATTCAAATAAAATTATAAATAATAATTTAAGATAACATGGGACGATAATGAACATCAATCTTCAACTCCTCCTCGAATAGGCATGGATGATTAGATGTCCACGTCATTCTCCCGAGGTAGAAAAGAGCTCGACTCCGTTGAGTTCGCACCCCAGGTGAGCAACTATGCTCTAATACCAAATTGATGGAGGTGGGGGAGATAATTTCAAAATCTGAAATTAATTGTAGATTTTGGTGGGAAAGATTTAACAATTTCGAATTTCAAACAAGAAGAATAATATAGGGAAGAGGTAATTAATATTCGCTAATCTTAGGCCGTAAATTAGGGAATAAATAATTAGAGAATGGGAGGGAAGGTGGGTCGGCCAATGGAGGAAAGAGGGGAGCGGCCACATTCTAAATGTATGTGGATATTTGCATTGAATGTTAATTAATAACTTTAAATCTGAATTAATTTTAGATTTGCATCAATTGAGGATGCTTCATAAAATAGATGTACTAATTAGAAAAATATTTGAAATTTGGGTATGAAATTAGTTAATCAATCAATTTCAGAATTGATTAATTAATTAAATAAAGGTTCTTCCCAAAATTAATGTAATTAATGAAGGTGGATTTGAAATTCAAATTAGATTAATTCGAATTTGAAATCTTTTCAAATTAATGACATCCTAAATAAGGAAAGAGAAGTTTTGGAGGGAAGTGATATTAGGTTAAGAGGTAGCATATATGTAGGTGGAAGCCTTGTTGGATTTTGGCCAAGGGGAGGGAGGAGGAAGGGAGGGGCTGGTGTAGCCCGATGATGTGGAGGTGATGGGGTGAGAAGATTGGTGCCTTAGTGGAGGGCTTGAGGAGGTGGCGGTTTAGAGAAATAAGAAAAAAAATAAAACAAAGAAAAAAAAAAGATAGAACCGTGAGCCTTGGACTCTTCCTAAGACTAACGGGTGATGCATTGCCCTTCACCAAGGGACTTCAAGCCACAAGTCCGGATCCATCATGCGGCTAGTGGAAACTACGATTCCCTCTATAGGGATTCTCACTAATGTTCTCCCAAAGAATAAAAGTGCAGAATAATTTTTTTATTAAAACTCCATCATGCCAATACAAAAGCAAGGGTCTCTATATATAGTACTCAGAAATTAAAAGACTAAAATAAGACGAATATGCCCCTAGGGCTTACATAAGACTAGACCCTTAATTAAGGGTAAAAATGGATCATGCATAATTAAAATAAAATTACAAATAAAAATTTAAGATAACATGGGACAATTACGGCCGTCGATCTTCAGCTCCTCGGATAGGCATGTACAATTGGATGTCCGCATCATTCTCCCGGGGGTAGAAAAGAGCTCGACTCCGTCGAGTTTGCGTCCCGGGTGAGCAACCATGCTCTGATACCAAATTGATGTAGAACGGGAGGAGGTGGTGGAGATAATTTCAAAATCTGAAATTAATTGTAGATTTTGGTGGGAGAGATTTAACAATTTTGAATTTCAAACAAAAAAAATAATGTATGGAAGAGGTAATTAATATTCCCTAATCTTAGGCCATAAATTAGGGAATAAATAATTAGATAATGGGAGGGAAGGTGGGCCGGCCAATGGAGGAAAGAGGGGAGCAGCCACATTCAACGTATGTGGATATTTGCATTGAATGTTAATTGATATCTTTAAATCTGAATTAATTTTAGATTTGCATCAATTGAGGATGCTTCATAAAATAGATGTACTAATTAGAAAAATATTTGAAATTTGGGTATGAAATTAATTGGTAATTAATTTTAGAATTGATTAATTAATTAAATAAAGGAACTTTCCAAAATTAATGTAATTAATGAGGGTGGATTTGAAATTCAAATTAGATTAATTCGAATTTAACATCTTTCCAAATTAATGACGTCCTAAATAAGGAAAGAGGAGTTTTGGGGGGAAGTTATATTAGGCAAAGAGGTGGTCGATGGGTGGGTGGAAGCCTTGTTGGATTTTGCCCAAGGGGAGGGAGGAGGAAGGGAGGGGCTGGTGTAGCTCGATGATGTTGAGGTGATGGGGTGAGAAGATCGGTGCCTTGGTGGAGGGCTTGAGGAGATGGCGGTTTAGAGAAATAAGCAAAAACAAAACAAAAAAAAAAGATAAAACCGCGTGACTTGGACTCTTCCGAAGACTAACGGGTGATGTGTTGCTGCTGACCAAGAGACTTCAAACCATAAGCCCGGACCCATCCTACGGCTAGTGGAAACTACGATTCCCTCAGGGATTCTCACTAATGTCCTCCCAAAAAAAAAGTGCAGAATAATTTTTTTTATTAAAACTCTATCATGCCAATACAAAAGCAAGGGCCTCTATATATATGACTCATAAATTAAAAGACTAAAATAAGATGAATATGCCCCTAGGGCTTACATAAGACTAGACCAATAATTAAGAGTAAAAATGAAGAATGCATAATTAAAATAAAATTATAAATAAAAATTTAAGATAATGTGGGACGATCACAGCCGTCGATCTTCAGCTCCTCGGATAGGCACAGACAATTGGATGTCGCATCATTCTCTCGGGATGGAAAAGAGCTCGACTCCGTCGAGTTCGCGTCCCGGGTGAGCAATCATGCTCTAATACCAAATTGATGTAGAACTGGAGGAGGTGGGGGAGATAATTTTAAAATCTGAAATTAATTGCAGATTTTGGTTAGAGAGATTTAACAATTTCAAATTTCAAACAAGAAGAATAATGGAGGGATGAGGTAATTAATATTCCCTAATCTTAGGCCGTAAATTAGGGAATAAATAATTAGAGAATGGGAGGGAAGGTGGGCTAGCCAATGGAGGGAAGAGCGGAGTGGCCACATTCTACGTATGTGAATATTTGCATTGAATGTTAATTGATAACTTCAAATCTGAATTAAATTCAGATTTGCATCAATTGAGGATGCTTCATAAAATAGATGTACTAATTAGGAAAGCATTTGAAATTTGGGTATGGAATTAATTAATCAATCAATTTCAGACTTGATTAATTAATTAAATAAAGAAACTTACCAAAATCAATATAATTAATGAGGGTGGATTTGAAATTCAAATTAGATTAATTCGAATTTAAAATCTTTCCAAATTAATGACATCCTAATCAAGGAAAGAGGAGCTTTGGAGGGAAGCTATGATGCACCGACACTTCCCCTCAAAGAGGCCTGCAATGTCCGACACTGTATCCGACACGACACTCATCCGACACTCCTCCGACACGTGTCGAACACACCAAAAATGTGTCTGATTAAAAAATATTAAATATAAATTGAATGCGCGTGTCTGACACGTATCTTAAACATTTTATGAATTTTTTTTAAATATAATTTCTTGTATTTGGAGAGATTTAAACTAAATTTCTTATTTCCTATCCACAACACCAAATCAACGTCCGCACTTAATACACAATCATCGAATATTCTCATTTTCATTTCTTTTTGGCAATGAAGGTATTTTCATCTCCTCTCTCGGTGACTGATAAACGGCATCGATGCCTGACTCTCGACACCCTAATACTAATCATTTTAAGCACAAATTCTAGTTAAATGACTTATTATTTTAAATAATTTTTAAACTTATACTTATAATTTTTATACACTATTTTTAAAATTATAAAAACTATAATGTCATGTCCAACCCATGTCTGTATCCTATAATTGCAATAATTGACATGTCTCATGTCCGTGTCGTGTCGTATCTGTGTCGTCGTGTCCGTGTATGTGCATCATAGGAGGGAAGTTGTATTAGGCAAATAGGTGGCCAGCGGGTGGGTGAAGCCTTGTTGGATTTCGGCCAATGGAAGGGAGGAGCTGGTGTAGGCCGATGGTGTGGAAATGATGGGATGAGAAGATCGTTGCCTTGGTGGAGGGCTTGAGGAGGTGGCGGTATAGGGAAATAAGGAACAACAAACCAAAGAAAAAAAAGATAAAACCGCGAGCCTTGGACTCTTCCAAAGACTAACGGGTAATGCATTGCCCTTCACCAAGGGACTTCAAGCCACAAGCCCAGACCCATTATGGCGGCTGGTGGAAACTACGCTTTCTTCCATAGGTATTCTTATTAACGTCCTCCCAAAGAACAAAAGTGCAAAATAATTTTTTTTATTAAAACTTCATCATACCAATACAAAAGTAAGGGCCTCTATATATAGGACTCAGAAATTAAAAGACTAAAATAAGACGAATATGGCTCTAGAGCTTACATAAGACTAAACCCTTAAGGATAAAAACGGATAATGCATAATTAAAATAAATTATAAATAAAAATTTAAGATAACATGGGATGATCACAGTCGTTGATCTTCAGCTCCTCATGTTCGCATCACTTGTTTTCTTATTCTTTTTCCTCAACTCGCTGAAAATAAGATCACAATCTGCCAGCCCCTTCTCTAGAGCAATTTACAAGCCCAGATTCATGGTTTATTGTGACAATTGACAAGTGGTGTGAGTAAGAGAATAACATTGCTTACATTTGAATATCATCTAATGATTTTGACCTACATGAAATTTGACTGCTATGAATCCTTCAGAACTAAAATACTAGAAAATGGAAAATTAAAAAACCTATTGATGTAGGACTTAAATGATTGGGCGATGTTAAATAAGAATTATAAACGCCTTAATTTAGAGAACAATATTAAGTAGTAAACTTATAGTGATTTAAACGATGAAATAAAACAAACAATGGGTTAAACTAGCTTATAGGCCAAACCACACAACTAAATGTTAAGATCACAAAATAACCAATTACTCAAGCATAGCATACATGGAAGATTTACAACGAAATATTCCTAAGTTAACAATGAAACTAGTCACTATGAAAATAGATCCCTTACTCAACTCTTTAAATTACTAAGCATAGCGGAGGGAGTTAACGCAATCGTTATGAATCTATTATGACCACAATTGTGAGCAATTGGGAAGATATAAAATTCGGAGTAAGAGTTCACCTTCGTCAGGACGTGGGAATGATTACTAGCAAGATACTAGAGCTTCCAGATAGCAGTCGGGGACTTTCCAGACAGCAGGACAGCAATAGGAGTTCGTTGAAATTATTGGACAACAGCTAGGAACTTGTGGATAGCAGCAACGAAGGCCTGGACAACAAGTATTGGCTCTCGAAAATTCTGAACAACTGTTTACAAAGGCTCCTAAATGTTGGACAGCACGCAAAATCTGTCCAGAATTATGTACAACAATCTAGGAAGGGAAAAATTCAGGGTTTGGGTGATTAATTTAAGTGGGAGGGGATGGGGTAGTGGTCAGCCATAGGGAGGGAAGGAGAATTTTAATTCTAGGAAATTTTGAATTTGATTGGGGGGATTAGAGTAGGGCTACAAGCGAACCAAACATTCGACGAGCTACTCGTTGTTCGGTTCGATTAAAGCTCGTTTGTGATTGTTTAATTAACTAAACAAACAAACTTGAAAAATATTTTAAATACTCGATTATTAAATTAATAAACTTGAACACTAATGTGTTCGGCTCATTTATGTTCACAAACAACATCATTTGAAGCTTGTGCAAGCTCGACATTAAGATCGATAAGAAGCTCGATAAAAGCTCGATTCGTGTTCAATTTTGAACTCATGAATAAGCTCGATAAAAATAATTAATATTTAATTATAGAATTAATAAATATAAATAATATGAATATTTTATATTTATTATAATATAATGATATAATTATTGTTAAATAATAAAATTTAAAGTAAATAAATATTATATTATATGTTAATTAAGTATTTTTATTAAATCTTAGTGAATGATATCAACGACAAAAATAGAGGTGGCAAACTCATAATTTCCCTCAGTATTATATTCCTCATTATCTTCCCGAGCCCTAATTTTTCTTCCCAAACGCGCGGGCTAACGAAGGCAGGTGGGCAAACTGGCGAACTCGAAACGACTAGTTGTTGCAGATATCAGTTACTTAACTTGTTGTCTAAGTAATTATAGCTTTATATGGCTATTTATTTACAAATCATTGCCTTTATTAATGTTGCTGCTAGGAAAATTCTGTGAAGATGGGATTTGCTTATAAATAATTGCCTTAGTTACATAGACAATTGTTTTTATTACAAATGTGTTTGTTCATAGATATGTTCATGAACATGTTTGTTTGATAGTTTAAAAAAATTCGTTAAATATGTTCGCGAACTTGCTCGATGTAATCATTTGTTAGGAAACTCGATAAAGCTCGTTTGTTAAGTTAATGAACATCTAAAAGTAGAGCTCGTTTATAAATCGTTCATGTTTGTTTGTTTAAAGCTCGATAAGCATTAAACGAACCGAACATGAACTGAACATGAACACTCATTAATTTAAATGAACCAAACATGAACATAAACAATAAAGCTCAAACAAACATGACCAAACTTGAACAAGCTGATATTAAATGAACAAAAACATGAACACTCACATACTCGACTCGGCTCAGTTCGTTTGCATCCCTCGATTAGAGAATCATTTCCAAACTTAGGATTTTAAATATGAAAAGAGGATTAAAGGGAAATCTCTAATTAATTTCATATTTCAGAAGATTGGAAAGTTTCCCAATTAAATCAATCTTATTTTCAGAAAGGATTCAATACTTCCAAATTTAAAAAGATCCAAATCAGGTAGGTCTTCAACTCTTTCCCTAGAAGAAATTTTGGAAGGAAGGAGGGAAGGGAGGGGGCCAGCGGTTTGGGGATTGGGTAAGGTGGTTTGGAGGTGGAAAAGGGGTGGCCGGTTGGGCTTTGGAGGGGAGGTGGGATTTCAGTTGGATGAGAGAGAGGGTTGTAAGGGCCGACGGCTTAAGGGAGAAAGAGGAGGGGACAGTTGCTTGGCCAGCGGGTTGGAGGGAATTCGACCGGTGGTTGATGGGGAAGGAGAAGGGGAGGAAGAAGAGGGGAAAGAAAGGTAAGTACGAGCTCGGACGCTTTCTGATGCTGGTGGGTGATCTGATTCCCTCTCCTAGGGTTCTCACCAAAGCTTTCTCACAAACCTCATAAGAAACAAGTTGCTGAAATTTTCATAATATCATTCATTAACCCTCAAAGAAGGAGGGGGAGGCTTTAAATAGCCAATACAATGAAAAAAACTACAAAAACCAACTTGTCCTTAAGGCATACACATGACTAGGCCCTCAAGTGGAGGCATAAAAGAAAATGTACAATAAAACTCATAAACTAATACATCAATAATAAGTCTAATATAATGATAATAAAAAATAAAGTGGCACAATCGTGGCCATAGACCGACGGCCACGCCTCTGGTAGACTCTCCAAGGTCGGATATCCTCATCACCTATGATATAGTCTCTCTAAATTGTTAAAATTGTAGAATTTCATCATTTGAGAATCCTTCTTAAAGTACTTTCAAAAATATATTCATAAAGTACACATTATTCCAATCATTTGAAAGCTCAACGGACATAAGGAGGCATAATAGTCTATTTTTTTTACATGATTTCCATCCTTTTGTCAACCCAAATGCCTACTTGAGGAGGCATGAGACCTTAAAAGATATTACAAAGGCTTTTCTAACACAAATCTTGGGTGCACCATCAGATGTTACCATTTAAAAAAATATCAAGGCCAACTAATTAAACTAATTGATTGTACGTTTGGACTACTCATAATCCAAAAATAATGAATATCATCACTTTATTTTGTAATTCTGATTATCATGTAGAATTCAATCATACTGTAATGCTTTCTTGGTATTGTATGTTGGGAAATTCTTTTGTGCACGAAGTTGTAGAAAATTGATGAATACCTTTTCTGAAAAATATGTGCAACAAAAGCAAGATTCAGATTTGGTGAACCGTCAACAATGTCTTTAGGAGTCAAGTATCTTTTACAACCCATTCTATCTGCATGTTCAAGGACAAGCTTCGCTCTTTCAAGAGGATCTTTCACATTCTTTCCAGAAAGCTTAATACTGTGTTCAGGTGCCAAAACATTCAGAAGGCATGCATAAGCCTCTGAATCCTGTCAGTGTGAAATGATAGTATTATCAGTAATTTTCAGCCAAAATAAAAATTTGTTTGCTAGCCTAAGAAAACAACTTGTTTGAAGACTCTTGTTGCACTGAATGAACAAAACATGAGTAGGAAAAGAATTTGATTTGATGTACCTTTTCCCAGGGGATGAAAACTAGGCATAAGCGTTGTAACTCCAACAACACAACATAATTCATCACTAGAAAAGGAAATTATTATAGCAGACATAACAAAGCGCTATCTAATCTTTTAAAGCTCATGATCTAATCTACTGGCACAGTATCATAACATCCAAAATCCCCTCAAGTTGGGATGCAGTTGCAGAACTTCATAGAGATTAGAATATTCGTTTAACAACAGGTCAATTTAAATTACTATGTGAAAGCAAAAACCCTATCTATGATTAGATGTAGTAGGCCTGGCAGAAGAAATTTTTACCATGGAAAGCAAGAAAAGAAAGAAAAACATAGAACTGCCAGAACATTCACCTTTTGTAGCAAGAGGCTTACGTGAAGAAACAGATGGACTCCCAGAAAACAAAGAGATGAAATAGGTTGATGAGGACATTGGAAGATCAACGGCTACGATCTGGAGTTAGTTTATTTTTTTATGAGTCTTATGTACTAATTTATCTTATATTTCTGCTTTTTCCATTTTACTCTTAGGGGTGGTCATATGGTGTTGTAGCCCGAAGGGCACTTTAGTCGTTGTTTCTTTTCTTTTCATGAGGCCTATTTATAGGCTAGTTCTCTTGTATTTTGGGATGATGATTGATTAATTAAAATTTTCCTGTGCTTCTTCTTCTTCTTCTTGTGTGAGCACTAGAGAGAATGGAGAAAGAGCTCAATGAGAGCAAGTGCAATACCCACCAGTCGTTGGAAGGGTCCACAGCTCGTGGTTAGTTTATTTCTATTTTATTTGTGTTTTTCTCTTCTTCCTTCCCCCACTCCACCCGCCGTCCCCTTCTTGCCCCTCCACCGCCAGTTGCTTAACCCCCTTCAATCCTCCACCTAGTTCCACCACTTCAAGCCCACCCGCCACCCAAGCCCACCCACTCTGACGCCTAGCCACCCCTTCCCCATTGCCACCGCCCCTCACATGGCTCCCCACCGTGATGATGACTACAAACATCATCATGGCTCCCTATGTTGAATCAAGCAAGATAGGAAGGTTCTCAATTATTTGAAATTCAAATTTGAATTCCAAAAACTTTCTAATTTGCAAAACTCCAAATAAGGAAAGTCTTAAATTTCAATCCAATCTAATTTTAAATTAGAGAGGGTCATTTATTCTCTTTCATATTTGGCAAATCTTGTTTGAAAACTTCTTAAAATCCTCCCCATACCCCTCCTCTCTTGATACTGCCGGTCTCCCCTCTTGCTCCACTCCATTATGATGATTTCAATCATCATAATTCCCCTCCTAAATTAACTCTAAGAGGAAAGGAAAGAATTAATTTTATTTGAAATTTGAAATTCAAATTTCAAATACTTTCCTTATTTGCAAATCTTAATTAGGAAAGTGCATAAAATCAATCCTATTTGAAATTCAAATTAGATTGGATTTCTTAATGTCTTTCCTAATTCCCATGAGTTATTTTAGAAAATCTTAAATTCCTCCCCACAATCCTCCTCCCCCATTTAATGCCGCCGGCCACCCTTTATTGGGCTTCCTCCTTGTGTTTTCCTCTTCGTGTCATACCCTCTTTGAATTTGAAATCAAAATTTCAAATTTAATTCCTTTCAAATCCACTTAAATCTGAATTAATTTTAGATTTACTAAAACATCATCTCCCCTCCTCTAACCTAATGTAATTCCCCTCAACCAAGCCGCCACCCTATCTCTTCCATTGCTCCACGGAACACCCATTTATCAAAAGGTTCAATTTTCCCCTGCTGTCCCAAAATTCCAGCATAGGGAAATCGGGATTCTTGCCGCCTAAAACCTCCAAAATGCAGGCTGCTCTTTTACAACCTGTTGTCCAATTGTTTAGGCCCAAACCCTTGATGTCCTAAGGAGTTTCCAAGGTCAAAAGCTGCTGTCCAAGGAAACTGGACTGTTGTCTACTGATTTCTGCAGGCTTCCCAGCACCGTATCTTTCATCCAAAAGACTCTGACTGCTGTCCACCTCTTCCCCAGCATTCAAACGACCTTGCTGGAGTGCATATCTCTCTTGTCTTTGGGTAAACTCGACACCCGACTCTTTATTTTCATAGTTGCATCAATGATTGTGGTTTTATTACATTCATAAAGAACATGTTAATGCTCTTCCGCTAAAACCTAGTAAATTATAGAGTTGTGTGAGGGATCCTTCATCGTACTAATCTCATTGTTAGTCTAGGGATTTCTTGTTGAAACTTTCCATGTATGTAATGTTAGATGTTTTACGGTCTTAACTCCTATGCATGTGATTTAGCCTAAACTTGTTTTACCGCTCTTTGTATTTTAGCTTGTCGTTTAAATTTAATATAAAGGATATAATTATTGTGGCTCCTAAAATTAAGCATGCAACTTCCTTAATCTAATCATCCTTGCATGTACGTTTCACATCATAGGTCCTAAAGAACACATATTACTTATCATTTATGATATGAACGGTCTATAGTCATAGCTCAAATCTTACATATTTATTTTCAGTTACTATTTTTTTTGCATTGGATGCTTATAGAGTGTGCAATAGCATGCAACAAGTAGAATTGATGAATGAAATGGACCACACAATATTGAGACTCATGCCGACAGTTAGTGTTGCATGATCTTTTGTGCATTCCATCAATAGTCATTAATGCTAAACGCTTATGTATATTATGCATTTCAAATACTGTGTGACATGGCTACTGAAAGTGATCCTTATAGCTTGTGTAACAAGCAATACGGTAATTCTTGTAAGACAATGTATACACAGATGCTTATAAGGTGCATATTTGATGGTCAGTTTTGATAAATTTTAGAGGTCGATGTCATACATAACCACACTAGTTTAAAATAATTGTCATTGTTGGGGAAGTAAACCACGCAGCGAACACAACGAAGAAAGAGAAAATGCAACGGAAAGAAAGAACACCAAGATTTAACATGGAAAAAAATTCGAAACTAGGAAAAACCCATAGAGACACACCACACCAAGAAATTCACTATAAAAAGTTGGGAGAAATAGTACATATCTCACTTCTTTCTCGCTCTCTCCTTGTCTTTCTTCACTTTTGCATCATTCTCATACAAGCAACAAAGAGAGCTCTTTAAAAAATCACTAAGGGACGCAACCCTTAATAAAAAACGAGAAAGAAAATCATCAACCCGCTTCACAGCGCTAAATTTGGTGCGCCGCTACGCTCAACTCTCTATCTCCTGTGTCTGATAGCACCGTAGCGCCATGGTCTGGAGCACCTCAATGCTCCGCTCTCTGTCTATCTCCAAGAAAACTATACAGCGTCGCAGCGCTCAGATACACAACACTGCATCACTCTTATACGAAAAAAAATCATGTGCAAAGCACCCGAACCCAAGCAGAGGGAGGACCCTCGGCGAGCTTGACCGGTGGAATTGAGGTCCGAGGCAGCAGTAAAGCATGATTGATCAACACAATCAGAAGCATGATTGATCAACACAATCAAATTCCACATGGAACTAACAATCATTTCCTAATAGACCTTCCCATATACCCACAACAAGTCCCAATAATTAAATTATCTTCCCATGAAGTATAACAAGCAAAATTAACCATGCAAAGTCAAGAAATCATATCAATCATCCGTGAATATTGTAATCTTCCAAAATTTAATTCATAAACACAGTTGAGAATTGAAATAGGGAATTGGAATTTTTTTTTCAAATTAGAAGTTTTCTGCAGAGCAAGTGGATTTAATTATCTTAATGATAGGAAGAAATCCAGGTTTGCACCTTGACATCTGATGAAAAATTTGTTATGGCTCTATTAAAGCCTCCCTTCTTAAGCTGAAAATTCATCCACCTAAGCAAAATCTTCTCTGGTGGTAGACTCATGAGTTCCTCCATTTCCTGCATTCAAATGATTTTATAGCAATAAAATGATGCGACCCTTCCCCAATACTTGTAAATTAATTCAATTACCGGAGAATATATGGTTTACTTAAAAAGAGTTCAATGTCTTACCCTGCTATCTCCAACCAACTCCGCTAGCTGGGGAGTTTTCTTGAGGTTAACATCAGCTAAAAGTTGTATCTAAGGGAAGCAGTTCACAGAAAAATGAAAAACCATTAGCAGATAAATTTAAAGCACTAGGAACCAACAAGTGTAGTTTACAAGTTGACATTTGGTGGGTTTTCAATCAGGAAAGCATACCTTAATGATTTGAGATATCAAACCAAGCACAAGATGGGGCTGACAAGATAATATAAATGCACATCAATCATCAAAATAATTAAGATATCGGACAAAAAGTAAATTTAAGAAACCAAATGATCTATAAATAAGTCGTGCCAGAAATGAAGGGCGTGGTGCAATGGTAAAGGCCTATTGACATTTCTAAAAATAAGAGTGATAGAACAGTGAATCTTATAAGAGTTAGTTTATTAAATAGTTTCCAATGGCAAAAAATACAAATCATATATCAACATTATGTCCCTATCCTTTTGTATTGGTAATTAAGATGTTACAAAAGATATTTTAAATTAGGTGCATTGGTACATTATATTTGCATATGATATTTATTGATTTAGAAAAAGCATATGATAAAGTTCCAAGAGAAGTGCTATGGAGAGTTCTTGAAAAGAAAGGAGTCAATAATGCTTATATTCAAATCATTAAAGATATGTATGCAGGAGTTATTACTTGTGTTCAAACACAAGGTGGTTTGACCAAGTATTTCCCTATTTCGGTTGGGTTACATCAAGGATCAGCCTTAAGCCCATATCTTTTTGCTTTAGTCATGGATGTTCTCACTAGACATTTGCAAGAGGATGTACCTTGGTGTATGCTTTTTGCTGATGATATTCTTCTTGTTGATAAAACTAGAGAGGGAGTTGAAGGTAAACTTGAATTATGGAGGTCAACCTTAGAGTCTAAAGGTTTTCGCTTGAGTAGATCTAAAACGGAATATATTGAGTGTAATTTTAGTAGTAATAGACCTAGTGAGGGGATTGTGACTTTGGGCGATCAAGTCATTAATAAGAGTACACGTTTTAGATATCTTGGATCTATTGTTCAGAGTGATGGTGAAATAGATGGGGATATTATCAGCAGAATTCAAGTTGGATGGTTGAAGTGGAGGAATGCATCGGGCTTATTATGTGATAGAAATGTACCCCTCAAACTTAAGGAAAAATTGTATAAGATGGTAGTGAGGCCTACAATGCTTTATGGTGCCGAATGTTGGCCATTAAAAGAGAAGCATAATACTAAGTTAAGTGTGGCAGAAATGAGGATGCTCAGGTGGATAAGTGGCTTTACCCTTAGAGATAGGATACAAAATGAGCATATACGTGAAAAGGTTGGAGTAGCTCTAGTAGAAGATAAGATTAGAGAGAGTCGCCTTAGATGGTTTGGTCACATAAAAAGGCGGCCTTCCGATGACCCGATTAGGAGAGTAGAGGTATTAGATTTGACTTGTGTTAAGAAAGGTAGGGGTAGACATAAAAAGACTTGGTTAGAAAATATTAGGAATGACCTTTCTTTATTAGATTTAAACGAGAATTTGACTTTTAATAGGACACAATGGAGAAAAAGGATTCATGTAGCCGACCCCACGTAGTGGGGTAAAGGCTTGATGTTGTTGTTGTTGTTGTGGTACATTAAATTTGCAGATGATATAGAGTTGATTGGTTCTTCATCCAATTTCTTTGTTTTGCCTATCTGGAGCTTGAACATAAATTCAACAAGCATGAAGAGTGAGGCATAGGTAGTTTAGAGTCTTCGCATTTGTCAATAATCTACTGCATTGTGGACTTCCTTATTGATCTTCTTCATTGCATTTTGCATTTCACTGAGAAGATTTGGACAAGTTTTCCCTTATTTGTTGTGTTTGAAGTTAGAGCCATTTCGGCATTGCTTTTCCTCCAACATTAGCATGGTTTGGTTGAAGACCTCCACCAAACACAAAGAATTCCTTCAAGTCATTTTAACAATTTTATTATTATTATTATTTTGAGACTGCAGTCTACTAGTATTTACTAATTATCTTGTAGTAACTTTTCTCAAATTGTTTCTTTTTAAGTTGGCAGCATGTGAAGGACGTAACCGCCTTCAACGACTCCTTTTTGAGGTGCAAAAAGACATTATTTGAGAGCCTAAATTCCCCATCCAAGTCCTTTTTTAAACTAGTTCTTTTAGACATCAATCTTCAATAGGGTTGCAGGCTACCTGATGTTATGACTAGTAGCTAGGGTCATCAATTTTACCAGACTCCATGATTTGTCCAACTTCAGCAATTTTAGATCTTCTTTCGGTGATTGACGGAACAATTTTGATTTATTATCCCTTCAAAATAAGTATTCTTCGCCTATTCATTCTTTAAGAGATTGAAATTGGGCCTAGCTACTAGTTGTTGGTTTGAGCCATTCACTATTACTAGAAGACATGGGTCATATTTTGCTATATTCGGGACATTCTTTTTTCAGAATCTCTTAATTTCATCTTCTTCTTTAGAGATGGATGCTTATTCTAATGCTGATTGGTTCAGCAATCCAATATACCACAAATCTATCACTAATGTCTATGAACTTCATAGATATTCTTATTTCCTGGAAGAATAAGAAATAAAGTATAATTTTTAGAAATTCCATGGAAGATGAGTGCATGCTATGACCTCTACTTACCACAGAGATAAATTGGTTTCGGTGGTTGCTTGTTAATATGGGTGTTGTTTTTTATTATCCTTCTCCTATGTATTGTAACTCTTAACTCAATTTTCATGAGAGAATTAAGTATATCGAGATTGATCGTAATCTCACTTGTCATCAGCTTTAGCTAGGCACTTATAGCTTGCCCTTGCTTCTTCTTCTCTGCAAATTGCAGACTTGTTTATGAAGTCCCATCTGCTTTCATGTTTTCGCTTCTTGGTAAGCAAAATCTCGTTGCTTTGTGGGAGGATATTAGAATTATGAGAAATTTACATGCACACTGCTTTATTTTATGATATTTACATATCTAACACCCAAAACATTAATATTATATGTCTACCACTCATATACAACTTTAATATCAAATATATCACTCCTGTAATTCATTTGTACAATTCATACCATTCTATAAACTTTAATATTTCATTCCATGCACCCAAATTTGTTCTATGGGTGGTAGGCATGTAATATTAATATTTTGGGTGTTAGATATGTAAATAACATGAAATAAAATGGTATGTATGTAAATCTCCCTAGAATTATTGAAATTATTTAATGTAAATATCAGTATATGTGCCTATTATCTCATTCACTGTGTATTACCCCAGGCCTCTTCGTAGAGATCAACAGAAAAAAAAAATTAAGATTCAAATGTAGAAACTTATTAGCAATAGACCTTCAATGATAAACAAGAGAATAATCCATAAAACTGTCAAGCAATCCTGGAACCATTCACATGGAAACTAAAAAATCAATATCCAAACAAAGCCATCCACTTAAAGTGTCATACTTACCCTCCCCTCAACGAGATCTTGTGTTCCAATATTGACGACAGTGCACCCAATAGCTTTAGCGGAGTTGAGACATAATGTATGATTCTCGTTTCTCTCCCATGGGTTCAGCATTGCCTTGGTATTGATCGCCCGTTCATCAATGGTCCCCGGAACAGCCACATTGATAAGTTTGCTTCACATACATGCACAAACCCATGTGTATCACCTCATCTCATCAGAAAAATCAACGACGGAAAGAAGGAACGAACAAACTTGAAAATAGCCAAAAAAATTTAGATTAATTACCATAGAAGCACGCCATCCTTGGAGATCTCAAAGAGATCTTCTGTTAGAGGATCAATAGGGATATGCCTCTTCAAAAAATCATCACCACCGAGATAACTGTTGATGTGGCCAACGTAAGAAGCCTTTTCCGATTCGCTAATGGTGTGGAGCAGAGTGGTCGTCGCCGCCTTGAGGAACTCGGAAGACGAATTCTTCCTCCCGATATGCCCTTCCATCTTCAAATAAGCCTTCGCAAACCCCACACGACATACCATTAATAGAATAGTACAAGCAAATAAATCAGGCTGATTGAACTAACCCGGAGAAAAGCCTCGAAGTCGACATGGACGTCGAGGTTAGGAAACAAGTGGCGAAGGAACGAATCTTTCTCCTCGTCGGCAAGGCCGTCGCCAGCAATCTTCATCCTCGACATCTCAGCTGCAAGGTCCCGGACCATAATCGAGCTTCCGTTGCCGCCAGGACCCCTCATCGCCATGAACTGAAACACGATTCCACTCAATGCAGAATAGGACTAGGAGCAGAAAAGCAAGCAGGCCTGCAGAGAGCAATTACTTCACCTTGGATTTGAGCGAGCGAAGCTCCACCTGAGTGAACTGGTTCTGAAGCCAGGGATCCGAAACCAGTATCCCTACGAATCCAGCCATTGCTCGATTCCCCGACTCCTCTATGGTGGCGAAGACAGCTAGCCGAGAGAAATGAGTGGGGCTGAGCTCGGTCTGAGCTACCGGAGAACAGAGTAAAGGGGAGGGTGTAACGGAAAGCAGCAAAGGCGTACGGTACCCACGAGGAAGAAACCACCGTTAAAGATTCAAATTGAACATATAATAGAGTCGACGGGAAACTCATCAGGAAACTAATAGGGAAACGCCTGAATGTCAAGGAAGCGCAACTATGACGAAAATTATCTTGCCATAGTGAAATGTGGAGTTAGAACATATTTTTAAATTACTAATAATTTAAATTTTTTTATATTTTTGTAAAATTATGCAAATTTTTTAATAAATAAGTAATAAAAAGTCGTCCCAAATGAATAAGAAGTAATAAAAAGTCGTCACAAATGAAGCCTTAGGCTTCGTTTGGGACGGCTTTTTTACTGCTTTCTAAAACGGAGTTTTAATACAATTTTTTTTATTTTTGTACTAAAACTCCGTTTTAGAAAGCAGTAAAAAAGCCGTCCCAAACGAAACCTTAGTCTCTTAGTCAATAAATCATGAAGATTTAAGAATTCAAAATAGGGGTATCTTTAGTTTTATTTAACATATGTTTGGTTGTATGGAAATGTAATGCAGACTAAAATAGAATGTAATGTATTTAAATTTTTCATAATTATTTATATGAGTGTAAAACAAATATATGTTAATATTCCTTTTTTTAGATGTAAAATAAATGCAATGTAAAATCTAACGATGATGGTGACAAGTGGTCAGTGGCGGCAGCCCTAGCAATGGCAGCCAGCGACGAACGGTAGTAGCAACGATGGCCAACAATGAGAGGTTGTGACGAGAATATATAACGTATTTGAAATTTTATCAGATGTAACGATTTCTAAATATGTCAAGATTGAATTAGAGGATAAATTCTAAATATCTTAAAATTTCTTTTACGTTGAATCACATCCTTTTATTTCAAACTAAACAGACCCTTACTGCAAAATAATGTTCTTAGGCTTGAGAAAACAATCCCATCATATAAAAAATATTCTTTTTATCAATCAGAAAATGTATTTATTTTTTACCAATTATTTTAAAATAGAAATATTTTTTAGTAGTGAATGGACTCCTTCAGCTGAAATTTGGAAATATGAGGGGTTTAAATGCTAATTGTGTGTGTTTCACTTTCAATCTGGTGGGAAAGCTACAAGTGAGGGAGGGCATGTTTGCTAAAATGGGATTAATGATGCCCACTTTGCGTCACCTCTTCATTATTTCTTTGTGAGTGGTGGGGGAGAGGGGACAAAAGGTGAGAAGTATTTGTTGATTAGTAGCACTCTTTATACAACTTGAATGAAAGAGATATAGGGTTGGGGTTATATGTATAATTAAAGAATTTATAACTCTTTTTTTTTTGGATTTTATAATTTGGGTAATATTAATATTTTAAATTATTTTCATTTTAATAGAATTAGTAAATGAGAGAACTTCTAAGTAGATGTCTTGTTATAAGATACCGTGAAAAAGAAAATCGTATGAATGGCATAGAAGTCATCCAATAAACGGATAGTTTTCGAATAGATTCAGCAGCTAAATTTGGTTATTCACTACAAAAGAAGAGCAAAAAAGTCATCCAAGCTAATGGGATTTAAATTGGTTCTAATTGCAGTTTTAAATGAATGAGGATCCTGATGAGCCAATATCATCAACTTTGCTCCTGATTTTCAGAAAGATATTGCATCATGAACTTATCTTTCATATAAATGTGGTTCAATACATTTTTTTGTTGAATGATGCATGAGCGGCTTGTGGATTCCAAACGACATTCAATAGTCAGACATATCTCCAAATAAGAATCAAGATTGAGAACATATGGATGAAACGTCGGAGAGATTGTGGAATACAGCATGGGTGTGAGGTTATGATCAACTAATAACCATGTATATTATTCAGAATTTGAAACAATATATGTGGCAGTGGATAGAAGTTGAGGGGGTTTAGGTGTGGAACCATCTAAATAGCCATCAAAATCATTTGCAGTAAATAATTTCATAATATGAGATTTCCAAAGAGGATAGTTATCGGTAGTAAGTTGAATGTTAAGAACGGATTTGACATTAGTCATCAAGAACTTGAGCTATGAGGGGATGTGGATATTCACTATTTTGATGACATGTAAAGCTTGAGAGGAGGTAGAAGATTGTGAAGGGTGATCCATGAAATGAGATAAAAAGAAAGAAAGAAAAAAAGAGTATAGCGGTAAATCAACAGTAGTAATGGATTCCAGGCAACAGTAGCTCTTATACCATGTTGAATTGTATTGATTTGCCTTGATTCCTGCAACTGTGGACATTTAATGCAAATAGTGAAATGCAGAGCAAAGGAAGAAGAAGGAAAACATAAACAGAGAATTCTCATTTCATTATTTCTCCTCACGCCTTACTAGTCATACAATAATATAAAGACTTACATAAAATGACTTCAACGATTTGGATTAAAGCGTTACAAATGGGTGATGATAAAGCATTAGTAAGGAGTCAGGAAGAAGTGCTCTATTGCATAGAGGTGGTGGACATGTGAGAATAATCATAGCTTGATAAGTCGTCTTGCTTATCACTCCCCTCCAATGTATGTTGCTTTACATACTATGCAATCAAAGCCCTCGTTGGTTCGACTCTTATAATGTTAGTTGGAAGCTATTCGCTTTGTAGAAATTGTAATGTAAGTATGAGGAACCAGGCTTCCATAAGAACCATTCTCCTAAAGCAGAGCTTCTTCGGCCAACCATTGTGACTAAGAATAAATGAGAAATTATATTTTTGTTATAAAATAATAGAATTAATGGATAAATGGATAATAGATGTGGAGATAAATCAATCTTTGTCAAGAAATTGGGATGACGAAGGCTACCAAATCATTGTCAAAGAATAATGCTACCCAAATAAATTAAAAATAAGATACAATTTTCAAAATGTATATATACTTTTTGTTCAACGAGGAATAAACCTAATGTCCATAAGTACATCTTTAATCTGGAGAGACACTTGTCTTTCATGCATGAACATTGAATTTCAAGGGTCAAGAGGCTTCCCTCTATGTATCTTTGAATTTGAAATGTTCATGAAGCTTCAATGCGATTCTTCCCCTTCTCATGCATTTATTGTGATTTGAACTTGACTATTGGACTTTCATGCATGGTTTAGAGGAGTCGAAACCATGCATACTTGAGATTTTTATTTATTTATTTGCTTGAAACTTGCATGTTTCGGCTTTAATGCTTAACTTTGACTTATTAACTAACATTAAGATTATATGGCCCACCTACAATATAGGAGAGAATTCACGAGGCTAAAAAAATTGACGAGGAATATGAAAAATTGATTGATCAAGTTATGTCATGAAAGAAAGAAGAGTTGTAAGTGAATGATAATATAATGTTAACTTGTAAAGGTTAACTATGGGTTTCTAATTATTTATGATTTATAAAAAAGATTCTACATGAGGCTTGTTATTTTAATTTTAATATATACCTTATTATGTATTATGATTTAAAGTTGATGTTTTGGTGTCTAATATGAAAGAGAAAATTTGTTGACTTTGTGTCTAAGTAGGGTCATCAAAATCGGGTTCGAATCAAACCCAACATTATTCGACCAACTGGAACCCAACCCATTTTTGAAAATGGGTTAGTTTTTCGAACCAAACCTGATATGCTTCGGGTTCGGGTCAACCTTACCTAACCCATAAGTATGTTTGCGCACTTATTCAACCAAATCCCATAAGGCAACAGCGCGATAGTGGCAGCCGACGATGCATGGCACCGATGCCGTCAAACACGACAATGAAGAGACATGCAGCTCCATGCGATGCAGGTAGACGTGACTCGATGTGATGCACGCAGACGCAGGCATGCGCGAGCATACACGTTTTTGCTGGGTCATTCCCATGTTTCCGAGTCAACTTGAACCCGACCAGATTTTTGAAACGTGTCAGTCTGTTGAACCAGACCCATTTCACAAATGGGTTGACCCTAACCCGGTATTTCGAGTAGGGTTCAAATCAAAATTTCAGGTCGTGTTAAATATTTACACCCCTATGTCTAGGTGTGACACTTGTTTGATATTGAGAGTGAAGCCTAAACAACTAGGCAGTCAATTGCAATCTTTGCCTATTATTGAGGGGAAATGATAAGAGATTATCATGGATTTTATTATGAAATTTTGCATATTAAGATGAGGTCATGATGTTGTGGGAAGTAGTTCAAAGTAAACTTATATCTCAGCAATGAGGTGAACTGACTCTATAAATAGGTGAACTATATTTTATGTGAAGATGATATTCTAATAAAATGGTATACCTAAAATTATTTTATCTGACCCTAATAGTAGTTTTATCTCTAGATCATGAAAATGTATATATAAAGATTTTGGTACTAGATTGAACTTTAATATATTATTTCACCTTTAGATAGATGGCACTCTAAGAGAGTTATATAAATGCTATTGGTACGTCTTTAAAAAATTATCTTGATCGGGCACGAATCTCAATGTAAAATCAAGTTGGAAACTTCCAAAATTAAAATTGGGACCATCCAAACTCCAATTTCAACAAACTTACATTCAAACTGAACGACTCAGAAATACGAACCCAACGACACCAAATTTGACTAAATTTGAGCCCAAAAGAGTCCAAATCAAGGACCTGAAGCGCTGCTGGAAGGTTCGAACCACAATTTGGATTGCCAAATGGTCTCAAAATGTGACGTCGAATAGAGTGGCCAACGAGCCCAAGATTGCCAAATTCTGACATCATTAAGACCTTCAAATTTTTGACAAACGGTTCACAATCAAGGGATTCAATATCGGTCGTCCATTCAACCACTCCCCGTTTACCCTTGATCTTCCACCTATTTACGGGTCATGCCACTCCAAAAATTTATAAATAGACCCCTCATTCCTCTTGAAAAGGGGATGAAAGTAAGAAGAGAAGAAAGAAGAAGAGAAGGAAGAAGAAGAGAAGGAAGAAGCTCATTCTCGACCACCGCCGGACTTTTGCCAGACCACCACTTGAGGCACTCACTTCCTACGGACCACCACCTGACGTCGTTGTTCCGCCGGACCACCACTTGAGGCCCTCACCTCCACCAGACCACCGCCTGACGTCGTTGTTCCGTCGGATCACCATGCACTTGAGACCCTCACCTCTGCTGTACCACCGCCTGATGTTGTTGCTCCGCCGGACCACCACTTAAGGCCTTGAACTTCCGTCGAACTATCACTTAAGGCCCAGATTTCTATCGGATTACCACCTGATGCCTGTATTTCTATCATACCACCACTTGAGACCTAAACTTCTTTTAGTCCACCATTGATGCCTAGAGTTCTACCAGAGTACTGCCCTACTACAATAGTCTTTCTAACCTCGATCTCTTGGCAACTACGGTCTTTCAGACCCTAGTCTCCTGTCAACTAAGATCCTTTTGACCTTCATCGCCTAATATGGTCATTTTGACCTCAATCACAAGACAACGGTCTTTCTGACCCCGGTCTCCTGTCGACTATGTTCCTTCTGACATTCGTCGCCTACTATGGTCCTTCCGACCTCCATCACGAGACAACGGTCTTTCCAAACTCTATCCGATCAACTATGGTCGTGCCGACCGAACAAATACATCTATGTTGATTATTGTAATTCCCACCATGTAATGCACTCTATATGATATACATTTGTGACATCAAGCCAATGCCTTCTCATAAGGAAGGGCCTCATTTGAAATCGACTGCAAATGCTAGTGGATTCATTCAAATTGGGCCATACCCCGTGGGTTTTCCCCTTTTTCAGGGGTTTTCACGTAAAAATATTGGTCTCTTATGAACGCTACACCATCTTTCTTATCTGATTGTGTGCTGAATCTTTGTACAATGCCGCGAATATTCCAGGATGTAACAACTATAGAATTATATATTTTATAAACCATATAATATCTATATTATAAATTATTTCATTGTATGTTTTAGTTATGATTTAATAATTTAAAACTATGCTTTCATAATTTTTGAAATTATAGATTTCAATATATAAAAGAATTATATAGAATATGTATAATAAAATTCAAATAATACAATATTTAAAAGTATACATTTAACTGTATTTATATATATTAGAAATTCATATTCGAAAGTTTCATTTGTGTTGTTTCTTCTTCTTTTAATCATGGAGTTGGAGCGTAAGTGAGAGAGGAGGACAAAGACTAAGGCTTCGTTTGGGACGGCTTTTTTATTGTTTTCTAAAACGGAGTTTTAGTACAAATTTTTTTATTTTTTTATTAAAACTCCGTTTTAGAAAGCAGTAAAAAAGCCGTCACAAACGAAGCCTAAAAGAGTAGAGATAAAGCTTGAATTTGAAGTCTTAATGTCATTTATATGATGTAGAACAATTGAGAAAATTATTCTATGTGAGGTTAGTTATCATTATCATCTCTCTATTTTGAGTGGTTTTGTTTTTTATGTGGTAGATCATATTTTCTTTGGATAAATTTTATAAAAATTTAGATATGCTAATTTTTTTTTATAACTTTCATCATGTAATATTTGATTTGTTGTTATTCTTGATATTCTACACATGTCCATTTGATCATCTCTAACTTTCATCAAGTATTTAATTCATGAAATCAAAAATGTCTAGTCTAGAGTAGAGGATATTAGCAAACATATAAGCTCAAATAAGTAGTATCAAGATATAATATGGTTATATTATTAGAGTTTGCATATATAATCTTTTAGGTCATATTTTGTTAGAGGCTTACATGTCATGCAAAATAAGACACTTTTGCTTTAAAAAATATTCATATTTATAGCATAAGACCATATTTGTATCACTTAGCATTATTTGTGATCATGTGTACTATCTAATTCTACAAATTCTATTGAATCTATCAATTCATTTTAACTACTTGATCATGATATTCCATATGATCAATGTGAACTATCAAAATGCTATATATATATATATATATATTATGCTCTATGGAATGTAAAATGTAATGAAAGGCTAGTTATAGATCAAGTGAAATATAAATGAATATAGATGATGGAAATGATTTAGGCACAATGATGGAAATGATCTATAACATCAAAATAAATTATGTTTAAATGAAAAAAAACATTTATTGTTAAACACATATGAATACATATGTGTTACACTCTAGGACATTTTATATTATATGTCAATTATAAATAAATTATTTTATTTTAATTATATCATTTATGCAATACATGTTTAGTAATTGTAATATGATATTTAATTAGCCTATATATATTGCTTTCCCTTCAATGCATTAAATTCAAATTTAGGCTTTGTGTTACCTGCTAGGATTATTGCTCAGCATGTTGCATTTGAATGTGTATTGATTTAATAGAAGGGTAAGGCTCCAACTACGCAGAGTTTGAATTTAATGGTAATGATTATATTTTGGTGGATTATAGACGATCTAGTTTGTAATCATGGAATATTATTTTTATTGAAATGTAATGAGGCACCATGATTTTTTGTATATGGGTCTTATCTTGTTGAAATGACTCCACTAGTATTTATCATCAGTTATAATTGATACCCTTTCTCTTGACTGGGGAAGATGTGTTGATACAATACACCAGACATAAATTATATATAATGGATTCTGTGGTAGAAGTGAGAAGAGCTTTGTGACATGTAAGCTATCTTCAAAAGATTATTTCGTATGTATATTTTTTATTCTCCTTTCATGAGGAGAGACTAGAGACTAAGAAATCCAATATAAATATTGGTGATGATATTGAGAGTCAGAGTTAATAGTGTGCATACGTCTAGTTGTTGATGACGTGTGTCGATAATATTGGTGATGACGGGCAATGAAGTTAGTAGGTACTAGTGTAGTAAGTCAATTATATTCAAAAAACTATATTGAGGTGTCAATAATTTGAAGATCATAGTGGGGTGATAGTGGTCAGACTGAACTTAGTCAAGTGATGATGGTTGATTAATCATAGTTAGATACTAATGATTAAAGGACTATAATTAGACGATAGTGGTTATAGGACCATACTCATGTAATTATGGTTAAATGATTATAGTCAGACAATTATGGTAAAACAAGCATAGTTGAGCTATAATATTTAGGAGATCATAGTTGGGTTATGATAGACTATAATCAAGCGATGGTGATCAAAAGTCTAAAGTTTAGCAATGGTAATTAGAGAATTATAGTCGAGTGATAATGACCAAAGAATCATAATCAGGTGATAATGTTTAAGAGAATGTAGTTAAGGGATTATAGTCAAAGGGATAAAATAAGGTGATAATGGTAAAAAATGTAGTTAGATGATAGTAGTTGGACAATAAAATCAAAATAACATTGGTTAAAGGATCATAGTTGGGTAAGGAAATCAAAGGTTTGTAATCAGGTAAAATGTATTATAGGATCATAATCGAGTGAGATAGTCAGAGGATCATAATTGGGCTATAATGGTCAGAGGACCATAATCGAGCTACAATGGTTAGAGGATTATAAGTTAGTGATGATGGTCGAAGGATTGTGATCCAATAATAGTAGTTAGAGGACAGTAATTGGGTAATGATGGTTGGAAGACTAGAGTTGGGAGGAGATAGTTACGAGAGCCATATCTTGACAACATTGGTTAAAAGACCATAGTCGGGCATCGATATTTAGGCAACTATAGTTAGGTGATGATTTTCAAAGGATCATAATCAAATGACATTTATCAGAAAAATTATAGTCTAGTGACACTGGTCAAAAGACTATAGTTGGGCATCAGTAGTCGAGTAATCGTAATCAAGCAATTATGATCAAAGGATTGGAGTCAAGTAATAGTGATTAAGAGAGTTATAGTTGAGTGATGATAGTCAAATAAATGCAGTTAAGTGTTAGTGGTAGAGTGATGATGGTGAAATAATCATAATCAGATAATGGTGGTTGGAGGATCATATTTAAAAGATAATGATCAGAGGATTGTAGTCAAGCATTTATGTTTGAAGGATCATATTCAAGAAATGGTGGCTGAAGGGCTATAGTTAAGCAAAGCTGGTAAGATTCTAATCAAGCAATAATGATCAGAAAAAATAGAGTCAGGGAATGATGGTTAGAAGAATTATAATCAGGTGATGGTGTTCATAAAATCATAGTTAGGCAATGGTGGTTGGGTGATCATAGTCAGCAAATGATTGTCAAAGAATAAAGTTGGGGGATGGTAATTAGAGGATCATAATTAGATGATGGTGGCTAGAGGATCATAATATGGTAACTGTGGTTAGAGAACTATTGTTGAACATCGTTGTCAGAGGATCGAAGTTAGTCAATGATGGTCGAATGACAAAAGTTAAGAAATGGTTGTCAAAGAAACATAATTGGATGATAATTGAGAGAATTAAATTCAAGTGATGTTGGTTAGAAAGCTATAGTGAAACATTATGGTCAGATGATCATAGTCATGCATGGATGGTCGAGCGACAGTAGTTGGGTGACGGTGGTTAAATAAATGAAATCAAACAATGATTGTTAGAATAATCATAGTCGAGTGATTGTAATATGACGATGGTGGTCAATCAATGGTTTGACAATGATGATCGGACGGTGGTATAATGATCGTGGTTGGGCAGTAGTTTAATAGATCTTTGGGATTCTTCAATCCTACGATCTCTCTTGAATCTCATACCAATTGTCCCTTTCTTATAGAGATTGCAACCTATTTATAGTTCTTAAGAGTGGCATGCTCCATTACTATAGCTAGAATTCATAATACTCCATCAAACAAATCATATTGATTTCTGTGACCTTATATCGTTCTTTTAACATTTAAGTATCTCAATGATTTCATAATTAAGCAGTCTTAGGTTCGTTGGATTTATCTTGTTGATATGCTCGATTTGATTAAAAGCTTGTATGATTTTGAGATCATTCAATCCCTTAATTAATGTTCTAAAATTTCAATTACACTTTGATTCTTGATCTAAACTTCTTTGGACTCAAATGAGGGCACTCTTGGTATCAATGATTTCATATTAACAAGATGTTCAATTTGACTATGAATTTGTTTTAATTTGAGTTAGGTGATCCTAAATTTGATTCATTAAGTTTTTAATTCAAATATGCATAGAGGTTCGTGTCTACTGGATTCAACACTAAGCCCTACACTTTTTGTTTATAATGGATACTATGCAAGTGTGCATGTGTGGGTCTCCGAAAGGATTCCGCTCGTGTGGTTCGAATGCAAAGGGTACGATCACACTATCCCGTAGGACAAAATGGTCGTAGGCCTTTACACTCGGCACAAGCAGGCCGATGGAAGAGCAGATGGAGTTATAGATACGATTAGCCATGGAGAATGGCGGCTTTCACCTACCAACCTCGATGGATAATAATATCTATAACCCAAAAGTTCACGAGATTTCCCCTATTCGATACATCAGCATCGAATAGGGTTTATTTGATTGTGGGGATCGGTTTCCTACGGGCGCAAGCCCCCGTAGTTAATTACATCTTAGACCTTGATCTAAGAAAACTCTCGATTAGGGATGTTAAATTATCTTCTCTAATGGGCTTAGTGCAAGGGAATATTCTAGGCTCTCCTACTCAAAAGGGAAGATAGGCTCAATTAGGTTCAATCAATCACGCACGGTTCAATCATCATCCGGTCGGCTCAAAGAAGTGCAAACTGGAGAAAAAGGAAGGAGGCCAAACATTCAGACATGCACGAGAGAAAGAAGGAAGTGGCGTCATCTGTGTGACGCGGATGGGTAGGGTTTATAGTCTCCGAAATAAGGGAGAACTCACCCACCATTAAGGTGTATAGAAGTACACTCGTACACCTCACCTTTAGACCCTAAATCTATAAAAGATGTAGTGTTGTATACACAACACTAGCATCTACGACCTAGCTAATGCAACCTGGACTTATTCCTTGCCTGAAAAAGGAAGCCAGCTAAAATCCTAAGCACAACCAATCGCCCTATATGTATGCAAGATGGGAAGGCTCTATCCTAAGGATTCAAGGATTAATAGTTCAGAAGACTTAAATCAACGACTCTACAATATGCAGACGAATAGACCTATCGTTGTATGATGCATGAAAAGATGCATAAATAAGAAATGTCCTTAGGTCCACTAATGCAATGCATGCATGTAAGGTGCATTGTGGAGAAAAGTGTGTAAGAATAGATGTGTGCATGACATCCAGAGTACAGAAAAAAAATAAATAAACACACCCTAAGGGTATCCTTCAGGCAAGATACCCGCACAGAAAATCATCATAGTCATGCCCACTTCGTGTGGGAAAACAGCGATGCCCAATGGCATAAATAGGTGGCCTACTCTACAGGCCTAAATGACCCTAATGGTCTCTAAGGCTCACAGAAAGAAAGAAAAAAAAGGGGGGAGGGGTATCGTACCCAAAACCGGAAAAGGCCAAAGTCCTAGCAGAAAAACAACGATGCCCACTTCGTGTGGGAAAACAACGATGCCAACCGGCATAATAGGTGGCCTACTCTACAGGCCTAAATGACCCTAATGGTCTCTAGGGCTCACAGAAGGGGGCAAGCTTTGACCTATAGGGCCAAAGCTTCGTTAGTGAACTACCCTATGGCTGGCTACCTACACATGCTAGAATACCTATTAACAATTTGTGTGTGGAGTGTAACAGTTCCGATATATAATTACAAGAAATTTGCTTTACAAGTTGCAGAGGTTATACCTGACTGTGGCGCTGCCACTTACAAGCTTATAAGCAAATACTCCCCGATTGTGGCGCGGCCACTCAAAAGCTCCTAAGCAAATGCTCTTCTTTAGTTCTCAACCCTCAGGATTTAATGTACCTCGCAAAATAAGATAAAAGAAAAATATACAAATGAGCGTAGATGCCATTCAGAAAATAAATGCAGGTAAATAACAAAAAGTAACTAACATGAAGTATATAAAAAAAAGCATTTATAGAATATGTGCATGTAGTAAATACTGAACAGTAAAAGAAAATGTCAGCCTAACCTAGGGCTAGAAGTCGTATCCTAACCAAACAAGTCTAAGGTGTGTGTAGGCTATGCAGTTTTGGATGGATCTTATGTAGGATGATTTGGTTCAAGTTATTCGCATTTGGTTTGTTAAAAGGCCAAAAGAAAAATTTTAATTGAAGTTGAAATATTAATAATTTAGGATTAATTTTAGATGTTTTTAGTTTTAGAATTTGATCGATTACCACCTTTGTTTCACACCGAGGCCGTGAGGTTTATTTCACCCTCCTTGGGGCTAACTTAATAGCCTCGTAGGCCTGGGTTACCCAGTAATAATCAACTTTGTTCAATTATTAGTTTGTTATAAATTAGAAAAAAAAAATGTAGATTAGGTGATTTATTATCAATTAGGATTTGACTTAAACCAATTAAGAAATTAATTTTAAAGTTTAACACCCCATTGGATCCATTCGTGGCGTTGTGCCACCAGGCTCGAGGAACCAGGCCTCCTTAGGACACTTAGCCCCGCAGCCCGGAGTAGTCCATCCAATAAACTTCACTTCTGGAGTGGTTGTTGTGTATTAAGGGATTTGTTAATAGATTTTAAAAGATTAGTCTAAGGTTTAATCTTTAAGAATCTCTTATCCTAATGAGTTTAGTTTGTAATTTAATCTCCTAATTTAATCTACATCTTTTAGATTCTAGTTTGGTTAAGGATTAATTATTAGATTAGTTAGAATTGATCTAAGTTCATATCTTAGATTTGAAGTTTAATAATTATAAAATATTAATAATAACTTGATCAAGAATTGAGTGTTTTAATAGATTTTAAGAATTAGATTAGCTAGTTGGTTGATTATTAATGGATTAAAGAAAGAAAAGGCTAAACCTAGGAAGACGTGTCACTAAGTTTAGTTTTGATGTCTCTACCCTAAAGGGAGCATGCATCCTAAGTCTGTATTTTCTAAGACTCAATCCTTAATTTTTGTCCTTAGTGTCACTAAGGTTGTAGGATTAAAAGGAGGTTTTGTTTTCTAACTCTTAGAATTTTCGTACATGTGTCACTAGGTTTAGGAATTTATAGCAAAGCAGTAAAAAGAAAAGAATGAAAAAATACAAATAGAAGGGATGTAGGCATTGTTGTTATTGGATACACTTCGTAGAAGTCAAGTGCATCCTATTATATCAACAATGCCCTTTACTGTTCCCACTCCAAATGAGGCACTTGATATGTTTAAGACCTCTACCTACAACACATTCTAAACAAAGCCTACAACAACTAGAGGAAACAAATTCTCTTTGGTTTTATATTCATCCAAACATTCTTTTCATCTTTAGAGGCTAACACTAAATGAAGGAAATCCAAATGAACAAGGACTAATCGAAGAAACTACAAAGAGACACTAGAGACCTTCCAACCCAAAGCTCCCTAATATTTCAAATTCTAAAATCCATCTTATAGAGAGAAACACAAAGGGGATTTAACCCAAAATTGCCTAAAGCTTTAAACCCCAAAATTCATCTTTAGAAATAACCACTAAAAGAATTTAATTCAAATAGGAAAGCATTAACCACTCCCTCAAAAGACAATAAGAGATCTTACCACACAAATTCAATCATCAAATTATACCTCTAAAAATAATTTACAAGGACCTTCTAAATGGGCTACTACACAAAATTCTACAAGGAGAAAATCTACCAAAATCTCTTTTATTTTTATTGTATTTTGACATCAAAACTCTACAAAATTCTCACAAAATCTTCTACCAAAATTTCCCCTTTTGACATAAAATCCTACCCAACAACCTATAATCAAGTGCCTCTTTTCATTTGGAGTGGGGTATAAAAAAACCAAAGCTTTCCAACGAGAAAGTTTTATAAAGAAAACTTCTCACTGTAAAGCACCCATAAAATTCATCGCATAAAACAAATCCAAAGCCACTAATAAATCGTTCCAACCAAAGCAAAATAAGACATCTTTCAATCGAAAGAGACTTCCCAAACTGGCAACACAAAGCGAATCGTAAGAAATCTTCAATAAAAGCGAAGAGAAACATTTCATAAAACCTTCTAAGTATAAAACGACTCATAAAGCTCTTTAAAAGAAACTCAAATGTCACACCTAGCGACAACCCATAAAACAACTACAACATTTCACATAAATATGAATGAAAACATGACTTGATTTTATAAGAAAATATTCTAAACTTATTCCAATCATTTATATGAAATGTAAAGAGACAATATCATGCTCAAAAAGTTTCCAAATAATTATTGTTAATAATCATATTTATGGAGTTTATCTAAGATTTTTTGCCAAAACGATTAGAAGAGAATCTCATTACAGCACAAATCTAGAAAGAACTCATTAAGGAGTTTAACATAAGATAAAATACATGATATTAAACTATTTCAAACTAATATGCCAAAGTGTAGTCAAAACATTCCAAGCTTGAATCGTTTAACAAGATCTACTCATATCTCAACGTCAAATTTATGTCATTATCTAATAACTACAAAACTCGACGACTCATAAGCAACAATAATATAAAAGTACTCATTAGGCTTCAAGAAAACTCTCCAAACATTCAACCTAGTGCTAAATCGATTACATGCCAAGTCTATGTGATATTGAGAATTGTAGTTGTATGACAGGCGACCAAATCAAATTATTTAATATGGGGATTCAACCAAAATATAACTGTAAGATAAAAAAAAAATTTAATGCAAATTCATCCATTTTCTACTTCTAGAAGACATGTCAAACTCGCAACTACATAAAATACGCACTATCGCATCGATTCAGTGGAGAAACCCTTACTTAAAGCATGAGGCGCACCATTACTTTCCAACAAAATTTCATCTCCATGTTATATATGACCAAAGATATCCAAAAGGGAATCGCATTTATACTCAATACTAAAACATAAAAGAATGCATAAATATCTCCTATTAGCAAGTGAAATCATGTGTTCGTATGTTAAGTATATGATTTTGCAACATGAAACAAGAGTGATATCCAAGGGAGACAATCTATGTTGATCTTCACAAAAACCTTACAATAAAATCTGCACTAGTTTCTTACAAAAACAGTGAGAAAACCACATAAAAAAAAACTATAGAAATCCCTACCAAGAAGTGATGCAAACTCCATTCGAATGCGGTAATGATTCTTACGTAAAAACAGTAAAAAAAAAGACCTTAAAAATCTGCACTAGTTTCTTACAAAAAACAGTGAGAAAACGTTACACAAAAGCTGTAGAAAATTTGACAAAGAAGCAAGGAGAGACCCACCCAAATGCCACAGGAATTCTCATGCGAAAACAGCCATAAAGACTCCAAAATCTACACTTTCCTCTTGCCAAAACAGTGGAAAAAGTCTCATAAAAGATGCAGGAATTCTTACAACAAAGCAACGCAAGATCTACCCAAGCTCCATAGTGATTCTTACATGAAAACAACAATAATATGTCCAAAAAGAAACTGCACTTTTTCTTACACAAAACAGTGGAAAAAGCTCCACGAAAGCTGCAGGAATTTCTACCATGAGGAGGCACTTGCCAACAATGATTCATCAAATAGAGAGGAAACCTTTACAGTTTATTAAGAGAGAGAGAGAGAGCAACGTTTAGTCATGTACAAAGGTATCTTACCCAATGACTTCTCACACAATCACTAATCTTTCCATTGAATATGTTCAGTCATGCGTATATGTATACTTGACAAGCAAAATAAATTCTCTAACCACAAATGCGAAGCATGTACATAAATTTCATAATGAATGCACAAAACTTTGCTATTGGATGTAATTGTTATGCCAATGTCTAGATTTGCATGGCCCTCGAACATGATTTATGTTTCCAATTAAACATGAAGCACCTCGAATGATCTAACCTGATTTACCAAACTTTGCCTTCAATATCTATTGTAAAAGCTCCTCATAAACATGTATCCAACTAGATACGAATCACAAAAATATACATGCCACTCACAAGTCTTTAAAGTTATGAAACAACAAATCTCAACATTTAAAAGGAACATGTATATATCAATGTCAAGCTCTATAAAACGATGAATCTTTAAACCGTAAGTGAGATTCCAAAAATACATAAGGTATGCTCCCAACACAATATTTAGAAAAATTAGACATTCAAGGCTAGGCATGAGCCTTAATTATATCCATTACTCTATAAGAAGATTTAGAAGCTCTAAGCCTTCTTTAAACTACCATGCCGGCACGATAAAAGCAAAGGTCCAACAACTACAATCAGCTCAAAATTTCTTGCTCCACACAAAGAGTTGATTCCAACATGAGTGCAAAACATTTCCAAGCATATAAACCTTTATACCATATCAAGTTCCGTATCAAGCGGAGGATACTTTTGATGTAGTGAAAACAAGAGGTGGGAGACAATGAGCATATATGAAAGAAAACTCAAACACCGTCATAACAATGTCTATAAATCACCTTGTATGATTACAAGATTTATAGATTATGACCAATGCGGAGCCTTAACTTGAACCAAAACATCGCCATTCCTTCCCAAGGAAACTCTACCAAACAATTTGTATGCGATGCTTATGAAATCGCCCAAAGCAAGGTAGCATGAAAATTTGATTTGCACACACATTTGATTAAAATCATATAAGTAGTTTGCACGAAATCACATAGAGCGTGGTAACAAGAAAAGCATGTTTTATGAATCTCCAACCAAGATTAGTGAACCCTTACACCAAAAACACTCAAATGCACTTGCTAGCAAAAGATAAGAAATTTCTTATGAGAAGAAATATATAGCTCAAACCACTAAATCTCCTTAATGTATCAAGACTTGCAAGAGAAATAAACTTATAACATATACTTCCCACTCTATCGACATTTTCACATTTATACGAGAATGATGTAAGTCAAATAAAATATAAATATATCAGCAATTTATTAATGGGCATTTCCACAAACATTTGATATGCATATTTCAAAGAAAAGAAATAATATAGCTCTTCAAGATTTGCTACCATTCACACCTAAAACTTCTAAGAGAAATAACATAACTCAAGTAGACTTTGATGCATGGCTGCTCACTTTTGAACAAACAGAACCATTTAGGACCTATAACCTCCACATTCCAAAAGCACTAAAATATCATGTGATACCCAACCATGTACAAAGAAATTAAACAAAATAAAATGATAGGGCATGCTCTGTCAAACTCATCCCAACTGAAATCGAACCGTTTCAAACTCGTTTGATGAAGAAATACTAGCTAAGGAGGATGAAGAGGGCAAGGGAAGAAGAGAAGGAATAGAAGAAGAAGGAAGAAGAAAATAGAAAAAGAAGGAAAGAGGAAAAGGGGAGGATACTCACCTTGCAAAGAGAGGAAGTCCGGGCAGATCTAGGCGTCGGGTTCAGTTCGGGGTCAGTCCGGGCGACGAGAACAGGGGAAGTCGGGTGACTGCTGGGTTCGGATGGACCTGGAGCCGTCGAGCAGTAAGAACCGAAGGGGGAGTCAAGAGCTAGAGTTGTCGGCCCTGGCTGGATTTCACGAACGGCAGGAAAGCGAGAGAGGAAAAGAGAGATCGTGAGAGAGAGGGCATGAGTGCTGGGTTCGGGTCTCCTTGCTTCCGAAATACAGAGAGAACCGAGAGGGAGGGGATCGGTCCGTAGAGGTAGATCGGGATCCGTATCAGGCGGCGTCGGGTCGGAGAGGGAGATCAGGCGTGCGATCTGGTCTTCCTCGGCTCACGTGAAAGAGGGAGAAGGAACGGGAGGCTTCGGGCCTCTTCTTAATGAGAGTGAGAAAGAGAGGGAGTCGGTGTGAGAGAAGGAGAGGGAGAGAATGAGAAATCCATGGAGAGAGGGATCGAGTCGAGAAGCCTTTCCTCTAGGGTTTCTTCCAGCCAGAGAGAATGAGAGAGGTCAGTGCTTCGTTCCCTGCGAGAGCGAGAGCGAGCGAATCGGGTTTCAAGCCATTGAAAATTGGCAACGGTCGAATACATATTTTGGGAAAGATCCGAGCCGTTGAATTTGATTACCGGATTTAGGAATTGATTCAAATGAAAGCAAAAGTCAATTGGAATTTATTTAGGATTAATTTGGGCTGATTTGAGTTAGGTTTGGATGCGAATCGGTTCAAATCGGCTCGATTTAAAATCGGGCTAAGTTCGATCGATTTGATCAAACCAAATTGAACTCAAATTGAAATCGATTCGGGTCAAATTGAACTCGACGAGGAACAATCACGTCGCTCGAATGTGCTCGAGCGAAAAACGAGGTCAACAGCATGTCTTATCAAGTAATATTGATGCGAGTTGAGTATTGTTCCCACAAAAATTATAATTATATCAATATAGTTTATTACTACTTCTACTCGTTGCTAGACTTATCTTATCACATGATTAAAATGATTTGAGCTAATGAATGTAAACTACTATAAATTGATTAGGAATAAATTATATGTTCAAATGGATCTAAAGTTATGACTGATAAGAAATTATGTGTACATAGATTAGTCTTCCTAATAAGCACCATGAATCAAAGAATATGTGACTCATCATCTCTATCGAGTTTGTAGGAGTCTTTAGCAAAGTGAAACTTTACTATGTTTATACTATCTCAATAATAATTCCAAATTCCTAAACTAGCATATAATACTATATTATAGTTTTCGTAAGTGTTCCACTAGCCTTGTGAAGGACATAAATCACATTATATTTTAATTTTGTGCATGTCCTCAACACAAATTAAATTAAGTTCAAAGGAACAAAAAACAGCGGTGAAAAGATTTAAGCACTTAGACCTATTCTATGTAACACAAGCATTCTTATCACATCATAAGCCTAGAGAATAATTTCGGCTATCACTCTAATCAACATAATCATTAAAAGCTTCATTGAAAATATAAAAACAAGTATAAGAATACAATTAAGAAAGGATATAACTTGATTCTCCTTTACAAAAGCAAATACAGACACTTCCTTGTCCTATGATCCTTGAATCTTTGCTCACACATTCTTACACTCACTACTGGACCCTGCCTAAAACTAAGCACAAGTGATGGATTGACCAACCCCCTTCATAAATTTGGCTATACTATTTATATAAATATAAAATAACTGATAGTAACATCGCGACACTCAGATTAGTAGCACTACAGTGCTCATAAAGTGAACTATCGCCATAATGCTCATGAAGAATAATGTCATAATGCTCAAACCAAATCGAAGGATCATTTCAGAAGAATAACTAAATGAATTGCTTCACCCACTAAGCTCTAACAATTTGGCGTTGCTGCGTCCTTGTTAATGCAGTAGTATTATGAAGATTTGACATTGCGGTGCTTAGACTATGTTGTCGCACTGAGGACCTGCACGTTGCCACACATTGCTCATTATCTTGATGTCATATTTTATCCTTGAATGCCGCTATGCTCCAAAGTTAGGCGCCATGGTGATAGATTTTTTTTTTTTTTTGCCTTTTTCTATGAATTTTCTTGCACAAAATCATAAAGTATGATCATTTTAATACAAAATAAGATAACTTAGAACATAATAATTTTCATAATAACACTAATTAAGTCATTTTTGGATCACATATCATATAGACAATCAGTCAAGCAACATAACAACTTGAAAAATGTCAATAAGTCATTGTTGACCTCATTTTTGTATGAGGTCATTAAGGATCCATCCAGATTCCAGATCAATCCTGATCACAAGTCAATCCAGATCTAAATTCAATTCAAGCCTCAATGAAAATCTAAAATCCAACCCAGTTCAGATTTCAGTGATCAATTGGAGCCCAAATTTTGGTGGATAATTATTGGGTATCTTAGGCATGTTCACTGATTTTTCTAGGGTCAGATACCTAATAGATTTCTGTGATGTAAATTTTCAAGGTAAAGGGTCTATTTTGGACCCTAAATTTTGAAAATTCATAACTCTTTAGGTTCTCAGTGTTTTTCTGTGAAATTGCCGTGGTGTGGATGCATGTATGTCAGGGTTAGATACACCAAATTTCAAACCAATTTGAACAGTAGAGACATCTAGGGAAAATATTTAAAAAAATGTCTAGAAATTTTAAAAAATTTCTAGGGCATTGTACACACATCTACTAGGGATGAAACTTAAACACAATAAACATAGTGACATTGTACACCTTAGGTTCAAATTTCATTCAATTTTGAGGTCATTAACTTAGAAAATTAAGCAAATCAAAATCAGCCTTATTAAGGACTTTAAAACTTCCAAAAATTACAATAAATCACTTAAATCCAAAAAATACAATCAAGACCTCTAACTGACTAGAATCATATCCTTAATCAATTGAAATTAAAACCCCCTTGATCAGACATAAAATCTAACCTTAATTTAATTTTAATTGAAAAACTAATATTTAATTAAAATAAATAATTAATAATAATTAAAAATTCCAAAAAATTCTCAAACACTTGATAATCTCCTCTTGGGTCATTCCTGACCTTTGGAGTTGATTTCAATGAGTTTGGAATTCATTTGAAGCAAAATCAAGAAAACCCTTCTAATTAAACAATTAAATAAATTCCATAAATACATCAAACTTTGAAAAATCATAACTAACTCTAGAAAACTCCAAATTGAACAAACTCACTTGCATTCAACTCAAAATTAAGTCTAGTATTTATTAAAAATTTCAAACCTTAAAAAATCAGTCAAAATCAAAAAGTCAACAAATTGGCCAAATTAGGTCAAAACTTCAAACCTTCGTAACTAATTGTAGAAAAATCCAATTTTAGCGTACTTACAGTCTAACTGATCGTATTAAGGTCTAGTATTTTAATAAAATATTAACTTTCTATAAAACACTCATAATTGAAAAGTCAATTTTTGACCCCTTAATTAAATGATTAGAATAATCCAGAAGATTCCCAAAACTCGAAAATCACTCTAAAACTCCAAAAATGTTTATTCAACCTTAAAATTAGTAATCAACCAATAGTTAAAATCAATCTTAAATCATTAATATTTGAACTCAAATTTAAATCTTCTCTTAAGCCTTTCAACCAATCAAAACTTCAAACAACTTTAACAATTTGCCCTCCTTAGGACATATCAAAACCACACGGCCTATCTCACACACTTAAGATGGTTTGCTAGGACAACCAACTCTAGTTTTAGGATAGGCCGGTGTTTACTTTTTTGTTGTGTGCCGGGTTTTCGAGCTTTCACTGCATGCTGGTTGTTAGCTTAGAATTGATTGAATGTCTGTTTATTTATTTACTGTACTCTGTTGAGCATTTAAATTTCAAATATATCAACTGCTTGAGATTGAATATTAACTGCTTGGGATTATTTATATAACTACTGATTATTAGGATAACCCTGCAGAATCGAGTCTAGACTTTTCAATTTTGCTTAATGTAATTTGATATAATTTGAGTTGTATTTAAAGTGATTTGAGTTGGGATGTTTAGATCCAACTTGAATTCCAAAGAGGAGAAGACATCCCTAAATGTGAGAGTTTTCGTCCATTTGGAAGATCAAGTTTGGATGTTCTTCAACTATCCAAAGAGAAAAGATAACACCCCGTTCAAGGGGGAGTTTCTTTTCATTTGGATATCCAGAACCGACAAATCAAGATGTTCGTGAGAAGATGAAGAAATGGACGACGAGAAGAATCCTAAATCTCAAAGTCACTTGAGTCCTAGGATTAGAAATTCGGGTTGTTGGCAGTGGTGCCCGGCCACTTTACTTTCAGCAGACCCTAGTTTATAATAAGCAAGGCAACTTTGCCAATGAACTTTCAATTTGAATATTAATTTAATTAATTCGATTGATGTTTGATGTGATTGCGTATAGAATTACCTGCTTTTCGTAGTTTTTGGTGTTTGTGTGCCGCTTTTATTTTTGCCTGCACTCGTGAGACTCATGAGGGTGTGAAAATTTTTATACTCATAACCATAAAGTTCAAGATTCTAGTGAGTCTAAACAACATAGAAAGATAACGAATTTAAGGAATTAGCCGGGGATCGACCCTGGGGTCGCATGCATATTTTTGCACTCTTCTTCTCTCCTTACTTTAGACCCTTCCCCGCCTGCGAGTAGAGTCCGGATAGTCTGATCTATGAGGACGAGGTGCTGGACCTGGGGAAGTCCAGTCATCTAAAAAATTATTTTCTAAGCTTGTTTTTAACTTTCAAGTATATTTGATTTGGAGTTATTAACTAGCATGCATTGCATTATAAACAGATTTAAAAGAGTCAAAATTTTAATTGCATTAGTTATTAGTATTTTGCACCCAGCATAAGTCAAAGGAGTTAATTAGAAAAATCTCTAGATGTCGGCCCCAACTCTCCAAAACTTTAAATAAAACGTTCATACCACTCTTTCATAAAAAGACTGGATTCATTTATTTTAAATCGATTAGGTGGTTAGCTGGCTCCCCAATCCAGGCTGGGGTAAGTCCAGATGTGCACTGCATTAGCTAGGTTCGGGTCACTTTTTAGTACCCAATTTAGACTTAGGTTTCGAGGCTGGCTCTGACTATAAGACCTCACCCTCCGGGAATTAAATCCCAATTTTCTAATAAAATTGACCATTCAAATTAAATATCTATTTCAATCAAATTCGAGCCCAACACTTAGGATAGGCTGGGGTGTTTCTGAAGTAATTCAGAATCTCAAAACACCTCCTACACTTCTTCCTTCGACTCTGAAAATAAATGTACAAATTTGACCCAATTCCGATTGAAAATTCAAACCCTTAATCTCCTTTGATATCCAGCTTTGAAAATCTAAATAAAATTTCTACCGCTATTTTAATCGAGAGTTTTCGTAGGAGAATTCCAATTCTCCTACGATGTAATTAACTACGAGGGCTTGCGCTCGTAGGAGATTTAGAAACCCAGAATTGATTTTCAAAACCAATTTTTCAAAAACTCTAATTAATTCTCTTTGGGAAATTTAAATTCAACGATCATTTTCAGCATTTTTCAAACAATCAATAGCGATTGATAATTTATTTCCTCGGATTGATATATCAATTACTATCGTGATTTTGATTATGAAATTAATGATCTTTTTATCCAAATTAGCGTAGTCAAATAATTGATTAAATTCCATTTTGATCCTCCGGGGTTAAATGTGATTCTCCCTTTGAGTTTGACTACGATAATCCGGATAAATTTGATATTCTGAAATTTGAACCCATTAGAGAACGATATGATCATCTTCCGATATGATATACTGTTCATAATGACGTGTTCAATTTTAAAATTCAAAAATTTAATATTCCCAAAGAAAATTAATACATTTTTAAAACTATATATTTTTTAATCAAAACAGTCATAGGATTTAAATTTTTTGGAATATATTAAATATAATATATATAAGCTTATCAAATAATAAAATACGCTATTTCTTGTGTTAGATATGATTCCTTTAAGTTGGCCTACAAATGGCCATAGACATATACATAAAACATAAATACTAGGTCTATTGCCAATTAATAGTATAATATATGTGTGAAACCTATCATATTTCTATAAACTTATTATTAATTTATTAACCTGATTCATCATAATTCATTTGCATACTTTATCTGATATATGAAGGCATCATTATCATAACGACTTATCTAAATCCCCAAGAAAAAGTTAAGTCATTCATGATAACTGAGGACACATAAAGATGGGGTGAATTATGTGAGCAATATACTCTTTAAGTTTCTTTCAAAATCACCAATTTAAACTTTAAATAACGCTTGTAAACTA
The DNA here is from genome assembly GCA_016618105.1 of Dendrobium huoshanense. Classification (NCBI taxonomy): domain Eukaryota; kingdom Viridiplantae; phylum Streptophyta; class Magnoliopsida; order Asparagales; family Orchidaceae; genus Dendrobium; species Dendrobium huoshanense. The sequence continues at coordinate 6,766,613 of CM028360.1, read as the reverse complement.
AAGCTAATTGGGCTTAATGATAAGTAGTTCAAAATAAGAAAAAAAAAAAACAATTATTTTAAAAAAATTACAAGAAACTCATTTATAATCCAAAATAGATATTACAGCATATGAACATACACATAAGAACTTGAAGAAATAAAATGGGATAGGAATTAAGCATGAATTATGCAAGTATAAAAGAATTTATTAATACATATTTAAATATATTTTATAGTTTTAAAAATATATCAAATAAAATCATAAAAATCTAAAATTTTATGCCAATCAATAATCTACCATAAAAAATTAAAGTATAATAAAAATATTTATCCATTAGAAAATATGTAACTTGTAAATTATTATTCTTTTTAATCTTTTATCATAATATTATAATTGCAATATTTATTAAACATATGAAAAAAAGCTTGTCAACACGTATATGTGGTCATTATTATTATTATTGATATGTCGTCAAACAATTATTATGGTCGGACGCAATCTTGATTCAAATAAGACTCATAAACTTTCAAAATTAATTCTATGACCATCCAAGATTTGATTTCAACAAACTTAAAGGAAAAATGAATGTCTTGAAGAGACGAACCCAACGACACAAAAATCGGTTAAATATGAACCCAGATGAGTCCAAATCAAGGGCCCGAAACCTATTTAAAAGCTTTAGAACATTAATTGGATGATCGAATAATATCCAAATGTGAAATATTTATAGTCGAATCGAGCGGCTTTACATTTGAAATCCAACGAGCCTAAGATGGCCAAATTTTGACATCATTAAAACACTTAAATTCTAGATAAATGATTCATAATATAGGGAATTGATATCGTCCGTCCATTAAAACACGCCCAACATGTCCTTAATCTATCATAAAAGCATAATAAACTTATATATATATATATATATATATATATATATATATATATATATATATATATATATATATATATATATATATATATATATATATATATATATATATATATATATATATATATATATATATATATATATATATATATATATATATATATAAAATTATTATTATTTTTATTTTTTATTATCATAATAATGTAATTACAATATTCATTATAATTAAACAAATGAAATATATGAAAAATATTAGTTTGCCAATAGGTGGGCGAAAAAAAAAAAAACGTGATAAAAAAGTTTGGCCTCTTTAATAGCTTATGGCAACCTTCGTACGATCACCAAATTTTTTTTTTGGAACAAGGGTATCTACTCGCTGCCATTTCAAAGGGAGCACTTGGCGGCGTAACTAAACCCTCGACGGAACATAGCAAGGCCACCCACCAGCATTGGACCCACACTTGCTTTAGAGACGAGGCATTAGTAGAGGGGAATCGAATCCGGGAAGGGGGTTTCCAATCATGCTCACCCACCAATCACCCTAAGCCTTGGTGGATGATCACCAAATCTTTAATGGAATCATTTTGATCTTGCATTTCATGATTATGAAGCACCATATCAAACCTCCATACCTTAGTAATGCAACTTTCATAGCTCACAATCACCCCCTCAGAAGCTTTGGAGCTCACGCAACAAATTCCAAGGTCTCAATGCCATGTTTCGTTACAACCTCAAAATTCAGCCGCAAAAAAACAAAGATCAGCAGAGATCAGCAGTTTGTGGACAGAAATCAACTGCCAATCGAAAGTTAAATGATTAAAATACCCTAACTAAAACGTTATAATTGCTGTCGAATTCGAGACAAATCCGAAGCTCTGATAAGAGCCGCAGAGGCCATTTTCGTCTCATTTCATCTTCAGGTTCTCCGCCACTGACCTTAATCGCATAGAACTCAACACCACTAAGAGGCTCAGCTCGTACTCTCTCTCCTTAGTTTTCCGATAATGGCGCTTCGCATCTCCGTCTCTCCTTCGGGGTCCCTACGCAGCTCCACCTCTCACCCGTCGCCGGCGGTGGCAGCGTGGTGCCCTCAGCAACGGCTGTTACCTGCGGATTCGGGCCGGAGAACGGCAGGGATGATGTCGAGGGATGGGAGGAGAGGGCTTAGGGTTTCACCCGTGCGTTCAAGCCTGGAGATGGTAGAGCCGACCGTCGGGCAGGTGACGGAAGTGAATAAGGACACATTCTGGCCCATCGTGAAGGCCGCCGAACCCAAAATCGTCGTACTTGATATGTATACCCAATGGTAGCAATCCTTACTTCCTCGATTTTTATATGCTTATTTTTTTGGTTTATCTTGGAATTGCCTCTTCTGGAGTGGTTGTTTGGTTGCCCAAAATGGATTCTATGCTAGATAATTTTGCGTTGACTGAAGTAAACTTGGATCTTTGTTTTTGGTAACCTAATGTTGTTGATATGTGCCGGTGTAATCGATTCTGAGTGTAGCCCTTCGCAAACTAGATTTGTTATGCAGTAATTGTTAAGAGCTCGATCCCAGCTAGAGCCTTCAGAAATCCCTGTTCAAACATGCGTCATCTTTTTTGGAGCACAAGTTGGCTGAGAAATAAGTTAGCGCATTTATGAATTGATTTTCTATTCGTAAGTATGTTAATAAATGAGCTTGAACACGTCCATTTTGAAGTTGTTTAAAAGAAAATTTGTGGGGGGACCTACACAAACTCGCATGAACGTTATTGAATTAGAGGAACAATTAATTGTTGCAGTTGGATCCAACTCTATATGAGAGACACAAATCGAGGCTCTAGGATTCACAGCTAGGGTGTGCCCTTATGTGACTAGATATCATTGAATATGTCAGACACATTCGTTGCCCTCTTTTTATAGATTGAAGTTGAAATTCAAGTGATATATGGAAGATTACATTTGAGTGATATAAATAAAGTAACATAGCAAGACTTGACAATCACTTGATGTAAAATCTATAAGTCTTGTTAGTTTATAGCTTTTTAAGTACATAGAAAACTTGTGAGTTTAAGCTAAGGATGAGATTTCTAAGGAGGAAACTTCCTTAAATAGGTGAGCTCATTCTAAGACCATCTCTGATGTGGAACGTACATGCGAAGATGAATTTCAAAATGAATTTGCACGCTTAAATTTTTAGAGCACAATAATTATATCTTTGCATTGAATTTAAACGTCGCGATAAAACACTAAGAGTGGTACGACGAGCTTAGGCCGAATCACGTGCATAAAAAAATTAAGGTCAGAAAACAGTCAATTTAATCTAACATTGCATACATGAATGTTTCAACGTAAATCCCTAAATTAACAATGAGATTAGACACTATGCGTGAGTTCCTTCACTCAACTCTTTCAATTTCTAGGCATTAGCGGAGAAGTATTGACATTATCTTCATGACTATAATAATAACCACAATCAAGGATGTAACTATGAAGATAGCGAATCGAATGTTGAGTTTACCCAAAGACAAGAGAAATACACACTCCGACAGGATGGTTTGAGTGTTGGGGACGACTAGGACAGCCACCATGAGCTTCTTCGCACCACCGATTAGCCAAGACAAGGTGTGGATCTTCAAGATAGCAACAGTTTTGATTTGGACAGATTCTGGACCTCAATTGAAACCTTCCGGATGAAGGTATGGTGTTAGGAGATTTGTAGAATCAGTGGACAGCAAGTTGTAGAAGAGCGGTCAGCAGTTTGAAGGTTTTAGGAGGCAGGAATTCAAGTTTCCCTCGTTGGAATTCTTCCGGATGCTGTTGGGTAGCAACCCGGATTTGTGGGCAGCAGGTCAGCTGCTTTTACGGCTGAATTTTGTTCTGGACAGCAACATTATACTCAAACAATCTGAGCAGCAACCATCCCATAATGGGCCGGCGGTTTAAGAGGAATCAAGGAGGAAATTGGGTAGCAATTAATAACCTGTGAGAGAGATGGAGCCCAGTGAATGGCCGGCCACCTAGAGAGGGGAATAGGATTTAGAAATCATAAGTACGTGGGGCCCATGTAACTAATCTAATATTTGAAAAAAAAAATCTGAATTGATTCTTAGATTTTGTAAAATAGGAAAGTTTCCAAATAGATGAGTAATCAATTGGGGAAGATTTGAATTTCAAATTTGAATTGAAATTCAATTAAGATGATTTCCTAAAATCAAGGAACTATTTTAGGAAAGTCAAAAAATCTAAATTAATTCTCAGATTTTATGATAGGGAAAGTTACCAAAATTTGAGGCTCTCATTAGAAATAATTTGAATTGATCATTCAAAATTAGATCCAATCAATATGGAAGCCTTAAATCAAGGAGCTAAAGTTGGAAAGCATTCACGGCCTCATGAAACCAATTGGAATTTCAAAATTTGAAATTCAAAGGAGGGGGAAGGGGGAAGCCGGCGGCCAAGGCAAGAGTCTGGGCTAGGGACGGTGTAGGGAGGCTGGCGGGCAGAGGCTGTTAGGGGGCCGGCGGTCTGGCTAGTCCAGTATGGACGGCGGCAAGAAAAAATTGGGGAGGAAGAGGGTTTGAATGTAGGGTTAATGGCATGGGGGAGGGATCGGGTGGCTGACCGGCCAAGTGGAGGGGTGGTGGGGAAATATCCGGCGGCTAGGGGAGAGGGAAGAAAAAAAAATTAGGTAGAAAACCAAGAGCTCCACCAAGGGGCTGTTGGGTATTGCTTTGAGCCTCTCCTAGGCTTTCCTCACTTGAGAACTCACAAAGAGAACTCTAGAACTCACAAAGAGATCCAAAACCAAAATGTTAATTAACAATAATCATCATCCTCTCCAAGAGGAGGGAAAAGGCTTAAATAGCCAAATACATGAATGAAAATAAAAAGATACAATTGCCCATAGACAAACATAAGACAAAGCCCTCAAGTGAGGGTAGAAAGGAAAAAGTACAATAGCAAATCAAATACATAAAATATATCAAAATAAATAGACACGATCGTAGCCGTTGATCTTCGATGTCCTCATCATTCTCCCCAGGTGGGAGAAAACTCGACTCAGTCCAATGGGTGTCTCAAGAACTCTTGTGTATCTGAATCGGTCAGCTGTATCTCCTTGCGCTCTGATCATGTCTCTTTTGACTCTGGTGTACCTCTCCACCTCATCTGCTATCTTCTTTGTCCACCCTCAATTGTGGAAATAGTGTCATCACTAGGAATCATGCTAACCTTCTCTGCTATAGGTAATTTGGGAATATTTGGGGAGTGGAGGTAGGCTGGGGTTCTCACAGGGTGAGGTCACACAAGGCTCAATTTGAAGTGGAGGTGGTGGGTTAAACTCTGGACCCTCATAGGTTACTAAATTTTCTATGTTAATAGAGGGATAAATGTTGAACTCTGTAGGCAGAGCCACCACGTAAGCGCTATCAATGATTTTCTTGACTGTTTTAACTTGTCCCGCACTTCTAGCATGTGATTCCTTTATAGTTCCTTGGGGAACTGCGCCGGACGAATCCGCACTGTCGCTGAATTACCAACCTCAAAAGCTTTAAATTGTCGTTTTTGAATTCAACACAAAGTCTATAATTATTATCGTTCTATTCAATTAGGCGTGCAATTTCCATATGTCGGTCATGCAGATGCGATGTAAATGCGGCATGTGCTATGCAAACTTATATGTCTAAAACTCAAGCCTCAACAAGATAACTAATATGAGAATGAAGTGGTGCAAGAGATTTGATATGCAAGATGAATGAAAAGTGGATTCACACACAAACTTTTAACACAAAAAACTTTGGAAGACAACAGACTACAAAACACACACAACAGCATACTAACTCACACTAACACATAGCTAGAAAAGGTGGACGAGCCACAAAAAGAGGGGGTCTAAAGTGTTCGGTCTAAGGGAACTGGTGTAGGGGGAGCAATGAAGACATCCTTAGCTACTGGGGCATTTCTATAAGAAGTTTCATTTAAGGTCGTAGGTAGTCTCCTAGGGTCAACGGTGTTATCTAGTAAATTCATCCAACTAGGAGAGAGGTTGTCCTTAACAGGAGAGGACCAGTATATAGCAGGCAAAACGAGTGAATCAGGAACAAAATAAGTTGATAGGTCCTGACTCACAACCATAATGGGATAGCCCAAAGAGTCACCAGCAGGTATGGGATTCAAAAGATGGGGTAGAGTGTCCAAAACAGATGTGAGCACAATAGTTGGAGAGATGTCGTGAGAATATGGGCTAAGACACTCTCTAACGTTGTTGTCGGTACGAGGAATGGAGAGGTAAGTCCAATCAAGAAAGACACACTCGTTAAAATGTAGATCTAGATGAGCAACTCCTAAAATGGAATCCAATAAAACAAAGGGAGATTCATTATTCAAAATAGGCTCAGAAACTTTCAGACCCAAATCATTATCTTCCGAATTCATAGTACTATTCTCAATAGACTCAGGATAAATGGGTTCAGGATCAATTAAATCGGGAGTTAAATCAGGTAGTAAGTTTAGTTGAACCACTTCCGACTCAAGATTATTACCATCAAAATTACCCAAAGTCAACTCAGTATGTGAAAAAACTAAATCAGGATCTTCCGAATTTAATTTCAATGTGTTCAAGGCCAGATTGGCTTCTTTCGAGAACACATTACCATCGTCCAGACCAATGTTTAAAATTGCGTATTCGGGTATTGAGGCGTTTTTCATTCATGAGGCGAGGCGTAAGCCTCAAGGCGTGTTTTGAGGCGTAAGCCTCAAAATCAAAAGATTGTGTAAAGATAAAATGATAATTTTTTTATATACTAATGAGTGAATAATATAAAACATAAAAAAAAACATAAGATATGAAGTGAAATCAAATGAAATATAGTTCAACTCAAAATTCTATCTTTCCCAAATCCCAGTATTCTTTTCATTAACATATAATTCAAATTTCCAAAAACAAATAACAATGACATATCACATAAGAACTCATAAGTCATCAGCACTATCATCACTAAGGGGTTATTCATTTGAATCATCATTATGATGAACTGCTCTCTCCCCTTCCTCCTCTCCTATAGAGTCCAATGTTGGGCATTTACTTCAAGATTTATGTAAGTTTTAATATATATAGCGAGAGGCGTAAGCCTCATGCCAGTGAGGCGAGGTGGGCCTCAAGGAGGGCCTCAACCAAGTTGAGGCGCAAGCCTCATAAAAAAAACTCGAGGCGTAAGCATCGAGGCGTTTTTTATTGGAATTGCGCAAAGGCGGGCCTCAAGGCGAGCCTCATATTGCGCAATTTTAAACCATGGTCCAGATAGACTTTATCCAAAGAGTTATCCTCGAGGAGACTAGGATCAGGGTTTAAGTCTTGCCGGAAGTTTGACTCAATCACTTCAGTTTTATCCTTAAAGAAGTCATCGTTATCGATAGTATCCACAAAATGGATGTATTCAGTCACAGGTTTAGTAGATTTCTTATTTTTACTGCAATTCTTTATTAAAATTACACTTGTAGGGTCAAGGATTGGGGAGCAATGTTTAAAATTGCGTATTCGGGTATTGAGACATTTTTCATTCGTGAGGCGAGGCGTAAGCCTCAAGGCGTTTTGAGGCGTAAGCCTCAAAATCAAAAGATTGCGTAAACATAAAATGATAAATTTTTTATATACTAATGAGTGAATAATATAAAATATAAAAAAGCATAAGATATGAAGTGAAATCAAAATATCCCAATAATAAGACAACATGAAATATAGTTCAACTCAAAATTCTATGATTCTATCTTTCCCAAATCACAGTATTATTTTCATTAACATATAATTCAAATTTTCAAAAATAAATAGCAATGACATATCACATAAGAACTCATAAGTCATCAGCACTGTCATCACTAAGGGGTTCTTCATTTACATCATCATTATGATTAACTTCTCTCTCCCCTTCTTCCTCTCCTATAGAGTCCAATGTCGGGCATTTACTTCAAGATTTATATAAGTTTGAATATATATAGCGTAAGGCGTAAGCCTCATGCCAGTGAGGCGAGGCGGGCCTCAAGGCGGGTCTCAACCAAGTTGAGACGCAAGCCTCATAAAAAAAACTCGAGGCGTAAGCATCGAGGCATTTTTTACTGGAATTGCACAAAGGCGGGCCTCAAGGAGAGCCTCATATTGTGTAATTTTAAACCATGCTGGGGAGGCTAAATGTTGACTGAGCTGGCTAGAAGTTAGTCCAAGTGTGGAGTCATATGAGCTCGATCCAACAGAAGACCCACTAAAGGATCGGTCATCAAGACTATGTGAAGACCTACAGGGTGGGACAGCAACCGTGACATTACTAAAGGATGGGTGGTCTCAACCACAGTAATATCTACGGTTTGTTCCAACATAAGAGGTAGGGTGGGGCTCTAGATGGCTGTCACTGGTTGAGGGTCGGTATTTTAAATTAAGATATCGCCTAATGTCTTTCCAAGTAGGGCACTCACCGCGAGACTCTTTATGATCTTCCAATCTTACCCAAAATTGAAGAGCCTAACCGTTGAGGTGAGATTTAGCGATGCTAACCTGGTGGGACTCAGGGATTTGTCGTGTTTTAAAATAGTCCTCTAATTGTCTAACCCATTCCCTAAAGTAGTAAGGGTCCGAGGAACCATCAAAGGTGGATAGACGGTAAGGTGACTCAAAGTGAGTTTGTTGTTGTGGCTTAGGCTTAAGTCTAGGTTGATAACTAGAATGGAGCATCGTCCGACTAGTATTATTGATCGAATGGGGCACGTACTTAGAATGGGGAGAGTCAACAGGTTTCTCGGTCATAATTATAGTCATAGAGCCCACTAGATTAACGATGTTATCTAGCCTATTTTGGAGTCTTATTGAGTCCATTGGGGAAGCGTCAAGTGACACTCAAAGATGATTGGGAGTAAGGGACGTCATTGAGACACTAAGTTAAGCTCACTTAAGCTCACTAAAGGGTGCAGATATTGAATGGACAGCAAGCTACACTAGTGGGTTAAGTAACCTAGGCACTTAGGAAGGTTGTTAGGTTGAGAACAACACATAAACACTTAAAAAACTAGCCTACAGTTCACTAGATGTGTGCAGGAATGATGTGGACAACAAACTACAGCATGACATAAGGTTGTCTAAGTGTTTAGGAAGGTTTCTAGAGTGTGGACAGCACCTAAACATACTGAATTGCTCACTAAAAGGGCACCAACAGCAGCAGGAAAATCAGGACAGCAAACTAAACAATGGTCTAGGTCGTCTAAATGTTACAGGGATACGGCTAGGGTGAGGACAGCACCTAGGCATGACTTTAAGTTCACTAAATGGTGTCTAAAAGTTGCTGGAATAGTGCGGACAGCAGTTTATATTAAGGATAAATTGTCCTACGCACTTAGAGACGATATGGATTCAAAGGCAGCACTAAGACAAAAGCTAGAATGACTTAAACTCTTCTAAATGCGTGCAGGAAATGCAGGGACAGCAGTAAAAACAGTGAGTAAAATTAAATACGCGATGATATGTATGCAAAAAATAAGCTATAACGAAAGGTAGACCCTAGGATATTTTTCTAGAACATGTCATGCATGCCTACCATGCTCTGATACCAAGATGATGTGAAACGTACATGCGAAGATGAATTTCATAATGAATTTGCACGCTTAAATTTTTAGAGCACAATAATTATATCTTTGCATTGAATTTAAACGTCGCAATAAAACACTAAGAGCGGTAAGACGAGCTTAGGCCGAATCACGTGCATAAAAAATTTAAGGTCAGAAAACAGTCAATTTAATTTAACATTGCATACATGAATGGTTCAACGTAAATCCCTAAATTAACAATGAGATTAGGCACTATGCATGAGTTCCTTCACTCAACTCTTTCAATTTCTAGGCATTACCAGAGAAGTATTGACATTATCTTCATGATTATAATAATAACCACAATCAAGGATGTAACTATGAAGATAGTGAATCAGATGTTGAGTTTACCCAAAGACGAGAAATACGCACTCCGGCAGGATGGTTTGAGTGTTGGGGACGACTAGGACAGCCACCATGAGCTTCTTCGCACCCCCGATTAGCCAAGACAAGGTGTGGATCTTCAAGACAGCAGCAATTTTGATTTGGACAGATTCTGGACCTCAATTGGAACCTTCCGGATGAAGGTATGATGTTAGGAGATTTGTAGAATCAGTGGACAGCAAGTTGTAGAAGAGCGGTCAGCAGTTTGAAGGTTTTATGAGGCAGGAATTCAAGTTTCCCTTGCTGGAATTCTTCCGGATGCCGTTGGGCAGCAACCAAGATTTGTGGGCAGCAAATCAGCTGCTTTTACGGCTGAATTTTGTTCTAGACAGCAACATTATACTTAGAAAATCTGAGCAGCAACCATCCCATAATGGGGCGGCGGTTTAAGAGGAATCGAGGAGGAAATTGGGTAAGCAATTAATAGCCTATGAGAGATGGAGCCCAGTGAATGGCCGGCCACCTAGAGAGGGGAATAGGATTTAGAAATCATAAGTACGTGGGGCCCATGTTACTATTCTAATATATGAAAAAAAAATCTGAATTGATTCTCAGATTTTGTAAAATAGGAAAGTTTCCAAATAGATGAGTAATCAATTGGGGAAGATTTGAATTTCAAATTTGAATTGAAATTCAATTAAGATGATTTCCTAAAATCAAGGAACTATTTTAGGAAAGTCAAAATCTAAATTAATTCTCAGATTTTATGATAGGGAAAGTTACCAAAATTTTAGGCTCTCATTAGAAATAATTTGAATTGATCATTCAAAATTAGATCCAATCAATATGGAAGCCTTAAATCAAGGAGCTAAATTTGGAAAGCATTCACGGCCTCATGAAACTAATTGGAATTTCAAAATTTGAAATTCAAAGGAGGGGGAAGGGGGAAGTCGACGGGCAGAGGCTGTTAGGGGGTCGGCGGTCTAGCCAGTCCAGTATGGAAGGCGACAAGAAAAAATTGGGGAGGAAGAGGGTTTGAATGTAGGGTTAATGGCATGGGGGAGGGATCGGGTGGCTGACCGGCCAAGTGGAGGGGTGGTGGGGAAAGATCCGGCGGCTAGGGGAGAGGGAAGAAAAAGGAAATTAGGTAGAAAATCAAGATCTCCACCAAGGGGCTGTTGGGTATTGCTTTGAGCCTCTCCTAGGCTTTCCTCACTTGAGAACTCACACAGAGAACTCTAGAACTCACAAAGAGATCTAAAATCAAAATTTTCATTAGCAATAATCATCATCCTCTCCAAGAGGAGGGAGAAGGCTTAAATAGCCAAATACATGAATGAAAATAAAAAGACACAATTGCCCATAGGCAAACATAAGACAAAGCCCTCAAGTGAGGGTAGAAAGGGAAAAGTAAAATGGCAAATCAAATACATAAAATATATCAAAATAAATAGACACGATCGTAGCCATTGATCTTCGATGTCCTCATCAATCTTCAACTGAACTGCATGCGGTGGTATGCTGTCCTCCATGGCAGGGAAAAATATAGAAGTGTTGGAAGGGGAGATCAGACAAATGAAATATGAAGTTTCAGATCTCCAAACTCAAGTTTTAGATAAAAAAAAGGATATTTCAGTCATCCGTGATAAGATCGATTCAAAATTTTCTATCATGGAGATGTTGAAGAAAGTGCTTGAAGGCCCAATCAAAATATCGCTGTCAGAGGTCAGGGAAGGCACCGAGAGCTAGGGAAATGGGGAAAATCCTAAGCCATTCAGACGAAGGAAATATCAAGAGATGGAGATTATGGAGGGAATAGAAAAAATGCTTCCCCTAGGGCCTATTCCTAGAGAGGAGTCGGGTGGAGGCTATGGGGAGAGACGTGAGGAGGTAGGGAAAGAAGGAAGGGGTGCAGAATTTGAAAGGAAAAGAGAAAGAGGAAATTATGATCGAAGGGGGGTTGAATTTGAAAGGAGAGGGGTTAATTATGATCCAGGGGTTCTGAATTTGAAAGGAGAATGTAAGAAATCGATGAAAGGTTTGAGTATGAGCATAGAAGAATGATTGGGACACTTTGGGAGAACCACCCTTGGGGAATGATAAAATTTGTAGGGAATAGAGGGAACAAAGGTGATCCGAGGGTGAGGAAATTGAAGATGCCAATCTTTGGGGGGGAGGATGCGCACGGGTGGATATACAAGGTTGAAAGATATTTCACCATCAATGGATTGACGGAAGAGAAGAGATTGATAACAACAGGCCTATGTTTTGAAGGGAAGGCTTTGGCTTGGTATCAATGGAGGGACATGCGATGACCCATAAAGAGTTGGAGGGAGTTCAATGATTGTTTGTTAGAACATTTTCAAACTAGCAGGGGAGGAGGCTTCTATGAGTAGTTCTTCACATTGACACATCATATTTCAGCAATAGAGTATCAGGAAAGGTTCGAGTATCTTGCTAGCCTAGTGGACCGCCTTTTTGAGACAGTGCTGGAGGGAAACTTCATGAAGGGGCTGACACCAGAGTTTCATGTAACAATTAGAGTAATGAGGCATCGTGACTTGGGAGAAGCTATGGAGCTAGCTCAATTGGTGGAGGATTAGAGGTACCTGTAGAGAGAGACAGGAGGTCGCAACTCAGGAGGCTCATATTGGATGACCACCACCTTATTAAAATCCAAGGAGGTAACATCCGATACTCTTCAAGAGACTTTGAAGAAAAAGACTGCAGAAAGAATACCTGGACAATTTCAAGAAACTCACAGAAACAGAATTACAAAAGAAGAGGGCAAAGGAACTTTGTTTCAGATGTGACGAGAGGTATACGCCGGGACTCAGGTGTAAGGAACAAACTCTTCAGGTTCTTACCGTTTGTGATGAAGAGGGAATGGAGGTGGGTGTTGTCTTTTCACCTTGAGGACAAGGTGGGTCTTTGGGAGGGAGCATTGTTAAACTGGTCCAGCCGGTCCTGTATGGAGACAGGAGAAAATATTTCAACTCTTCTGTACAACAATCGCATCGCAGGAACCAACATAGTATTTTAGGAAGGATTTTTGAGGGAGTTAGGAGGGAAATTCAAATGTAGGGAGTGTTTAGAGATTTCCTTTTGAATTGTATGCATTAAATAGTTTGTTTTCCTAGGGTTAGGGCATCTTGAATTTGGCTGAAATTTGAGAGCTCTTAGATTTTGGGTGAAATTGAACATAACTACTCAATACTTAAGCAAAATAATATCTTCAATTTTATTCAGTATAAACTTCAACATTTGATGCATAATTGGATAAAACAAAACATTTGATATAACCTACCAAGATAACTGGTTAAACCAAAATATCTGATATAATATAACAAAATAATTATATTAAAGAAATCTTAGTCATCTTTACGAACATCTCTAGATTCATTTGGATCCTGCAGAGTCAAAACATAAACTCGTGATCGAACATTCTGCCTTTGTTGATTTTTTGCTGGAGCTAAAACTGTCGATGCTATCATCTTATGTTTGTCAAAGCTCTTTTGTGAATGTGCTTCACCTAATCTCATCTCTCATGAAGTCCTCTGAACCAATGCATGACAATATTTTGCTATGCGACCAGGCTAATAACACCAGTAGCAAGTGTTGGAACCAATCAAATATTCACCCGTATGAAATCTTCCACACTTGGCACAAGCTTCCATGACTCTACTAGCAACTGAACTACTAACTCCACTATGGCTAAACTTAGGATTCTTTGCATTTCATCCTTCAATCTGATTGCTTTGGAGATCTTCTTCAACACTCTTTCTTTTATGATTATTCCTTATCTTCTGAGTGATTTGAAAGTCAATTTCCACATTTCTAGCTCTTTCTATCACATTGAATAGTCCTCCATTCCTAAAGGTACTAAAGGTTGTCTAATTTCATCTTTTAGACCGGATATGAAAACATTTCTCTTCTTTTGTTGCAATCAATTGTGGTGCATATCAACATAACTTGAATTTTAGAAAATATTTCACCTTTTGTTCGAGCTTAACCATTTGCCTCTCACACAATTCAATTACTTTCCTACCCCCTATCTCACAATCTCCCTCCTGCTCTCTCCCTTCATCTCTCAATTCTCCACAAGCTGGCACTTTTTCTTTTTCCTCTCAATCAGCCTCCTCTTGCTTAAAGCCTCTTCTATTCATGCGGTGCAAATGGAGTGAGTGAAATGAAGTTATCTCATATGAGGATTCACTGCCTTTCGCATTGTTATGCATTTCCTCGCTCATTCGCAAGGTTCGGTCTGCCAGCTGCTCCCGCATTAGGTCTATGCCCATTTGCTTCATTCGTTGTGCACCCGATCACGTGCTTGCTTGTGTCAGTGCTTTGATTAGAGCCGATTCAATTGAACCGGCCAAGCCTTTTTCTTACAAGAACAAAGAACAAAAATATTAAATTAAGAGAAATGAAGTTTTACACCAACATAAGAAGATAATCATATTTGTTAATGGTTAATAGTGCCATATAAAATGGTTAATAGCAAGGCAAAGACGCCTAGAGCCACAACACATATAGATCACACTATTTTAAACATAACGCAAAATACTAACAAATAATGAAAAATTTAATAATAGAAGAGAGAAAATAGACTAATGCAAAAGCAACTGTCAATATCATATAACTAGCACATGAGAATGCTAAATTATATCGCATAGCTAATCTCATTTTCTTTTTACAAAGGTATCATATTTCAAAGCCAAATTTTTCCTAAAATTTGTCCTACATATGACATTATCTTTTTTACTAATTAATGATTGGAACTGTAGAATAATGTGAAGTAATAATATTATAATTCTACAAATTAAACAAGATAAAATTTTATTTAAGTGCAGAAATAAATTAGACTAAAAAAACAGATAATTAAAAAAAAAAAACTTAAAACAAAGAAAAAAATGACTCAAATTGTAAGGAGAATAAAAGAGTACACATATTTGCAAAATTGAAGTTGTATGTGTATGATTTCATTTGCGAGCAAGTCTGAGCAAATGGAGTTGCCATTTTTCATGAGGATGTCTCGACGAAACAAGTTAGTGTTTTCTCAAGAGCTTACGAGCGAAGAGGATTCCTTATTCAGGCATTTTATGGAGGTTTTTGGGCTAAGGAGGAGGTGAAGCTATCCATGTGTGTAAAGAGAAGTCATCCTCTTCAGGGATGTGAGGATGAGTCAAACTGACCCTATATGCGAAGGGGAGGCATCATCTCAAGTTTAGTTGGGGTCGAAGAGGAGGCAAAGTCATCCTTTTGTGTGAAGAGCTATGTAGAGGAGCTAAGTGAGTGCATGCCTATGATGTTACGGTGAGGAGTATTAAAGCTAATAAAAATAAAATAATATTAATTAACTAATATTTATATTAGTTTTAAGCCATAAAATGGTGAAATAAAAGAACAAGCACTATAAGTGCAATTTGTCTTGCATCTCTAACCTATTAATAACTCAAATAGCATTTGGTTTTTTCACTTTTTTGACACCCTTTTTCTTGCTTCACATATAGCACGGGGGGTTTGATCTTTTATTGTAATGCATGATTGGCATATATGGAGAGGGCTTCCTCTGTGGAATTAAGTCGTTGCAATTGTACATCCTGTGAAGGAAGGAATCAAATGTCCAACTTCACTCACTATATTGAAAACTTGAAATAAAACTTTTATTAAACCAAAAGGTGTCAATTAAATACCTCAGGACAATTATTTATAAACTTCTTATCCTCTAGTGCTCATCGTAGCCTTCAAAAGTGAAGGAGAAGGGGTTAGGCCCCACAACATCTCCTAGCATCTACAGATGAATCCCAAGGAAATTTGCTAAGGAAATTTGCGAAGGAAAAAAAATAAAAAGGAAATTTGCGAAGGAAGAAGCATAAAAATAGCTAACTGGATGATCACATGTATGATTGTGGATTGTATGTACAATTAATTCAGAGTCATTTTAATTTTATGTTGATCATATATACGATTATAGAGATTGTATGCATGATTTCAATTTAGGTATGTTTTTCAAAGCTTCAAAAAATCTCCTTCTATGGCTATCTAATCAACTATCTCAAATTAGATTATATGTATGATCAACAATTGTATATAAGATTATTGATAATATGCTCAATCAAGAGTAATATGTATGATCCTCCATTATAATAAAATATTATGGGAACTAAAGATTCAAATGAAGTCTATTAAGTTAATAAGTAATTTAAAGAATTTGCAAAGTAATTTTCTATTTATATAAATATCAAATACTTTTAAAAAAAATATTTTACTTAGAAATAGAAGTGTTGCAATTTTATAATTATGTGTTCATTAGTAGGAAAATTAATATATATATACACACTATTAATTTTAAGGATACACACTAAATCTTAACTTCGGTGACTTGGAATCTTCATTTGAGTCTTGTATTGAACAATTTAGCTCTCCTCCAAATAAACAATACTCCATCTTGACCTCGTGAAATCATCATCTTCATGATTGTTATAGAATGATAGATATTTAAGTTGACACTTTGTAATCCATTAGATAATGTCATACAATATTTGTTATCATCAAATCAATAATGAGATATCTATGAGTAACATGGCCTTATGGAGTTATCAATCTATCCCTATTTGATAATGATGAACTATTGTTGTTGTGAAGCGATAAAATAATAATCAATAAAACCTACTCCCCTCATTAGATGCTTAAAATAAAATTTTAAAATTATAATTTTCTTCTGAGTGTATGCTTACCTAAGATGGCCTTATCAGGTAAGAGATGCATAAAATGTTTTATCTCTATTCTTATGCTTTGAAAAAGATTTTGTAAGCATATTAGAATTACAACATGAATATGTACCCAAGAGCTAGCGCTAGACATATAAGAAAAATACAAATCATTGATTTTATTTTTTAAGGTAGCATTTTTTTTCTCAAACATCAATATTAAAAGATGCAACAACAACAACAAGCCTTTATCACGCTATGTGGGATTGGCTATATGAATCAATTTTCTCCATTATGTCCTATTAATAGTTAAATTCTCATTTAAATATAATAAAATTGTCATTTTAATACTTCATAATCAAGTTTTTGAAGTATTCCTCCACCTTTCTTAACATAGGTGGGCTCTAAGACAGATACTCTTCTAACCGGGTCATTAGAAGGCTGAAGTTTTATGTGACCAAACATCTGAGATGACTCTCTCTAATCTTATCTGCCATTGGAGTTACTCCAACATTTTCACGTATATACTCATTTCACATTCTATCTCCAAGAGTAAAGCCACTCATCCACACGAGCATTCTCATCTATGCAATACATAACTTAATTTTATGCTTCTCTTTTAATGACCAACATTATGCGCCATAAAACATTGCATGTTTGAGGGTTACTTTTCTATCATGCATGTTTGAGGGTTACTTTTCTATCACATAGTAGGCCCGATGCATTCCTCCATTTCAACCATCGAACTTGAATTCTAATAATAATATCCACATATGTTTCACCATCGCTCTGAACAATAGACTGGAGATGTCTAAAATATGCACTCTTTTGCATGACTTGGTCACTCAATGACACAATCTCACCGTTAGATCTATTACTACTAAAATTATACTCTATGTATTCATTTTTAGCTCTACTCAAACAAAAAACTTTAACTCTAAGGTTGAGTTCCATAATTCAAGTTTTTCTTCAACTCTCTCTCTAGTCTTATCAATAAGAAGAATAACATTATTTGCAGATGTCTAGAAAGAACATGCATGACTAAAGCAAAAAGATATGGGCTTAAAGCTGATCCTTGGCTTGATGTATTCCAACTAAAATAGGAAAATACTTGGTCAAACCTCTTTGTGTTTGAACACAACTAACATGTCCTGTATACATATTCTTGATGTCTTGAATATAAGCATTATTAAATACTTTCTTTTCAAGAACTCTCCAGAGCACTTCACTTGGAACATTATCATATGTTTTTTCTAAATCAATAAATATCATAGGTAGATCCTCCTTACACTCTATACTTCTCCATCAAACCTCTCAACAAATGTATCACTTTAATAGTAGACCTATCCGGCATGAATCAAACTGATTTTAAAAAATATTAGTATCATGTCGTAATTTATGCTCAATTACTCTCTTCCATAATTTTATTGTGTGTCACATTAACTTAATTTCTCTATAATTCACACACTTGGCAATTTTCTGCAAGAGTTAATGGTTCCTTTTTGTTCCCCATTTACTTGGCAATTTTCTTATGCTATTTCTTCTTCTTAATTGTTGGAGGAATGCTATTAGGGTCATCCTTGTGAAGCGTTTAGATATTTTCAAAGTATTTATTTCTCTTTTGAAATTTCCTTATCCATAGTACTCATGATCTTGTTGGTGATCTAAAGACTATCATCTAACAATTAAAATATATCTCTAGATACAAAGATTGAATATAAACCATGAAAATCAACTTATAAAAACCTTTTAGAGATTCTAAAGAATGATTACCAAAACAATATTCTTATTGAGCTTTTAATGAGCACTTGATCTTCAATTTTGTTTTTTTTAATATAAAATCTCCGTTAAAATGATTTATAATGATAACAATTTTACTCATAGATCTATTAGCCTTTAGAAGTGAAGGAGGCGCTAGTTATAAGCCACAGAATTGCTTACAATGCCTCCCAAAGTATACAAATGAATCCTAAGTAAATTTGCTTACTTAAAAGCTTGAAAATGGCTAATTGGAATATAATATGCACTAATGTGGATTATAGACACGATCAGTTCAAATTCAGTTGAATTTTGTATTGATTGTATGGTTCTAATTTAGGTATTTTGGATAAAAACTGCAGCAAATTTCCTTCCATAGCAATCACCTAATGATTAATAATGACTAGTTCCCAATGGCAATGGCAAGTTGGATCGTATTTACTATCTTCCATTACATTAAAATTTTGTGAAAATTAAGACCATTGGCTGGTAAATGAAATCTAATAACGTAATAGTTTTAATGAATTTGCAAAGTTTTTTTTTTAATTTATTTATAAATATAAATACTTAAAATAATTTTCGTTTTACTTTTAAATAAAATTATTGCAATATCTTAAGTATGTTTTATCACCGTAGGATCAATTCACAAATCAAAATAAAAAAAATGTTAGATGAATTCAAAGGAACATACTCATTCAGCTACCTTTATCTTGGAGATTTGAAATCTTCAGTGTTCATCTCTTGAACATTTAGCTTTTGAACATTTTAGCTTTTCTCTAAGTGAGCAATCCTCCAAATTGGCCTACTGAAATCACTTCATGATTGTTATAGAATTATAAACCTACAAATACTTAGCAACCATTAGATGATAGACACAAAATCTGTTATCATTAAATCAACGATGAGGCTCACATGAGTCACATGGGCTTGTGCAGTCAACAAAAATTCCAAACATCTTTAACTGCATCTCGAAGCAATGCTTGCCTCTCTCTCTCTCTTCTAGTTTTCATATTTATAAGAGTTTAAGTAGGTTATTTCAATTATAAGCGTGTTTAAATTTTAATTTGGAGAAATGCAAAATTACCAATTTTATAATTAACTTTTAAATTATTCTTCTTTAGAAACAAGGATATTTTTTTTTTAATCCTAAAATCATTTAATTTGGCTTTTATGCTTGGGAGTATTATTCAAATCCTAGTAAATGATTCATTATAATATAACGTATGATCATACATGTCACTAGCGCAAAATGGCCATGCCATGGCGCAACACGGCATATATATATATGGGCGTTATTTGCTTGGCGTAGCCTGACACATCAAAATAGCACGCATTGTTTGTGCCATGCATGAGCAATAGCGCATGGCACAAGGTGCAAATGACACACGCTATTTTGTAACATGTTATAAATTATAAATTATAAATTATAATTAATTTTTTAAGATTTATATATTAATATTATAATTAAGTATTAATTAATTGAACATTAAATTAATAAAATATAAAAAAAATTGAAGGATTTAACTTTTTTTAGGATTTAAAGCTCTCATTTTTGCTATTTGACAGGATTTAAGCTAAATTATGCTTAAATCCTGCTCAAATTTATTAATGTAAGTTTTTTTAAGATTTAGAATTTTCTTTTTTTGCTATTTGGCAAGATATTTATGCTTAAATTTTGTTTTAATCAATCTATTGTTTGTTATTTAATGGTTTTTAATATTAATAAACATAATTTTTTTTTATTTTATATTGTGTTCTATGTTTGAAATGGTGTGCGCCATGCTATGTGGGGAACTTTGCGTTGCGGTGTGCCATTCGCGGGTTTACATTTATGCATATGATATGTTTATTATAATCTCATGTTCAATGAATTCTAATAAGACAAATCTATATTGTATTCATAACATTGTTTTAAACTTGAATATTTATGAAATTGATGGGCTTTTGATAGTATTTACTACCCTAGTTTCAAATCAAGTCAGGAGAAATTTGTACTTCTGTATGTGGATTTAATGTTCTCATTAAGTTAAATGTTGCAAAGACGATGATGCTTAGATGGATGAGTGGTTTTACTCTTAGAGATATAATGAGAAACGAGTATATACGTGAAAATGTTGGAGTAGCTTCAGTGGCAGATAAGATTAGCACGAGTCGCCTTAGATGGTTTGGACACATAAAATGTCGGCCTTCTGATGAATTGGTTAAGAGAGTAGATGTATTAGATTTGGCCGTTGTTAAGAGAAATAGAGGTTGACATAAAAAGACTTGTTTTGAAAATATTAGAGATGACCTTTTTTATTAGATTTAAATGAGAATTTGACTCTTAATAGGACACAATGGAAAAAAATGATTTATGTAACCGACCCCATGTAGTGAGATAAAGGCTTGATGTTGTTCTGTTGTATTCTATCATCCAATCATAATCTATAACTTTCACAGGTATCAATTCATTGTTTTGATGATTTCATAATAAATATATGTAGGTTAGTGTTCTGAATTTTTTTCTTTTAAATAAAAATTGTGTTACTGGTGGCGTGGATGGGCAAGGGAAGGGCGGGGTCGCTAGGGTTTTGATGTTATTTCGTTCTAGAAATTGGACTTAAATTCTAGTTGATTTAATAACCAAATTGATGACGAACTATTGAAAAAGGGGTTCTCCTCTTGATCTTCATCCCTAACTTTTACTTAGTTTTTTTTTGAATTCAATATCTAATGAAGAGGGAATTCAGTTGGGATTTTTGAGAGAATTTAGAGGGAGCAAGTGGGGGAAGTCTTGAAAGGAAGAAAGCTGCTATTGGGAATTGTGCAAGGAGTTCATGATAATGATAGAGGCCGTGATAGAGAGACATGAGATATGAGATATGAGATATGATGAGGACATCAGCAGGAGATTCCGGAATGTCTATCATCGGAAGCAGCGCAGAGCGACGGTCTCGATCAGAAGTCTTTATTTTTTATTTATATTTTGTATTAGTGTTTCTTGTATTAGTTGTGACGATTATACCCTTTATCTGTTTGTGTTTGAGTTGTAGCCCCGAGGGCATTCTTGTCTTTCTTTTCTAATTGTTTGGAGGCCTATATATAAGGTCCTCATCTTGTATGAGAGACATTCATGAATGAAAAAAATATATATATGTTTTCTCTCCAGAGCTTGTGAGTTCTTGAGTGATGAAGTCCTAAGTTGTGGGAAAAGCAATACCCACCAGTTGCCGGAAATGTCCAAGGCTCGTGGTCCGACTCATCTCACTTCACCGCCGGCTATGTTGCACCGACACAGACACGACGACACGGACACGGACACGGGACACGGCTTTTTTTGAAAATATAGGACACGGGTACGGCGCGGACACGACAATACATTTTTTTTATATTAATGTAATATCATATTAAAAATGACAAACAATAATAAATGAATGATACAATAACTTGTCTAGCTTATAATATAAAATATTTAGTACAAAATATCTAGTATAACCACAAAAATATAAGCAAATAATCACTTACTACAACATCGAGCATTCAAGCTTCAACTACTAGGATTAGCTTTAGAGGTTTGTTTTTGGCCTTCAATATCATCATCATTGAATATCGATACTTTCAACTCTGGTTCAACAAGAGAAAGATTTGTAATTGTACAAAAAGAGAGGAGATGAAAATACCTTCACTGCCAAAGATAAATGAAAATGAGAATATTCGATGAATGGGTATTAAATGCAGACGTTGATTTGTTGTTGTGGATATGAAATAAGAAATTTAGTTTAAATCTCGCCAAATATAAGAAATTATATTTTAAAAAAATTATAAAATATTTAAGATACGCGTGTCCAATTTGTTTTTAATATTTTTTTAATCGGACACGTTTTCGGCGTGTCCGACACGTGTCGGAGGAGTGTCGTGTCGGACACGGTGTCAGACACTGCACGCCTCTTTGAGGAGAAGTGTCGGTGCATCATAGACTGCCAGCCTCTCTCATCCTCCTCACCCGTTGGCCGCCCTTCTCACGCCCTTCCCCACAACTGCCAAATAGCTCTCCTCCACCGGCCACTCTTCCCACCTCCCATTAGACCGCCGGCCTCCCTTCCCTTTCTCCACCACCAGCCAATCCCCTTCTTTCCCAAGCCCACCGCCCCCATCTTAATGTTGATTTCAATCTTCATTAAGACCTTCCTAATTTAGCCTACATAATTTGGGAAAGATTTCATTCTATTTGAAATTCAAAATTTGAATTTTGAATACTTTCCTAAATTAACCACGTTAAATTAGGAAAATTTTCAAATTGAATCTAATTAAATTTTAAATTAGATTGGACCTCATTATTTCCTTCCTAATTTAGTTTCATGAATTAGGAATATTTATTAACTCTCACAAATCCCTCCCAACCCCATGCATGCTGCTGGTCCCTCCATGGGATCTCCCTCCTCTCTCCTCATTAATCTCCCTCCACTTGAATTTGATTTTCAAATTTCAAATTCTTAAATCCCTTTTCCTATTTTACTAAAATCTGAAACTAATTTCAGATTTTATATTACTTTCCCTCTCCAAACCCAAACCCTAATTCCACAAAAGCAAGCCCCTCTTCCCTTAGCAGCCCCTTCTTCCTTCCCGCCTCTTCGAAACCTTCTTGCCTCATGAACTACACTCCAAGAAAGAAGGCCTCCCTCCATCAACAATCCCCTTGACTAGTGCATGGCTGATCCGGATCGTGATTGTGGATTCCTCTACGACAATCAAAGTTTAGTGGATATTTATCTATCCACTTTCTTCGACCTCAATCCATAAGTGGATAACTCCGTAGAAGATTACATCAATCACACCTTATTCACGTTGGCGTCATCAATTGAAGAGCATCTACCATCCGGAAGTTGGCGGATCATTTGGTACCCACCCACATCTTCTCCCTCTATGGCGAACTTTCGTTGGGCTACTACCATAGGTGTCTTCAAAACTTTGGTGGCATCGTTTGGCTTGCTAAGATTCTTTCCCGCTAATCCTTACTAGACGAGCTTGATTGAGGGAAAGTCAATGTGACTTTTCTATTTGTTAAGTGTGGGATCTCTTGTTTACAATATTTAAGTTTATCTTTATGATTGAGATCATTCTCAAGTGATTGTTATTCTATCTTGTAATTGATTGCCTTTACATATTATTGATAGCCTTAAGTCTAAGCATCTAATCTTGTGAAACATTAGTTTATATTGCAAAGCTTAAATTAATTTCTTTATAATCTCTAATGCAATTCCTATTAGTTTCACATCAAGATATGTGAGACATTTGAAAAAAAGAGTAATTTGATTCATATCTCATTCACGATTAACAATACCTTATATTATTTGTTATTAAAATATTATTACATGAATAGTTCAAATTTAGATATAGAGAAATGCTATAATGAGAGTAATCCTAGGGAAAATGATGTTAATTATTTTCCATGAAAATTGAATATACTAAAAGGTAGAAAATTAAAATAGTATTCTTAAATAACTAAATTAATCAAAACAATGTGAGATTCGCTTATACATCAATTACATCAAGAATATTTACATGAGAACCATGTGACGTCAACATCATAATAGAGCAACTTAATCACTACTCTAACCTACTCCCTTACCCATAAGCACAGGACAAGTTTCTGGTTTGTGCTCATGGTTTACTTTATGATAAAGAAAAGCTATTATAATCTTGATGTAGAACCTTAAAATGCCTTGAATGATTATTTTACTTTAACTTTGTCTAAAAGACAGGAGTCATCTCTGAGATGTCATCTCATTCTACAGCTAGTAGTGGCTCATCGATCGTCGTGAACTTCTATCTATTGGGGTCGAAGTTAGCAAAGAAGCGTCAAAAGTAATACAGAAACCACAGCAAACACTTTATAGGTTGCTGTGAAATCACCATTCTTTTACCGTTTAATTGGGGTTGGCTTGCTGAATCTTTCTGGTTTAATCTAATTTATCTGGTTTTGGAGCAAACTTTAGCTGAAGCTCTACGCATTGACTGTTCCAAGCTTTTGGACCTATTTATAGGAAGCCATTTTTTAACCACTTGACAACTAGGAGTTTGGCTGTTCTAGTTGTTATTTGTGGAATCTGATTGTGCTGATCAATCTGGTTGATCAACCAGAAAGATTCTTGCTGAATATTTCCGGTTTAATCTAATTAATCTGATTTTGGAGAAAACTTGAGTTTGAAGCTCTACGTATTGACTGTTCCTAGCTATTGGACCTATTTATAAGAAGCCATTGTTTAACCACTTGACAACTAGGAGTTTGGCTGTTCTAGTTGTTATTTATGGAAACTGATTGTGTTGATCAATCCGGTTATTCAGTTGCCTCGAACCTAAAATTTCGTCGTGCTCAACGGGGGGGGGGGGGGGTTACCCCCTGCTTGGGTTAAGGGTGCTCGGGGCCAGAATTTTTTTTTGCTTGTACAACATTCCTGCGCTGCGTAGCCGAGCATTGTGGAGCTGAACGACAAAGAGCAGAGCACCATAGCGGTCGAGATAGGACGCCATAGTGGATCAAGATAGAGATTGAGCGCCGCAGTGCTACGAGACTGACCGAACAATTATTTTTCTCGAGGGTTGCATCCCTTGGGGGTTATAATTTATATTCTCTTGTACTTTTTGAGTATGTAGACATTGAGAATGGTGCATGTGAGAAGAGAATGTGAGAGTGAGAGTGAGAGTGAAGAGAGATCTGCACTTAATTTGTCCCAATTTTCATAGTGGATTTCTTGGGGTGGTGTGGCTCCGTGGTTTTTTTCTTATTTTGAGTTTTCCACGTTAAATCCTGGTTACTTTCTTGCTTGTTTCGTCATTGTGGTTTTTTACTTATCTCTCCCCAACACTAGTTTACTAGCTTCAAATATTGTTTGGCTAAACCCAATATATAGCTACTTCTGATCCTCTATAGATTTTGCCTTGCAATCTATTAGTTTTACTTTCTTCAACTCTTTTACTTAAACCTTTTTTTTTAAATTTACTTAGCTTTGGGGTTGTCATGGACAACATTTCATTTTGTTTTGTTTTTTTTAAAAGCAATTATGTGCCTTACCATCTCCATACAAACTCTACTGAAACATCTACAGACAACCCCATTCTACAAAATAATACTTACATGCTTAACTCTATAGTCCTGTGCATGCCTAATTTATATTTTTCACGCTTCTTAACATTGTTTTGAAACGTTTATTGTGACATTTATTAAGAAAACTTAATCAATAATCTATAATTGAAATCTCTTTGCTATATTAACACATTGTCTTAGTTTTTCATCTTCTGATTCTCTTCACTGCGAAGGTGTGGCCCTTGCAAAATCATCGCTCCCAAATTCAAAGAATTATCAGAGAAGTACCTTGATGTCGTCTTCCTCAAGCTCGACTGCAATCAAGACAACAAAGTACACACAATATTTTAATTAAGCTTCATTTGGGATCGCTTTCTTACTGTTTCTTAAAACAGCTTTTTAGTATAAAAATTTGAATTTTTATACTAAAAAATTGTTTTAAGAAATAATAAAAAAATCATTCCAAATGAAGCCTTAATCTCTCTGCTGTTACATATTTGCTTATAGCTTTGTTATGATATATTTCATGGCGCAAATAACTGAACTCTTAACCTTTCTTACAGGCTTTGGCTAAAGAGCTAGGAATAAAGGTTGTTCCCACCTTCAAAGTTCTGAAAGGCGGCAAGGTTGTGAAGGAAGTAACTGGAGCTAAACTTGATGATATAATCCTCGCAATTGAAACAACAAAATCTAGCTAATGACTTCAGGATGCTCTAAGCCAGTAGAGACTTTTCTCTTTAAGAACTCTCAGGGAGTTCTCTCTCTCTCTCTCTCTCTCTCTCAACTGGTACGATAGAACTGCAGCCATCCAAATGTCTAAGAACATAAAATGAACTTTATTTTCTGCTTGCCTTTCATTGTTCTTTGGAAATATAGGCTTTGTTTGGGACGGCTTTCTTATTGCTTCTTAAAACAGCTTTTTAGCTCAAAAATTTTAATTTTTGAACTAAAAAATTGTTTTAAAAAACAATAAGAAAGCTGTCTCAAGCGAAGTTATAATGTAATCTCTGTATTTAACTCTCTTTGTTTTCAAGGACAAGGATGTGCGGTTCTTTGCCCGGCAATGAAAAATACTTCTGCAGTTAAAGTATTAGATGTTTTACATTAGGATTTTTCTATTTTTCTCTTCATGTTTTGCTCAGGCAATTGATTGCAAGAGTGATGCAAATAGATCCATTTTCTAATGACTTGAGTTACAGTTCCTGAAACAAAAAATAGGTACATTAAAAATTCATTTGATTGGTCCTCTTTAATGGATGGACTAAAAAAGAAGAATAACATTCTCATACCTTTTGGTCTATCCTCTTGAAGTAAATCTCAAATGTATTTTAAGGGATTTGTATTCATAACCCTTGCAACAATAGCATTTATGTATTTAAAATCTGAATTTCATTGTGTACAATGTGTAGCACCTTATGAATGGAGTTTATGGATTTAAGGTTAAAGTTTTGTTTGGGATAGCTTTCTTCTACTTTCTATAACATTTTTTAGTTTAAAAAAATTTGAATTAGAATTTTTTAACTAAAAAAGTTACTTTAGAAAGCAGCAATAAAGTTGTCCCGAATAAAGCATAACTCTCTCGATGCTCATCAAATAATGACGAGAGACGATTGGTGATATGTAAAGGTCGATGGAAGAGCCGATGATCGACAGCTTTTGAAGGGCAACATACACAGTAATGATAGCAAAAAAATACTATTTTTATTTTTATTTAGATATTTTGAGTTCTATGTATATAAATAGTGAAGTGTAAATCTTAAATATATAAATATTAATATTTTGAATCTATATAAATTCCCCATATATTTTTGGTGCAGGATTCTTTTGAGAGCAAAGATTTTTACAAACAAACCCTCAAAATAAAGAGATTATTACGTGCGGTGTTCGAATCATTCAAAGGCGAATTCGGACGCGTCACATCACTTAGATGCACTGGGTCTTGGGTGATGTGGCACGTCTAGATTCACCTCCGAACAAATCTGAATGCATCAAGTAAAAATTTTCCCAAAATAAAAGGTCTTGATGGGGAATGTTTGTTGTCTTTAATTTCAAGTCCAACTAGATCCAGGCAACTTCTCAGCTCCTCTTCCTCTCATCAGCTTCCTCACTCTCAGAGCCTCAGCCCAAAGTCCTTTCTCAGCATATATACTTGAGAGCAGAATGTAGTTCCCAGTGTTCTCTGGCTCCAGTACAAAGAGCTCTTTGGCAACACTCTCTGCAATCTCCACATTACCATAAGTCCTGCAGGCTGCAAGCATTGCTCCCAGAGTTTCTACATGAGGTTTCGCCGGCATTCCCCGAATCATCTCATAAGCCTCCCCGAGCCTCCCGGCACGGCCAAGCATATCGACGACGCACGCAAAGTGATCCAAACAAGGCTTTATTCCGTAGTCCTCCACCATTCTTTGCCAGAACCTCAATCCATCTTCGACGAGTCCTGAATGGCCACAAGCACTCAGGACACCGATGAATGTGATCGGATCCGGCCTTATCGCCTCTGCCTGCATTCTCTCAAACACCTTCAGAGCTTCGAGGCAATGGCCATTGGAAGCAAGTCCATTGATTAGTGCCGTGTAGGAGAAAGCATCAGGGGAGGGGATCTCGTCGAATAATCGAAAGGCTTGTTCAACTTCGCCACACTTTGTGTACATATCGACAAGTGCAGTGAGCACCCGCACATTCCTTTCGATGCCTTTCCGATCGATATAGGCCCCAACCCAGTAGGCTAGCTCGGGGCTCCCGAGCTGGCTAATGGCGGATACGACGCAGGTCATGGTGGCGGAATCTGGCTCGACGCCGGACCTTTGCATCTCATTGAACAATGCCCAAGCTTCCTTTGCTCGCCTGCTTTGCGTATAGCCTGCAATCATTGCAGTCCATGAGACCAAATTCCGTTGTGGCATTTCATCAAACAGCTCACGCGCGTAATCTACAAATCCGTTTTTACAGTGGCCCACTATCATCACCGTCCAGGACACCACATTACGGTAAGGGATAGCATTAAAAATCGCTCTTGCAGCTAAGAGATTCCCAGTATTGACATAGCCAACGACCATTGCGTTCCAGGAGATGATGTTCTTCTCAGGCATTTGGTCGAACACCTTCCTGGCGGAGAGCATGTCCTCGCCAAGCCGGGCATGGGCACCTAAAAGCGCGTTGTGCGAGACGAGATCCTGAATAGGCATTTCATCGAACACGCGGTTCGCAAGGGGGAGCTGGGCGCACTTGCCATACATGTCGATAAGAGCGTTGGCGACCGGGAGATGGCCGGCGAAGCCGGTGCGGAGGATGCGGGAATGGAGCTCGCCGCCGGCTGGGAGATCGCCAGCAGCGGCGCAGGAGTTGAGGACGAAGGGGAATGTGAAGTTATCCGGGGAGATGGCGAGGGTGGGCATGCGAGCGTAGAGGCGGAGGGCGTGGCGGGACTTGGAGAGTGCTCGAATGGCGCGATTGTAGAGATGGAGAGAGGGGTTGGGGGAAGAAGTGACGACGGAGAAAGCCGCGGAAGGGGAGGAAAGAGAGGCGTAGTGGGAAAGGAGGAGGGAAGGAAGGGTGTGGTCGATGAGGAAGAGGAGGTTGCGGCGGAGGAGGTGGGCATGGGTTTGCTTAAGCTGGGAAAGGGAGGAGCTTGTATGGTTTAAGAGCTCCGCCGCGCCGTTGGCTTTGCTAATGGAGGAAGAGCTCCTATTTTTCCTTTGGCTCGAGCTGGGGTTGTGGTTTTGAGGACGTGAGGGATCTTCGGATGTCGCCGGCGACAGAGAATTGGAGGAGATGTTCGGCGCCGCCACCTTTGCAGTGGCTGAAGGACTTCAACGGCCGACTGAGAGAGCCTGTCCTGTAATTATGTTCGAAA
Source organism: Dendrobium huoshanense (assembly GCA_016618105.1). Taxonomy (NCBI): domain Eukaryota; kingdom Viridiplantae; phylum Streptophyta; class Magnoliopsida; order Asparagales; family Orchidaceae; genus Dendrobium; species Dendrobium huoshanense. The sequence goes on along the minus strand of CM028360.1, from coordinate 6,737,424 downwards.
TTTTCTCATATTTTAATGGATTATAAATGAAAATTGATATGCTCTTAGTGTTGGTAAATTATATTTGAAAGTTCATTAAATTTTGTTGAATTCTACACAATATTGATTTGCTCAGCTTTGAAGTTTATTCACTAAAAAAAAAAAAAATTCAACAAAAAAATATTCAACACATTTTGCAAGGTTATGGAGATTGGACCACACAACCAAAAGAGGTTCACGTTCGATCGATCAAATCGGGATAAAACTGGATGACGTAATAAATAATAATTTTATTATAAAAAATAATAAAATTAACATAATAACGAAATATAATAACAATATATTTTAATAAAATTATTGTTACTTCATATTACTAATATATCATCAAAAAAATATCTTGATCGGGAACGAATCTCGAAGCAAAATCAAGTTTGAAACTTCAAAAATTAAATATGGGATCATCTTAGCTCCGATTTCGGCAAACTTATAGTCGAATTGAATGCCTCCGAAATATTAACCCAACGACACCAAATTCGACCAAATCTGAGCTCAAATTGGTCCAAATCGAAGGCCTGAAGCACCTTCGGAAGGTTCAAATCATAATTTGGATTATCAAATAACTTCATAACATGACATGCTTATGGTCGAATCGAGTGGCTTGACGAGACGAATCCAACGAGCCCAAGATCGTCAAATTTTGATAACATTAAGACATTCAAATGCCTAATAAATAGTATATGATCAAAGGATTCAACATCGACTGTCCATTCAAACCACTCACAATTTAACCTCTGATCATTCTCCTATTTACTAGCCATACCACTCTCAGAAAATTATAATTAGACCCCCTCATTTCACATAGAAAGGGGGCTCAAATGGGGGAAGAAGGAGGCCCAAGCAAGAAGAGAAGGAAGAGACTCCTCAACCATCGCTGGACTTTCACCCGGCAGCCGTCCGACGCCGGATTTCTATCTGATCACCAACTAATGTCGGAATTAAGCTAGGAAGCAAGAATAGAAGGAAGAAAATGAAGAGAAGAAAGAGAGCTATCTTGTCACCAAACTATTCCTCGACCACCATCAGACTTCCACCAGGCAGCCTACCGACGTCGGAGTTCTGCCTGAATTCCATCTGATGCCAGAGTTTTTCCCGGCCGCCAACTGACGTTGGACTTATACCCGATGCTGGGCCTATGCTCATCGCCATATTTCTACGTGATGTTGGACTTCTACCCGTCGTCGGACTTTTGTCAAGCTTCTATCCGACATCAAACTTCTGTCCATCAAAATATTTCAACCAAACGTCGGACTTACGTCAATCACCAGATTCCTATCCGACACTGGATTTTCGCTCGTCGCCAGATTTCTACACAATGTTGGACTTCCACCTGTCGCCAGATTCATGCCTGACGTTAGACTTTCGCTCGTCACTGAAATTTCGTTGGACTTCTACCCCACGTAAGACTTTTACTCATCACCGAACATTCATCAGACTTCTATCTAACGCTGGACTTTTGTCCATCGCTGTACTTCTATCTGCCGCCATCCTTTTGACCTCCGTCATTAGACAATGGTCTTTATGACCTATGTTGCCTGTTGACTACGGTTCTTCCGACTTACGTTGTCCACCAACTACAGTCCTTCCTACCTTTGTTGCCAGACAACAATCATTATTACCTCCATCACCCACCGACTATGGTCCTTCCAACTTACGTCGCCCATCGACTACGATCCTTTCGACCTTCGTTGCCCATCGACTATGACTCTTCCAACTAAGAGAACATGTCAACAGTGATTCTTCCTATTTCCACCATATAACACACTCTATATGATGTATATTTGTTACATCAAGCCAAGACCTTGCCCCCAATAAAGGTCCTCATTTGTAATCAATTGCAAATACCAGTGGATTCATTCAAACTGGTCTATGCCCAGTAGTTTTTTTTCCCCTTTTTAGAGGGTTTTCACATAAAAATCTTAGTGTCTCTTATGAATACTACACCCTCTCTCTTATATGATTATGTGCTGGATCTTCGTATAAAGCTAAGATGTTAAACTTTATATTTTACTACCCCCGCGAATACTTCAAGACGCAACAATTTGGCGCAGTCTGTGGGAAAGTGGTTCTAGATTGGGGGGCATTTTTTGGCTCCAATCTCAAAAGATCGCCCATATCATCATCCTGATATTAGCCATTGTTGCATCAATTTTATAAAAATCAGATGTAAAATGGGGGAAACTTTGACTCTAACCATGGTAAAAAAGATCCTTCAATACATTCAACATCAAGATTATATTTCAAGAAAATCCTAGCAAATGCAATGATGCTTCTAATTAATTAATTATAAGCTTTATATAATCCTTTGTTGGACTTCTACTCTTTGGGCAATGTCTTAATCGCGATCTCAAAAAGGCATTAACGATCTAAAGATAGACCATTCTTCTCCTTTGATCCGGGTTACACGTGGCATTCAGCCCCTGCCAATCAATGCAAAATTGATCACAAGGGGATTCGATTCAACCTCTTCCACACAGGTTAATGCCATCGAGTAGGGCTCTGACATATAACCTCAGATAGGTCATGCATCCTTAGTGGATTCACTCGACCTCTTTCATATATGTTAACATCATAGAGCAGGGCTCTAAAATACTACATTGGATAGGTCATACATCTTTAGTGGATTCTCTTGATATCTTCCATATAATATAACATTATATAGCAGGGCTCTGATATACAACCTAGGATAGGTCATATATCCTTTGTAGATTCTCTCTACCTCTTCCATACAGCTTAAAGTCATTGAGCAGAACTCTGACATATAGCCTTGGATAGGTCATACATCCTTGGTGGATTATGTTAACATCATAGAGCAGGACTCTGACATATAATCTCCGATAGGTCATACATCTTTTGTGGATTCTCTCAACCTCTTTCACATAGTTTAATGTCATCGAGCAGAGCTCTGACATACAACCTCAGATATGTCATACATCATTTATAGATTCTCTTGACCTCTTCCATATAAGTTAACGTCATCGAGCAGGTCTCTAACATACTATCACGCCCCAAGATCTAACTTGGAAAGAATTTCAATCAATCCATTAAAACCATCAATCATTTACTAGAGCTATCTATAGTCTTCAATCAATAACAAACAGTCTAACAAAATTCTATAATTTAAAATATCAATGTACAATTATATTCATATCCCAAAAGTTCATATACAATACTTAGGATCTACACAATGATCACATGAAATGAAATCTATCCTGTCATGAGTACAAAAGAATCACTATAACCAAAAAGAACAAAAATCTGAGGATTCCAGATCAATCTCAATCTTCTGCTCCCTTGTCCTGACCTGAAAATATTAACCACATATAATGAGCTTCAAAAAGCCCAGCAGGTCTCCTAATACCTACAACTGAAATCAAAGCACGGTATTGAAACAATATGCATGTCAGTCAATCAAATCCATATCAGTCAATTGCACATGATCAGTCAATCTATACAGCAGATACAAAAATCAGTAATCAATGCATAATCGATATAATCCACAATCATCGATAAAAGAATCGATAAATAGTAGGAAGAAATTCATAAAGTTTAACAAATCAGTACATACGTCAAATCTCGGAAGAATCCATAAACAGTAGAAAAATCTATATTCAGAAGAATCTCAGTTAAATTGATCAGTTACATCGATAGAAAAAAATCATCGTCTCGATAATAACCGTTAAATCAATATCGTATAAATAGAATCAATCAAATCAATTATCTCTAGTCAATAACATCAATCTGTATGAAATCATATAAAACAATCAAACCAATAGATCACAAGAACGGTTGAAATCAAATTAATACAGTAAAACCTATTCCATATCGATCAATGAATCACGTGCAGCAGTGTAATACGGTGTATCAATGAAGCGATAGTATCAATGAATCAATAGTATCCATGTCCATAGTATCAATGAATCAATATAATATCAATATCCATATCAATATCAGTATCTATGTACAGTGACACGTACAATATGCAGTATCAATGAACCGACAATAACAGTAAACCCATAAATCCATCAGTAAATTCATTCGTCAAGAAATCAATCCAATACATTAAATCTGTCGATATAAATAAATCTATAAATCTGTAATAAGATCATAAAGATAATTCTGTACACATGCAATTCAATATAATAGTCTTACTGAACAAGTACAATCACTAGCTATTAAGGCGTTTTTGGTATCGATATATCGTTGTGTCGTTATATCCGTTGGCTCAATAAGAGTTGTCACTCTGTGCCCGTCGGCATAAACTCCTTATGACTCTCAATCGTTGTATCTATGATCAATAGAGGATAACACCAAACCCTTTTTAAAAGAAAGCCCGTCGACCCACCATCATGTACAGGTCAAGTCAATCTCTTACCAACGGTTCAACCAGTCTTCACTTATCTTTCAGTAACAATAACAATAATTCAATCATATATTCACATTCGTATGCATATCAATAAGATATTACAATCAATAAATATAATTTAGCTCAATGTAGAAAAACCCCTTAAAATATCGTATAGTAGACAGACGTCGTTGTAAAAATGCACAATTGCTAAAAATTACCGAATTACCAGAAATCGAATAAAACAACGTTTCAAAGCTTTACTTGTACTGAAGCAATAATTTCCAACATCATGATAATTTTCTATTCGATAAAAATCGCACAGAACTCAAAATACTCAGGTAGAAACTTTACAGAAAATACTCAAATCGTATAGAAACATCATATCAGAAACATATCAAAAGTTGTGCGGTAAAACTTTCGTCAATACAAAATTATGCACGTTTTTTGGTAACGGAAACACAAATCTGAGCACAGAATTATCAAAACTTGAAATCTTTGAAATCAGAAATAGGATCCAGATTACTTACTGCAAGACAAACAAATCTTCCAACTGCGTCGTCGGACGAAAAGCGCTCCGCGGTCTCCAAAATCAAGCTTTCCCTTCTCTTTCTCTCTCCTGCTTTTTCTCTCTCCTCAAAATATTTCCAAAATATCTCAATTCCGATACTTATCAAGCAGGATCGTCCAGGACGATGCTCAGATGGTCCCGCGACGAACTCCTCTGGACACGGATAGTATAGACGAAAATTCATTCCAATTTGTTTCATCCCTGAATGATGCTCTCTGTTCGGTTCGTCCCGACGGTTCGTCCCGACCCTTACAGGATCGTCCAGAAGAAATTGACAGATTCTTCACAATTTTCTTCAGTTCGTCCGGGACTAAGGCCAATTCGTCCGGACTAACAACACTAAAAAAAAATCAGCTTTTTAAGGGTTTTTCAATCTACCCACCTTAAGAAAAATATCGCCCTTGACATTTCCCTTAAAGGATCGAATGCAAAATCGATATAAAATAAATCCGTCCAATCAAAACTCAAATATAAATCATATCGAATCAGAATCAAAATCAAAACTCGTAGGAATCCATACAGCATCCAATTCATTCAATCATATGTCACTATGCATGATCATATGTCAATAAATCAATTAGTCAAATAAATTTCTTACTAGTAGAACTTTTAGGTCGTAGTTGATCTTCATAATGTTGTAAACTGTATACACGTGGTATCACTGGAGTAGGTGCAGTAGATCGTGGTGCAATGGTTTCCCTCTGACTATCCCTGACAGCACTATCATTCATCCTATTCGTTGCTCTTTCATTAGATGCTCTTGAGCCAAAAGTCCTCTGTCCTACAGTACGCCGAGTCTATCCTATACCAGAATCAGTTCTTCCTCCAATTTCCTTCTGAGGACAATTTGCTGCTCTATGTCATTGCTGTCCACAAATGAAAACATTGCCCCATCAATAAGTAACACCGACCTGCATGTCGTCCACCACAATGAATGCACTCACTGTAGCTACCAGAAGATGCTACTGATGCAGATTCCCTTGAATCACTATACTTACTTTTCTTGTCTCTATCTTTTTCTCTTCTCAGTTCATCTCTGCTCCTCCTACTACTGACATCATATCTTGATGATGGTGCTGCCAAATTAATCTCTATCAGTCTGGCTCGTTCCACCAACTCAGAAAACTCATGAATCCGTAATGGTACTAGAGGGTGTCTCATCTCTCTATTCAATCCTTGCAGAAATCTATATTATTTTTCTTCAACAGTAGGGATCAAATGAGAAGCATACCGAGCAAGTGTAGTAAACTCGGCTTCGTACTGCATCACTATCTTGCGTCCTTGCTCCAACTTAATAAAAGCTTCTTGCTTTTGTCGTTGGGCTGATGGAGGTACAAACCACATCCGAAATACTGTAGTGAACTCGTCCCAAGTGATCTCAGCATTTGTCTTCCCCTGAAATTTCTATTTGCTGTCCAATCAACCATCTCTATACTTCTCCTTCAAATAGAAACACATCCAAAGGCAACTTCCGGCTTTCCGGACACTACATGCTATAAAAAATATTTTCTATCCTCATTATCAAATCTTCAGTAGCCTGAGGTTCCACAGCTCCTTTGAATAATGAAGGTTTTAACTTATGAAATGTCTGTAAATGTTTATCTACTTCTTCCCCTTTACTTCCAGTCATCTTACTCTGTGTATCACCCATGACTTGTGCTATAACAGTAGCCAACTGCATCATACTTTCTGAGGGTACTGGAGCTGCACTATGTTGCTCATTTGGTACACTTGACTCTGGATTATCCATTTAACTTTTTTACCTGCACAGTTCAGTATAATAGGAATGATACACACATGCAACTATGTATGTTAAATGATGCACTTGAAACTACCCATTCTATCCAACTCTCAATCAAATCCTATAACTCTGGTAACAATCAATTCTTCCAATAACACTGCTCTGATACCACTAAAACTGTCACGCCCCAAGATCTAACTTGGAAAGAATTTCAGTCAATCCATTAAAACCATCAATCATTTACCAGAGCTATCTATAGTCTTCAATCAATAACAAACAGTCTAACAAAATTTTATAATTTAAAACATCAATATACAATTATATTCATATCTCAAAAGTTCATATACAATACTCAGGATCTACACAATGATCACATGAAATGAAATCTATCCTGTCCTGAGTACAAAAGAATCACTATAACAAAAAAAAAAACAAAAACCTGAGGATTCCAGATCAATCTCAATCTCCTGCTCCCTTGCTCTGACCTGAAAATATTAACCACATATAATGAGCTTCAAAAAGCCCAGCAGATCTCCTAATACCTACAACTAAAATCAAAGCACGGTACTGAAACAATATGCATGTCAGTCAATCAAATCCGTATCAGTCAGTTACACATGATCAGTGAATCTATGCAGCAGATATGAAAATCAGTAATCAATGCATGATCGATACAATCCACAATCATCAGTAAAAGAATCGATAAATAGTAGGAAAAAATTCATAAAGTTCAACAAATCAGTACATACGTCAAATCTCGGAAGAATCCATAAATAATAGAAAAATCTATATTCAGAAGAATCTCAGTTAAATCGATCAGTTACATCGATAGAGAAAAATCATCGTCTCGATAATAACCGTTAAATCAATATCGTATAAATAGAATCAATTAAATCAATTATCTCTGGGCAATAACATCAATCGGTATGAAATCATATAAAACAATCAAACCAATACATCACAAGAACGGTTGAAATCAAATCAATATAGTAAAACCTATTCCATATCGATCAATGAATCACATGCAGCAGTGCAATATGGTGTATCAATGAAGCGATATTATCAATGAATCAATATCAATGAATCAATAGTATCCATGTCCATAGTATTAATGAATCAATATAATATCAATATCCATATCAATATCAGTATCTATGTACAGTGACACGTACAATATGCATTATCAATGAACCGACAATAACAATAAACCCATAAATCCATCAGTAAATCCATTTGTCAAGAAATCAATCCAATACATTAAATCCGTCGATATCAATAAATCTATAAATCCGTAATAAGATCATAAAGATAATTCTATACAAATGCAATTCAATACAATAGTCTTACTGAACAAGTACAATCACTAGTTATTAAGGCATTTTTCGGTATCGATGTATCATTGTGTCGTTATATCCGTTGGCTCAATAAGAGTCGTCAGTCTGTGCCCGTCGGCATAAACTCCTTATGACTCCCAATCGTTGTATCTATGATCAATAGAGGATAACACCAAACCCTTTTTAAAGGAAAGCCCGTTGGCCCACCATCCTATACAGGTCAAGTCAATCTCCAACCAACGGTTCAACCAGTCTTCACTTGTCTTTCAGTAACAATAATAATAATTTAAACATATATTCACATTCGTATGCATATCAGTAAGGTATTGTAATCAATAAATACAATTTAGCTCAATGCAGAAAAACCCCTTAAAATATCGTATAGTAGACAGACGTCGTTGCAAAAATGCACAATTGCAAAAAATTACCGAATTACCAGAAATCAAATAAAACAACGTTTCAAAGATTTACTTGTACTGAAGCAACAATTTCCAACATCGTCATAATTTTTTATTCGATAAAAATCGCACAGAACTCAAAATACCAGGTAGAAACTTTACAGAAAATACTCAAATCGTGTAAAAATATCATATCATAAACATATCAAAAGTTGAGCGGTAAAACTTTTGTCAATACAAAATTATGCACGTTTTTTGGTAACGGAAACACAAATCTGAGCACAGAATTATCAAAACTCGAAATCTTTGAAATCAAAAATAAGATTCAGATTCCTTACTGCGAGACAAACAAATCTTTCAACTGCGTCGTCGGACGAAAAGCGCTCCGCGGCCTCCAAAATCAAGCTTTCCCTTCTCTTCCATTCTCTTTCTCTCTTTTGCTTTTTCTCTCTCCTCAAAATATTTTCAAAATATCTCAAATCCGATACTTATCAAGCAGGATCGTCCAGGCCGATGCCCAAATCATCCCGGGATGAACTCATCTGGACACGGATCGTACAGATGAAAATTAATTCTAATTTGTTTCGTCCCTAGATGATGCTCTCTATTCGGTTCGTCCCGATGGTTTGTCCCGACCCTTACAGAATCGTCCAGACGAAATTGACAGATTCTTCATAATTTTCTTCAGTTCGTCTGGGACTAAGGCCAGTTCGTTCAGACTAACAGCACTAAAAAAAATCAGCTTTTTAAGGGTTTTACACATACAATCTCATAATGGTCATACATCATTGGTAAATTCTCTTGACCTCTTCCACATAGGTTAACATCATCGAGCATGTCTCAAACATATAATCTCAGATATATCATACATCTTTGGTGAATTCTCTCGACCTATTCCATATAAGTTAACATCACCGAAAAGGACTTTGACATATAACCTATGATATGTCATAAATCCATAGTGGATTATCTCGATCTCTTCCATATAGGTTAATGTCATCGAGTAGGGCTCTGACATACAACTTTGTATAGGCCATATATTCTTGGTGGATTCTCTCGACTTTTTCCATAAAGGTCAATATCATCGAGCAATGCTCTAAGTGGATAACATTCTCTCAAAAATTTTTTTTCTTAAAGTAAGTGATTAATAAAGTCATCACTTATATAAAGACCTTAGTAGTATAAAAATAGCCTCAAAAAATATAGGGGGCAGTATATTAAAATATATCTCAAAGATGTATAAACATTCCAACTTCCTCTGAGAGATAAGTTCTTAACTTCATATCCAATATCAATGGACTGATATAAATCTAACATCAAATTAAAATATACATTTATTTTCACTAGAAGTTAAAATTAAAAAGTACATTGGCATTATCCATACAAGTAAATTTTTGCAAGCAACTAACAACTTCAAAACGACCAAATATTATTGGTGGATTTAAGTGACCTCTTCTTTATTATGCATTCATTCGCTTCCTAGAACTTCTTCTTCTAAGAAAGATTACAATATGATCTTCATCAGGCCTTAACTCAATTGATATTATTAGTGTGTTGCTAGACTACTAACATGGCACATTTCTTGAACCCCTTTAATCAAGAATATCTGATGTCCGCACACATAAGTATGGATGCATATTGCCTTAACAAAATGTCATTGTCCACCCACCATCATCAGCCCTTCATCTGATGTATATTGTTGGTCCTTTAATTCATATGAGCCACCATCAGCTTCTCGTTCAACTACTGATAGTAGCACACCCTCCAACTCTCTCTTTTAGCTCTCCACTAGGATATTGACTGCCAATAGACTTCCGTTCGATCGTCCATCGCTGACGGACTTCCACTCAAATAGCGTCAAAATTCTTCCTGTTTACTAATAACGTTTTGTTCCTCTTTCGAGTACTATTGGCACCAAATCTTCTCAAATCACCCTCGCATGCAAGAAGCATTTGATCTTCTTTTATCAAAGACATTTTAGTGGTAGAGTAAGCTCATTATAATTTTTTTATACAAGAGAAGGGCACTGAAGTTTGATAGGGGATACTACTTATCTAAGATAGTGGAATGCCTCAAATCTAAGAAGAAGACCCGAGGAAATTATAAGAGGATACTACTGAAGTTTGTACTCCTCTGGACACGGATCGTACAGACGAAAATTCATTGCAATTTGTTTCGTCCCTGAACGATGCTCTCTGTTCGGTTCGTCCCGACGGTTTGTCCAGAACCTTACAGGATCGTCCAGACGAAATTGACAGATTCTTCACAATTTTCTTCAGTTCGTCCGGGACTAAGGCCAATTCGTCCGGACTAACAACACTAAAAAAAATCAGCTTTTTAAGGGTTTTACAATCTACCCACCTTAAGAAAAATGTCGCCCTTGACATTTCCCTTAAGGGATCGAATGAAAAATCGATATAAAACAAATCCTTCCAATCAAAACCCAAATCAAAATCAAATCAAATCAGAATCGAAATCAAAACTCGTAGGAATCCATACAACATCCAATTCATTCAATCACATGTCACTATGCATGATCACATGTCAATGAATAAATTAGTCAAATAAATTTCTTACCAGTAGAAATTTTAGGTCGTAGTTGATTTTCATAATGCTGTAAACTGTATACACGTGGTATCACTGGAGTAGGTGCAGTAGATCGTGGTGCAATGGTTTCCCTCTAACAATCACTGACAGCTCTATCATTCATCCTATTCGTTGCTCTTTCATTAAATGCTGTTGATCCAAAAGTCCTCTGTCCTACAGTACACCGAGTCTGTCTTGTACCAGAATCAGTTCTTACTCCAATTTCCTTCTGAGGACAATTTGCTGCTCTATGTCTTTTCTGTTCACAATGAAAACATTGCCCCGTCAATAAGTAACACCGACCTGCATGTCGTCGACCATAATAAATGCACTCACTGTAGCTACCAGAAGATGCTACTGATGTAGATCCCCTTGAATCACTATACTTACTTTTCTTGTCTCCATCTCTTTCTCTATTTGGTTCATCTCTGCTCCTACTACTGACATCATATCTCTATGCTGGTGCTGCCAAATCAATCTCTTTCAGTCTGGCTAGTTTCACCAACTCAGAAAACTCATGAATCCGTAATGGTACTAGAGGGTGTCTCAGCTCTCTATTCAGTCCTTGCAGAAATCTATATCATTTTTCTTCAACAGTAGGGATCAAATGAGAAGCATACCGAGCAAGTGTAGTAAACTCGGCTTCGTACTGCATCACTATCTTGCTTCCTTGCTCCAACTTAATAAAAGCTTCTTGCTTTTGTCGTTGGGCTGATGGAGGTACAATCCACATCCGAAATACTGTAGTGAACTCGTCCCAAGTGATCTCAGCATTTGTCTTCCCCTGAAATTTCTCTCTGCTGTCCAACCCACCATCTCTCTACTTCTCCTTCAAATAGAAACACATCCAAAGGCACCTTCCGGCTTTCCGGACACTACATGCTATCAAAAATCTTTTATATCCTCATTATCAAATTTTAAGTAGCCTGAGGTTCCACAGCTCCTTTGAACAATGAAGGTTTCAACTTATGAAATGTCTGTAAATGCTTATCTACTTCTTCCCCTTTACTTCCAGTCATCTTACTCTGTGTATCACCCATGAATTGTGCTATAATAGTGGCCAACTGTATCATACTTTCTGAGGGTATTGGAGCTGCACTATATTGCTCATTTGGTACACTTGACTCTGAATTATCCATTTAACCTTTTTACCTACACAGTTCAGTATAATAGGAATGATACACACATGCAACTATATATGCCAAATGATGCACTTGAAACTACCCATTCTATCCAACTCTAAATCAAATCCTATAACTCTGGTAACAATCAATTCTTTCAATAACACTGCTCTGATACCACTAAAACTGTCACGCCCCAAGATCTAACTTGGAAAGAATTTTAGTCAATCCATTAAAACCATCAATCATTTACTAGAGCTATCTATAGTCTTCAATCAATAACAAACAGTCTAACAAAATTCTCTAATTTAAAACATAAATGTATAATTATATTAATATCCCAAAAGTTCATATACAATACTCAGGATATACACAATGATCACATGAAATGAAATCTATCCTGTCCTGAGTACAAAAGAATCACTATAACCAAAAAGAACAAAAACCTGAGGATTCCAGATCAATCTCAATCTCTCGCTCCCTTGCACTGACCTGAAAATATTAACCACATATAATGAGCTTCAAAAAGCCCAGCAGGTCTCCTAATACCTACAACTGAAATCAAAGCACGATACTGAAATAATATGCATTTCAGTCAATCAAATCCATATCAATCAGTTGCATATGATCAGTGAATCTATGCAGCATATATGAAAATCAGTAATCAATGCATGATCGATACAATCCACAATCATCGGTAAAAGAATGGATAAATAGTAGGAAGAAATTCATAAAGTTCAACAAATCAGTACATACGTCAAATCTCGGAAGAATCCATAAATAATAGAAAAATCTATATTCAGAAGAATCTCAGTTAAATTGATCAGTTACATTGATAGAGAAAAATCATCTTCTTGATAATAACCGTTAAATTAATATCGTATAAATAGAATCAATCAAGTTCAATTATCTCTGGTCAATAAAATCAATCGGTATGAAATCATATAAAACAATCAAACCAATACATCGCAAGAACGATTGAAATCGAATCAATACAGTAAAACCTATTCCATATCGATCAATGAATCATATGCAGCAGTGCAATATGGTGTATCAATGAAGCGATATTATCAATGAATCAATATCAATGAATCAATAGTATAAATGTCCATAGTATCAATGAATCAATATAATATCAATATCCATATCAATATCAATATCTTTGTACAGTGACACGTACAATATGCAGTATCAATGAACCGACAATAACAGTAAACCCATAAATCCATCAGTAAATCCATTCGTCAAGAAATCAATCCAATACATTAAATCTGTCGATATCAATAAATCTATAAATCCGTAATAAGATCATAAAGACAATTCTGTACACATACAATTCAATACAATAGTCTTACTGAACAAGTACAATCATTGGCTATTAAGGCATTTTTCGGTATCGATGTATCGTTGTGTCGTTATATTCGTTGGCTAAATAAGAGTCGTCACTCTGAGCCCGTCGGCATAAACTTCTTATGACTCCCAATCGTTGTATCTATGATCAATAGAGGATAACACCAAACCCTTTTTAAAGGAAAGCCCGTCGGTCCACCATCATGTACAGGTCAAGTCAAATCTCCAACCAACGGTTCAACCAGTCTTCACTTATCTTTCAGTAACAATAATAATAATTTAATCATATATTCACATTCGTATGCATATCAATAAGGTATTGCAATCAATAAATACAATTTAGCTCAATGCAGAAAAACCCCTTAAAATATTGTATAGTAGACAGACGTCGTTGTAAAAATGCACAATTGCAAAAAATTACCGAATTATCAGAAATCGAATAAAACAACGTTTCAAAGCTTTACTTGTACTGAAGCAATAATTTCCAACATCATGATAATTCCCGGTAGAAACTTTACAGAAAATACTCAAATCGTGTAAAAATATCATATCATAAACATATCAAAAGTTGTGCGGTAAAACTTTCGTCAATACAAAATTATGCACATTTTTCGGTAACGGAAACATAAATATGAGCACAGAATTATCAAAACTCGAAATCTTTGAAATCAAAAATAGGATTCAGATTCCTTACTGCAAGACAAATAAATTTTCCAACTGCGTCGTCGGACGAAAAGCGCTCCGCGGCCTCCAAAATCAATCTTTCCCTTCTCTTTCCTTCTCTTTCTCTCTCCTGCTTTTTCTCTCTCCTCAAAATATTTCCAAAATATCTCAAATCCGATACTTATCAAGCAGGATCGTCCATGCCGATGCCCAAATCGTCCCGGAACGAACTCCTCTGGACACGGATCGTACATACGAAAATTAATTCCAATTTGTTTCGTCCCTGGATGATGCTCTCTATTCGGTTCATCCCGACGGTTTGTCCCGACCCTTACAGGATCGTCCAGACGAAATTGGCAGATTCTTCATAATTTTCTTTAGTTCATCCGGGACTAAGGCCAGTTCGTCCGGACTAACAACATTAAAAAAAATCAGCTTTTTAAGGGTTTTACACATACAATCTCATAATGGTCATACATCATTGATAAATTCTCTTGACATCTTCCACATAGATTAACATCATCGAGCATGTCTCAAACATATAATCTCAGATAGATCATACATCTTTGGTGAATTCTCTCGACCTATTCCATACAAGTTAACATCACCGAAAACGACTTTGACATATAACCTAGGATATGTCATAAATCCTTAGTGGATTATCTCGATCTCTTCCATATAAGTTAATGTCATCGAGTAGGGCTCTGACATATAATTTTGTATAGGCCATATATTCTTGGTGGATTCTCTCGACTTTTTCCATAAAGGTCAATATCATCGAGTAATGCTCAAAGTGGATAACATTCTCTCAAAAAAAGATTTCTTTAAAGTAAGTGATTAATAAAGTCATCACTTATATAAAGACCTTAGTAGTCTAAAAACAGCCTCAAAAAATATAGGGGGCAGTATATTAAAACATATCTCAAAGATGTATAAACATTCCAGCTTCCTTTGAGAGATAAGTTCTTAACTTCATATCCAATATCAATGGACTGATATAAATCTAACATCAAATTAAAATATATATTTATTTTCACTAGAAGTTAAAATTAAAAAGTACATTGGCATTATCCATACAAGTAAATTTTTGCAAGCAACTAATAACTTTAAAACGACCAAATATTCTTGGTGGATTTAATTGACCTCTTCTTTATTATGCATTAATTCGCTTCCTACAACTTCTTCTTCTAAGAAAGATTACAATATGATCTTCATCAGGCCTTAACTCAATTGATATTATTAGTGTGTTGCTAGACTACTAACATGGCACATTGCTTGAACCCCTTTAAACAAGAATATCTGATGTCCGCACACATAAGTATGGATGCATATTGCCTTAACAAAATGTCATTGTCCACCCACCATCATCGACCCTTCATCTGATGTATATTGTTGGTCCTTTAATTCATATCAGCCACCATCAGCTTCTCGTTCAACTACTGATAGTAGCTGTTGACCTCATTTTTGTATGAGGTCATTAAGAATCCATCCAAATCAATCATGACCCTAAAATCTCTCCAGACCTTAGATAAATCATGAACTTAGGATCTAATCTAGACCCTATGATCAAGTCCACACTTTCAAACTCAAAATCCAGGTCAAATCCAAAATCCAGACCCAAATCCAATGCTAAAAGGCCAAGTCCTAAAAGCCCTTTTCAGCAAATTTTCAAACACTTCAAAAACCAATCAAATGACCTCCGATTCAGAGTCTGTCAGTTGCATATTGATAGAACATGTCTCCGGAGACAACCCTCCAAATTTGAACCCATTCTGAGGCCTCTAACCTCAAAATCTAAATATAAATCCATAGGGTGTAAAACCTTCAAATATTTACAACCTATGCCACTGGACCTGCCATCCAATGGATTTTTGACCTTAAAGCTTTCTCCAAAGCCTCTAATTACTTCCAGACCCTTAATTATATCTCACTGAACATTAAACTGCATTTTGGTTGACCCACTTTGACCCCCAGTTGACCAGGGGTCAAAATGACCAAAATACCCCTATGGGGCTCAAATGGTGATTTCAAACCAAATGAACTCCGAATTGAACGCAACCACCTCCAGCAAGTTTCAAATATCAAATCAAACCTGTTGGACCCATTTCCTAGCCCTGGGTCAACCTGGTTGACCAAGTCAACATAGTTGACCCAAATGACCCTTTAAGGGTCCAAATAGGTGTTTTGACCCAAATGACCTCTCCAGGCCATGGAACCACTTCCATTGGTCTTGAAACGTCATTTGAAACCTATTGAACCCATTTCCAGACCCTGAACCCAGCCGGTTGACCAAGTCAACTAATTTTGGCTTAAGGGCCCATTAAGGGCCCATTAAGCCCTTTTGACCCAAATGAACCATTTAACCATGGAATCAGCTCTACCAGACTTCAAATATTGTATCAAACCCACCTGGACCAAACCCACATCCTGGGTCAACCTGGTTGACTCAGTCAACCTAGTTTGACCAAACCAACCCTGAAGGCCCTCCACTTTGAATTAAATTCCAAATCCACTCAAGTCTTTGTTAAACCCTTTCTATGCTTCTTAATCAATCTCCTAAATCACTTTGGTTGCCACCTCACCCTTGGTCAACCAGTTGACTGGTTAACATAGTCAACAAACCCCTTTAAGAGGCTTAAATGCCTCAAATGGCTTGATCCAAGCTAACCCACTCCCCACCAATCCATTCCAGCAATTCTAAAATTTTCCTCACCTGCCACCTCAGCCTCCTTTGACTAGTTGACTGGTCAACATTGTCAAACCTTCATTTAAACCTCCTCAAAGGAGCACCATCATGTGCTAAACCCCTTTTCCTCCATTAGGGCTGCCTTAGGCCGACCCCTTTGTGGTTTAAAGCTCACTCAGAGCTCCCCTAACAAGGATCAGGTCCTGGTTTAGCCTCAAATGGCAATGCCCCCCCCCCACCTCCCTAAAGCTAGCCAATGGTTGGAGGGCCTTACCCAGCCTTTCTCCCTGCCACCTGACGGTATGGGACACTTGTCCCTCATCAGGGAGAGCCCCCTGATGCATCCCAGCCATCCATTTGGCTTGGGGACGTTTGAATAGGGAGGAAAGGCCCTAATGCCTCATATTCTAACCCTATCAATCTCTCTCCACTCAAGCTCTCTCAAACCCAGCCCCCTGTTCCATTGAGCTCCCCAGACATCTCTCAACACTCTCCCACCAAAATCCCTCCGGTCAAAGGCCTTTTCCGGCGAGATCCCGGCGACCCTAGCCTAAATCCGTTCAAGGGGATCTAGCAATCGATCCAGGAGATTTCGAACCGTGGACTCTTCTACAAAAAGGAGCGTGGACAGTCTACAAGTGCAACAAATCCATAAACGGTCTAATCCGTCCAAAATCAAGGTGAAAAACTCAAACCCTAGGTCTAGGAGCACTAGTTTAATTAGCTTTTTATTAAGCTCATTTTAAGTAAAATAAAATACTCCCCATTGATTCTCTTCACCTAGGGAATCTAAGTTTAAAATTTTAAGTCATTTGATTCACTGGATCAAGAGAACAAGTCAAAAAATGGGTTCTAGGGCTCGGTTCGCTGGTTGCATGAACCGAGCTCTATTTGGTCCGTTGATCTCTCGATCAACGGATCTGATCGCGCCGTTCCATGTATTGATCAGGCGTGTATTTGATCCCGCGGCTCAAGCTGCGGTCCGACTCGATCCTGGCCGCCCGTTCAGAACCACGGGATGAACCCTCCGCTGTTGGATCTTGCTCAATCGAATCGGACGGCGGGATCTGATCCCCGCCTTTGAACGGCATAGGCACTCGATCGAACGGCCCGCGATGCCTGCTGACGTGGTTAAGTAAACCGCGTCCCGCGGTCCGCAGCCGACGCGTGGATGACCGCCGCCTTCCACGTGGCATCCCGCCGTCGCCGCGTTTTGGCTGGCCGAACCAGAACACGCCACCTGTCCCAGTAACAGCCGCCGAATTCAATTAAATGGGTTTAATTTAAAATTAAAGCTATTTAATTACAGAAACTTTGAAAATTAATTAAAAATTACTTATATATCCAAAAATTATTTTTAAAATATCAAAATTTTTAGAATTTCAATATCTTTCAAATAAAATTAAAAAATTTCCTCTAAAATATTTAATATATTTTAAATAATTTTAAAATACTCAAAACTTAATATTTTAATTAATAGTTACTTAAAATAAATCAAATTAATTTTAATAATTTCAAAATAATCTATTTTGGAATTATTTCAGAGCATGGAGGATATTCCAAAATAAAATTCATTAATCAAACTATAATATATTTTAAATATTTGAGTTTTTTTTAGATAATTTAAACCATTTAATTAAATATCTAATTTATATTTTACTATTAAGTTAAATATTTTGAATAATCAAAGATTTAATTGCAAAATATTTTAAATAAATCAGAAAATCTCTCAAGTCCTTAAAATTTTATTTCAAAAATATTTTGTTAATTATTTTAAATTTATGTTATATATATATAAGTATGTTGATATATATATTTATTTATTTTAAAAAAAAATACTTTGAAATTATATATATATATTTTAGATCCTTAAACTCTTGGGAGATTTATTGAAGTTCTAAACCTAGATCAAGCCTATGTGAATGGAATTAATGGGGATGATTAGTGAGTGACCACTTCTTGGTTCATTCACTAACCTTGATTTAATTATGTGTATTTTATCCAATCCTTGCATGTTTAAGGTACACACACCACCTAGCCTAGGCTCTCCTAGATCTAAGGACTTGTTTGCTTGCTATTGTGTATGTATGTCATGCTTATTCAAAGGGTTAGAGAAACTTTGATTTGAACCCATTCAAAATTAGTGACACAATTAAGGACAATAATTAAGGACTTTGATTAGAAAACTTAGAAAATTTATTGTGATTAGGATTGATACCCTCTTGACTTGAAATTTGAACCACTTAAACTTAGTGACATTCTCAGCCTTAGGAAAAATTTTCACTGATTTTTGAAATAATTAAGGCCCCTAATTAATTTTCTTAAGTTTAAGCCTTAATTAAGCCTCTAAACCTTCCAGAAAATGTAATAAATCACATTTAAATCCAAAAAATATATGTAACCCCTCTAACTGACCAGAATTCAATCCTTAACTCATGAAAATTAAAATCCAATTGAATTGACAGCAAATTAAATCTTAATTGAATTTTAAGTAAAATTGAATATTTAATAATATAATTAATTAATTATTATAAAAAATTCAAAAAATTTCCCAAACACTTGGGAATCTCTCCTTAGGTCATTCCTGACCTTTGGAGAAGATTTCAAGGAGTTGGGATCTTATTTGGAGCAAAATCACAAAATGGCTCTCTAATTAAACCTTTTAAAATTCATTAAATACCTCAAATTTCAAACCTTCATAACTAATTCAAGAAAAATCCAAATCACCCAAACTCACTTGCATTCAACTCCTAATAAGGTCTAATATTTATTAAAAATATTAAATTTCAGAAATCTGTAATATTTCAAAAAGTCAACAAACCGGTCAACTCTAAGTCAAAACTAGTTCAAAACTTCAAACATTCGTAATAAAATGTAGAAAAATACGATTTCAACGTACTTACTGTCTAACTGATCGTAGTGAGGTCTAGTATTTTAATAAAATACAAACATTCCAGAATTTGAGCTCAATCAAAAATTCAACTTTTGACCCTTTAATTAAATGATTAAAATATTCAAAAATTCATAAAACTCAAAATCGTTCTAAAACTCCAGAAGATGTTAGTTTAATGTTTAAAACATTCAACAAACTTTTCAAAACACAAAAACCATCCTAAAGATGAAGTTTATCGGCTGGACTACTCCGGGCTGCGGGGCTAAGTGTCCTAAAGAGGCTGGTTCCTCGAGCCTGGTGGCACAACGCCACGAATGGATTCTAAGGGGTGTTAAATATTAAAATAGATTAATCATTAATTATTTAACCTTTTAAAATCTCTAATTCAACTACATTAATTTGGTTTATCAGCTGGACTACTCCGGGCTGCGGGGCTAAGTGTCCTAAGGAGGCTGGTTCCTCGAGCCTGGTGGCACAACGCCACGAATCGATTAATGGCAAACTCAAATGAATCAAACTTTAAAAATCAGTAACCAAACATTTCTAATAAAATTCATTAATTCTTAAGCCTTAATCAACCTAAAATGTTTAATTATACCGGGTACCACTGGGTAACCCAGGCCTACGAGGCTATTAACTTAGCCCCAAGGAAGGTGAAATAAACTTCACGGCCTCGGTGTGAAACAAAGGTGATATCCAACAAATAACTAAATGAATCTTAAAATTAACCTCAAGTCATTAATACTTGAACTCAAACTTAAATCCCTTAAATCTTTCAACAAATCGAACCTTAGATAACTTTAACTAATAATCCAAATTAGGACACATCAAAACCACACGACTTACCTCACACACTTTAGATGGTTTGCTAGGATCACCGACTCTAGTTTTAGGATAGGCCGGTGTTTTACTTTCTGCAGTTGTGTGCCGAGTTTTTTGAGCTTTTACTGTATGCTGTTTGCTAGTGTAGAATTGATGTGTTTGTTTACTTACTTCCCGTATTCTGTGATTGATTGTACGTTAGATTTACCCCTAAGTTAGGAGCGAATTATACTTGTGCAATCTTATGCAGGTGGCCATGCTCATACAAGGAGCTGAAATTAAAGGGGACAGTTAATAAAAAAAATATATATATACTCTTTGCACAGGTACATGCCGCGCTTAAGACCCCCTTTAAATAAAAAGAGCATGGCCAAGTGTGGCTAAAAAAAATGCATTTCAAATTTTCATATTATAACTGCTTGGGATTGAATATACAACTGTTGATTATTAGGATAACCTTGCAGGATCGAGTCTAGATTTTTTTTAATTTTTATTAATGTAAATTCGATTTGATATGGTTGTATTTATTTAAAATGATTTGAGATTGGGATATAAATATCCAATTTGAATTCCAAAGAGGTGAAGACATCCCTAAAGGGGAGAGTCTTCTTCCATTTGGAAGTCAAATTAGGATACTTTGCAAATATCCAAAGAGGAAGGATAACACCCCGATCAAGGGGGAGTTTCTTTCCATTTGGATATCCTGAACCGATGAATCAAGATGTTCGTGAGAAGCTGAAGGATTGGACAACGAGAAGAATCCCAAATCTCAAAGTCATTTGATTTAGGATTAGAAATCCGGGTTGTAGTCAGTGGTGCCCGGCCACTTTAATTTCTTGTAATTTTTGAGATGTAATAATAAGTGGCACTTGCCATATGGACATTCAATTTGATATATTTAATTTAATTGATTTATTTAATTGATTTCGCATTAGAACTCCTACTTTTCTAGTCTTTTTACTTGCATGCCGCATTTGATTTGACCTGGAATTCGAATTTAGGCTCTTAGGGGTCTGTAAAAAATTCTTCTACTTTAATTAAATAAAATTTTTTAAGATAAGATAGAAATTTTAAACGGTCCTAAGAAGTAAGCTCGGACTCGCCGAGGGTTTTTCATGCATTCATATTGTACTTTCTCAACCTTGTTAGGCATCTCCCTGCCTGCGGGTTCTGGCAGACCACCTGGCCTATGAGGGTGCCGAACTGTCAAGGGGATGTTATGCAATCTCTAGGGAAAAACCTATTTTCTAAGCCAAAATTTTTAAACTGCTACATACAAATTTTGTATTTAATTGAGTCAATTAGCATGCATCGCATTAGTAACAAATTTAAAAGAGTCTAATATTTAATTGCATCTATTTAGACATCAAACCCAACATAAGTCAAAGGGGCCAATTAGGATCCGCTCTACATGTCGGCCCGGCTCTCAAAAACTTTTCTTAAACAACGTCCCTACCACTCAACATGAAAAGACCGGACTCATATTTTAAATCGTTTAGGTGGATTAGCTGGCTCCCCAATCCAGGCCGGGGTAAGACCAGATTCGCATTGCACTAGCTAGGTTTGGGGCACTAACTTTTAGTGCCTAATTTAGACTTAGGTTCTGGGGCTGGCTCGGGCCATAAGACCTCAACTTTCGGGAATTGAATCCCAAATTTCTAATAAAATTAACCATTCAAACTTAAATCACTTTCAATCAAATTCAAGCCCAATACTTAGGATAGACTGAGGTGTTTTCTGAAGTAATTCAGAATCTCGAAGCACCTCCTACTTCTCCTCATTTGAATTCAGAAATAAGTGCTCAACATTGAACCAATCCCATTTGAAAATTCCTACCCTTTTCCTCCTTTAATATCAAACTTTGAAAATCATACACCGCTATTTTAATCGAGAGTTTTCGTAGGAAACTTCTATTTCCTACGATGTGATTAACTACGAGGGCTTGCGCTCGTAGGAGATTTAGAAACCCAGAATTAATTTTCGAAACCAATTTTTCAAAATCTTTAATTAATTATCTTTGGGAGAATTAAATACAACGATCATTATTGTCATTTTCAAACGATCGATAATGATTGATATCTTCTTTCTTTGGAGAGAGTATCAATTATTATCGTGATTTTGATTATGAAATTAATGATTCTTCATCCAAATTAGTATAATCAAACAATTTTGAGTTTGACTACGATAATTCAGATAAATTTGAAATTCTGAAATTTGAACCCATTAGAGAACGATATGATCATCTTCCGAGGTGATATACTGTTCATAATGACGTGTTCTATTTCAAAATTCAAAATTAAATATTTCCCAAAGAAAATTAATAAATTTTCAAAATTATTTTAATATTTTTTAATCAAAACAGTAGCACACCCTCTAACTCTCTCCTTTAGCTCTCCACTAGGATATTGACTGCCAATAGACTTCCGTTCGATCGTCCATCGTTGACGGACTTCCACTCAAATAGCGTCGAAATTCTTCCTGTCTACTAATAACTTTTAGTTCCCCTTTCGAGTACTATTGGCACCAAATCTTCTCAAATCACCCTCGCATGCAAGAAGCATTTGATCTTCTTTTATCAAAGACATTTTAGTGGTAGAGTAAGCTCATTATAATTTTTTTATACAAGAGAAGGGCACTGAAGTTTGATAGGGGATACTACTTATCTAAGATAGTGGAATGCCTCAAATCTAAGAAGAAGACCGAGGAAATTGAGGAAGAAAAAGAGAGGAAGGAAAAAAAATTTAACTTCTACACAAGGAGAGGGGCCCTGAATTTGGGTAGGGGATGACACCTACTAAAAATAGGGGAATACCTCAACTATAAGAAAGTTAGAATGAGGGAGGGAAAAGAAAAGGAACGATTATAAAAATTCCAACTTCTACACAAGGAGATAGACCCTGAATTTGAGTAGGGGATGCCACCTACAAAAAATAGGGGAATGTCTCAACTCTAAAAAAATTAGAATGAGGGAGAAAAAAGAAAAGTAACGACTGAAAAAATTTCAACTTCTACACAAGGAGAGGGGCCATATATTTTAATAGGGGATGTCGCTTATCAAAAATATGAGATTGCATCAACTATAAGAAAGTTAGAGGAGGGCGTGAGAAGAATAGAGGAGCATTTTTTCTCATGCCAAAGGGAGTATTTATAGGGCAAAAAAGGGGAAAAATTTGTTTGAAAATTGGGCAAATTTTTGCCTCCAATTCTTTCAAAAATTTTAAAAACTCTTCTAAATTTTTCTAGAAATATTTTAGGCCCCATGTAAGAAGAAAAAGAGATAAAAATTTATCTCTTTATTAAAAAAAAGCAGGCCCCACACAAAAAAAAAATCTCTAAAATAAACAAAGAGAGGGAGACTGACCACCCCCTTAAAAGAAATAATAAAAAAAATTGAGGTGGGCCCGATGGGTATAAAAATAAATAAATAAATGGCAACCGACAGTTGCTAGCTGCTCCATCCCAAACGGCGTGCCAAGAAGGATCTCGCTCAGGAGGGGAGAGCCCCTTTGCCCGTGCGCCAGCACGGGTTGTCACTGGTGGAAGACCCCGACAAGTGACCGGCCAGTTGATCGGTTTGGCTGCCAACACATGTCCAGGCTCCGATTTCAGATCTGGACAGTCCAAATCGGATATTTTTTAAGCCCTCATACACATTTTTGATGTTTCGTACACAATTTTGAAACTTTCGGATCTCAATGAGGCCTCTATGATCGAGTTTGAGTAAATTTATATTTTTCAAAAGAATTCTTTTTGGATTTTTTTGCGAGCCGTTCAAGTTAAAATGTGGAGACAAGTATTTTTGGACTTCTAGAGATTCAATGTCCGAAAATAAGGGACAATTGATATATCATCAAAAAATTATATTGTTCGAGCATGAATCTCGAAGCAAAATCAAGTTGAAAGCTTTTAAAAGTTAAATTCAAGATTATATGAGCTTCGATTTCACAAACTTATAATCGAACTTAACGTCTTAGAAATACAAACGCAACGATACCAAATTCAACCTAATCTGAGCTCTAATTGGTCCAAATCAAAGGCCCAAAGCACATTATGAAGATTCAAACCATAATTTGGTTTATCAAATAGCTTCCAAACATGACATGCTTTTGGTTGAATCGAGCGTATCGACGAGATAAATCCAATAAGCCCAAGATCACCCAATTTCCTATCATTAAGACATTCAAATACCCAATAAACGTTTTATGATCAAATGATTCAACATCGGACATTGATTCAAACCATTCACAATTTACCCCTGATCTTCCTCGTATTTATTGACCATGTCACTCGCAGAAAACTATAAATAGCCCCCTCATTTCACATAGAAAAGGGGACCAAGTTGGGGGGGGGGGGAGAAGGAGGCCCAAGCAAGAAGAGAAGAGAATGAAGTAATGAAGAGAAGGAAGAGACTCCTCCCCGACCACCGTCGGACTTTCACCCAGCAACCAACCAATGCTGGACTTATGCTTGATCACCAACTGATGTCAAAATTAAGCAAGGAAGCAAGAGTAAAAGGAAGAAAAGGAAGAGAAAAAAGAGAGTACTCTTGTCACCAGACTCTTCCTCGACCACCGTTGGACTTCCTCCTGACAACCTACCAATGTTAGAGTTTTGCCCGAATGACATCTAACATCAGAGTTCTTCCTAGCCTCTGATTGATGTTGGACTTCTACCCAACGTCGAACCTCCGCTCATCGTCGAATTTCTACCTAATGCTAGACTTCTACCCGTCGTCAAACTTTTGTCAGGCTTCTATTTGATATAAGACTTCTACCCAATGCCGGACTGGTGCCCGTCACTAGATTCATATCTGACACCAGACTTCTGTGTTGACCCCGTTTTTGGCTCGAGCGTGCTCGGGCACTTTCAACCGATCTAATCGAACCCCGTCGAGCCCAATTTGAGCTCGAATCGACTCGACTCGAGCCGGATTAGATTCGACTATGTTCGATTAGACCGGATTATTTTATTTTGGTTACGTCGAGTTCGATTTGATTTAAATAGATGTTAATTCTTGAACTTGATTTCATATAATTAAATTCGTCGAGCCGGCTCGGATCCGAACCGACTCGAATTGACTTAAAATTTGGACTCGAGCCTAATCCGATTTTAGTCGAATTTGACCTGATTCAGCTCAAATTAATTCCACTAAATTCCTTTTGACTTTCTAAAATAATTTGAATTTAATTTCTAGATCAGGAAAATGATCCAACGGCCACGGTTCTTCAGCCTAAGCCTGTCGTTGCCAGACACCTCGATCGCATACTCGATCCCGTTTTGGAATGACGTTCAGGAAGATGTCGAAGCAGACAGAGCGAGCAGAGCTTCTTCTGTGCTTAGGGAAGCCGGGAAATCATCCGAGGACAGCATGCAACAGAGATCTTCTCCCTTTTCTTTGTTCGGCCCGCCCTGAACAGGGCATTCGACCCCTCTCTCCCTCTCTCTGGATCTCGCATTCTCTCCCTCTCTCTGGATCTCACTGCTCCCGTTCGACTTCGGCAAGGCCAAAAACCCGAACTCCCTCTTCTCCCTCTCTCGTTTTTTTTTCTCTGTCTTGAACCGACGGGCCGAAGCCCCTTTGCCGTTCGCGAATCCCAGACGACCCAGCAAGCCGCTCCCTCTTGGTTGTTCGCAGAAGCAAGGGGAAGTCGAGGCTCGTTACTCACTGTCGTTCGCGAATCTCGGATGACCCCGCACCCGCTCCCTCTCGGTTTCGCGCTTGTAGGCCAAACCCGACGCCGGCATCGCCTCTTTCGAGCCCAGCCGACCTCCAAGCCGTCCACTCCCCTCCTCTTTGCAAGGTGAGTTCTCTTCTTCTTCTCCTCCTTCTTCTTCTTCTTCTTCCCCTTTTTCTTTTTTCTTCTCTATTCCTTCTTTTTCCATTTTCCCTAATCTCTTTTCTCTACCTTAGCTACCATGATTTCTTCTCATGGGGATCTAGAATTTTTTTTTTTGTGAGTATTTATTTTATTTATTTGGAAGCAAATTACATCTATGAAGAGCTTTATTTTTGGTAAGTTTAAATGTGGGTTGATGCTTTGGGGTGTGTATGTCATCACACCCCTTCTCCTTTTGATTTCCAAGTGAGTGTGTTCACTCTTAATTGGCATGGATGATTTTGAGATTCATTAATTGATTTACATTATTATGCAATGTTGATTTATTTTGGTTTTGAGATGGCCAATTAACTTGTGAACCTACATTTATTTTATGTCATAAGATTTAGAACTTAGGGGTAAACTACCAAGTGCATAAAGAGCTCTTTTGATTTTCTATCATAGCACGCATGTAAGGTGTTCGTTAGAATGCCTATTGGAAATAGAATGAAGGCTAGCTCAAAAAAGGGGTGTCAAGCTAGTGTAGTGTTATTTTGCTCAAACATCTTAGATGTATTTGGGCTTGTTGTCTTTATGTGGAATTCATGGTTATGGAATAATTGTACTCTTTTTCTTTTGCTTGCAACAAAGGAGTTCGGCTAGCATTGAAGATTTCATGAATTATAATTGTTGTAGCATGTTCACTAATGTTTTGGGCTTTATGGTTGGCCTCCATTGTCTCACGATGTAACACTTTCTTCTCTTACTTTTTCTTGAGAACGTGTTTCCTTTCATTATAAAATTAAGCATCATGTGGAATGTCATCTTCTTTCGCTTATTATGCCAATATGTTGAAAATGAGGTATGAGTTGAACATGAAACTTGTCAAGTAATCAAGAGGAAGTTTTGTATAGCACTCTTAAGTTGAAGTGATCACATTTAGAAGTTTTGTTGGGAAGGTTCACCTCACTAGTGTAAATAAGTTTCATGTGATTCATACTTTGTTGTAGGTTAATTTGCTTGGTTCGCAAGCTTCTAGTAGCCAACATGTTACAAATCATGTTCTCTTCTCTCGATAGGAATGGTGATTCATTATTTTGAGATTTATTGCTATGATAGGAAAGGAGTTCTCCAAATGCATTCTTGAGATGACTTAAATTGGTAGAGGAATATTACACTGTTATAAATCTTTCATAGAAGTGATTTCTTGTTTTTTTCGAGAGCTTGATGTTATTTGATTGGGTAAATTCAACCAAGTAAGCATTCGAAATATGTTTCTCTTGCTAGCATATTCTATGGAATCTTTTAAACTTTAATTATATAGTACTTATGATAATGCTTTAAGAAATTTATAGTTGTTTTCTTACAAGAATTTGGGATTCACCGTTCTCTCTTTTACATGCATATTTGGGTGCTTCCTTATTTGATTACATGAATCATATAAAATTCCTTTATATAGACTATTGACAACTTTGTGATAAAATGGGTGTATAAATATTAGCTTTTATGGTAGCTTGCTTTATATAACTTTGTAGCCGTTGTGCGCCGAATTGCTTATAAAATATCATTGGAAAGAGGTTAAAATTGTTTGATGCACATTGGAGATTTGTACGACGATAGCTTTTATTTTGAGGAGTTGCTAATATATTACATAGAAGTTCGCAAATGAAATTTAAAGAGAAGAGAAAAGAAGAGTGGCTTCTTTGATTAGTTCTTATTCATGAAATTTATAAGCATGCTTTATTGTTTCCGGTCAAATATCATCTTGAACTTTGAAAGTGTTTAGCACGAAAGCTTTATGTATGGTCCTTTGTGTTCTTTACTACAATGTTGGATACAGATCATTTAAAAAAAAATTGGCATAACTCAAATACTTACATGAATACCTAAAAGTATGGCCTCCCTTGTACTTTTGAAATAAGGTTGTGAGCGTGAGTCTCTCTTCTTCACTAAGGCTTTCCAAAAGAAAGGCGTTGTAGCATAAGCATGAAATTTTGAGATTGTCTTTGTTTCACAAGATTTGGACTCCTTGCTAATGAGGTAGTAAAGCCCACTTTCCATATATCTTGAAACTTGAATGGTTGAAGCGTGATTAACGTAGAGTTATATTTAAAGACATGGGTAAATTTTTGAGGGAATAGTTGATACCAACCAAAACAGTTGCAAGATCATATGTTTGATGCTATCAAAATTAGCTTACAAATTTATGTTAAGATGCTTTTTGGAATTATTTGTTAGCTTATGAATGGAAGCTAGAAGTTTGTTGGAAAAGAGTTATAAATCTCATATCTTAAACCTATGTTGCATTATTTTGATATCATGCTATCTTTGTTCGACCTTTGAGAATAAAATAATAGCATAAGGCTCCTTTTTCTCATTTCTAAATGTATTTGACATAAGTGTTAAGTTTGGAAATTCTCGTGCTATAGAATTTTATTCTTATTTGTTCATATTTGACAATGATGGTTTATGTACTTATGGTTGGAGGCTTTGTGAAAGTTTTGTGAGTTATTTTCGTATCGAGAGGTTTTGTGAACTTGCTTTTTGTAGGAAACGATTATGTTTTGCTTATGTTGAGATGGTTTAACAATGGCTTTAGATTGATTTTGTTTTAAGAGTTTTATGCGATGAATTTGGTGAAGGCTTGAATAACTATATATATGAATAATCTATTGTTTCCTTGTCTTAGTTGCTTCATAGACCTTCAATCGTACTAGTCGTTCGTCATGGATTTGTTTAGAAGAATGCTTTTAAAGTTTGATTGTTCAAGCCATTTTATTTCACTTAGATCTCTTCGTTAGTTTCTTATAAGGATTTTGTTGTGCTTTGAAGTTGTTCGATGTGTTAAGATTAAGTTATTTTGTTTGAAGTGAACCATCAATATATGAAATTTAATTTGCTAATTTCATACTTGAGTTATGCCATGTGATCCAAAGTTCTAGATGTGAATGGTAGAAAAATTACAAAAAAGGGGAACCATGTTCTTCTTTTACTAAACTATGCATATGAGATGTTTGTGTCGAAGTTCGTTAAGAGATGAGGCAAATTATGAGCAAATGATAGTCTCTTGGAAAACCATATTTACACCATGAGCTTGAGTATCATTTCATTGTTGAATTATACGTCGCATCAAAAAAAAAAAAAAAAAAAAAAAAAAAAAGAGCCTTGATTTTGAGACTTGTTAGAAATCTTTTCAAACTTGGTATCTATTGCTTGACTTTGGTATACTCATTTAGCCATTAAGTAGTGAGTTATTTTGGAGAAAGGTTTCTTGAGAAGGTTTGTATAAGCATGATTCCCGCTTTATTCTAGCAACGTGATATGGATGATCTTTATAATGTCATTTCTTGTGCTAATGCTTATTTCTACTCAATTGTCATCTTGCATATATTAATTTTATTGTATATCTCTTACTTTCCTTTAAAAAAAATCTACATAACTCTTTAAGTGAGATGTTGCTATTTTCTTCCGTTAGCATGTAAAGTAGCATATATTTGTAGATTTAATGTTTTCCATCAAATTTGTGTTGGTGAGATTAAATAGTCTTTTTGCTTGCGATTATTTGTCGAAAGAATGAGGTTGATTTGAAAGGTTTTATAAATTATTTCTTATTGAAAGATTTTATGAATCGGTCTTTGGTTGTAAGTTTTGCAAAAGGCTTTATGAGTTGTTTCGCATCAAGAAATTTTGTTTTATGAGTTTTGCGAATCGACTTGTGTTGAAATTTTATGTGTTTTTTTTTTATTGTCGAGTGTTTTATAATAAAAGCCCTACAATGAGAATTTTTTTTTTATAAAACCTTCTCATTAGAAAGCTTAGAGTTTTTTTATATATATATACCCCACTCCAAACGAAAGGTGAGACACTTGATTGTGGGTTGTTTGGGTAGAATTTTGTGTCAAGATAGGGGATTTTAGTAGATAACTCTTGGGAGGTTTTGTGTTTTTTTTTTGCAAATCATTTTGGGATCTGTGATTTTATAATTGAACTCGTTTAGTAAAGATTTCTTAATATCTTTTGGGGGAGTAGTTAGTGCTTTCCTATTGAATATAAAATCTCTTAGTGATTATGGCTAGGGACGAGTTTTCTTGAGGTTTAGATTTTAGAAAGTTTTAGATTTAATTCCCTTAAAGTCTCTTTCTATAGGATGGATTTTGGAGTTTGAAGTATTAGGGAACTTTAGGTTGGAAAGCCTCTAGTGTCCTTTCGGGAGTAAGACAGTCCTTAATTATTTGAGTTAGAGCCATTTAGTGTTAGTTTCTAAAAAAAGAAGAACAAACATAGAATTTTGAGAGAGATATAAAACAAAAGAGACTCTTATTTTGGATTTAGAGTTGGGAAGTTGTATTCCCTTAGCTGATATAGGATTTGTTTAGAATGTGTCGGTTAGTAGAGTTGGGTTCGTATCAAGTGCCTCATTTGGAGTGGGAACAGCAAAGGGCATTGTTGATATAATAGGATGCACTTGACTTTTACGAAGTGTGTCCAATAACAACAATGCCCACATCCCTTTTTCGTATTCGATTTTCGTTTCTCTTTCTTTCTTTTGCATTTAGTCTCATTTTGCTTTGCCGTTAGCTTTCTTTATCGTTTCTTTTGCGCTTTGACACTACGCACGTACAAAGTAAGGAGAACCTAAAAGACAAGTGGCCCAACAAATAACTAAAAGGTACGTTCTTTTTCTTTTATGCATTTCCATTCTTTCATTTTATTAACTGCTTATAGAACTGCTCTAATACACTCCTCTTTTGTTTCTTGCGAGGTACCTTTTGAAAAACAATGGATAAGGAGCATTTGGAGCTGGAGCTAGGACAAACGGATCCGAGCATCAGTCGTCCCTACCCATCTGGTAGGGGCGCTACGGGCGGAACCACCGGGTCGTAGCCCCCGGTGCTGTAAGTTTACTAAAACTTAGAAAACCTTTAGGGGCCTAGATGGTTGTACGCCTCCCACCCTTAAGACCTTAGAAACTTCAATTATATATTTAGGATTGATTTTTTTTTTTTTTTAGATCCCTAAAACCCCGTGACATCCGTATAGAAGTCTTAGGAATTAGAAGACAACATCACTTTTTATCCTACGACACTAGTGACATCTAAGGACAAAAATTAAGGACTGAGTCTTAGAAAACTTAGACTTAGGATGCATGCTCCCTATAGGATAGAGACATTAAAACAACAACAACTTAGTGACATGATTTCCTAGATTTAGGTTTTGTTTTTTTTCTCTTAATCCACTAATAATCAACTAATCAATCTTAACTTAATTCATAAAATATGTTAAAACACATAATCCTTAATTAAACTATTATTAATTTTTAATAATCATTAAACTTTAAGATCTAAAATGTATACCTAAATCAATCATAACTAACTTAATAATTGATTCATAACCAATCTAAAATTTAAAAGATGTAGATCATATTATGAGATTAAATTACAAATTAAATTCATTAGGATTAAAATACTCTTAAAGATCAAACTTAGAATAATCTTTTAAAAATAATCAACAGATCCCTTAATACACAACAACCCGCTCCAAAAGTGAAGTTTATTGGATGGACTACTCCGGGCTGCGGGGCTAAGTGTCCTAAGGAGGCTGGTTCCTCGAGCCTGGTGGCACAACGCCACGAATGGATCTAATGGAGCGTCAAAACCTAAAAATTAATCTTTCTAATTGGCTTAATTCAAACCTTAATAATAAAACATTTAATCTATTCTTTTCTTTTTCTTTCTTTAACAACAAACTGTAATAATCAAACAAAGTTAATTATCACTGGGTAACCCAGGCCTACGAGGCTATTAAGTTAGCCCCAAGGAGGGTGAAATAAACCTCACGGTCTCGGTGTGAAACAAAGGTGGTAGTTAATTAAATATTAAAAATAAAAGATACCTAAAATCAATCCTAAAACACTAAGATTTGAATTTTAATTAAAAAACTCTTCTTTGTCCATTTCAACAAACAAATCAAATACACATACAACTCTAACTAAAACTATCCTATATAGGATCTACCAAAACTACACACCGTTACACACACCTAGACTTATTTGGTTAGGACACGACTTCTAGCTCTAGGTTAGGCTGATATTTTCTTTTATTGTTCAGTATTTACTGCATGCTCATATTCTATAAATGCAATTCTTAAATTTCCTGTCAGTTATATTATTTTATTTACCTGCATTTCTTTTCTGAATGGCATCTACGCTCATATATATTTTTCTCTTTTATCTTATCTTGCGAGGTACATCGGATCCTGATGATGAGAATCAAGTGCCATAATTTGCTTAAGAGCTGTTAAGTGGCCGCGCCACAATCTGAGATCACTTGCTTGCTTGGAGTTATTAAGTGGCAGCGCCACAGTCAGGTATAATTTTTGCAACTCAAACTCTTAATTATGTATCGAATTGCTACACATCACACACGACTTGTTAATATGTATTCTAGCATGTTTAGGTAGCCAGCCTTAGGTTAGTTCACTAACGAAGCTTTGGCCCTATAGGTCAAAGCTTGCCCCCCTTCTGTGAACCCTAGAGACCATTAGGGTCATTTAGGCCTGTAGAGTAGGCCGCCTATTATGCCGGTTGGCATCATTGTTTTCCCACACGAAGTGGGCATCGTTGTTTTTCTGCTAGGACTTTGGCCTTTTCCGGTTTTGGGTACGATACCCCCCCTTTTTTTTTTCTTTCTTTCTGTGAGCCTTAGAGACCATTAGGGTCATTTATGCCTGTAGAGTAGGCCACCTATTTATGCCATTGGGCATCGCTGTTTTCCCACACGAAGTGGGCATGACTATGATGATTTTCTGTGCGGGTATCTTGCCTGAAGGATACCCTTAGGGTGTGTTTATTTATTTTTTCTGTACTCTGGATGTCATGCATATGTTCTTACACACTTTTCTTCACAATGCACTTTACCTACATACATGCATTGCATTAGTGGACCTAAGGATCTTTCTTACTTATGCATTTGTTTCATGCATCATACAACGCTAGATCTATTCATTTGCATATTGTAGAGTCCTTGATTTAGATCTTTTAAACTATTTATCCTTGATTCCTTAGGATAGACCCTTCCCATCTTGCATACATGTAGGACGATTGGTTGTGCCTAGGATTTTAGCTGGCTTCCTTTTTCAGGCAAGAAATAAGTCCAGATTGCATTAGCTAGGTTGTAGATGTTAGTGTTGTGTGTACAACACTACTTTTTTTTATAGATTTAGGGTCTAAAGGTGAGTGGTACAGGTGTACCATTATACACCATATTGGTGGGTAAACTCTCCATCCTTTCGGGAGTTATAAACCCTACCCATCTGCGTCACACGGATGACGCCACCTCTTTCATTCTCTCGTGCATGCTTGAGTGCAATGTCTTCTCTCTTTTTCTCCAGTTTCCACTTCTTCGAGCCGACCGGATGTTGAATGAACCATGTGTGATTGATTGAGCCAACTTGGGACCCTCTTCCCTTTGATTAGGAAAACCTAGAATTCACCTTTGCACTAAACCCAATTGAGAAGATAATCTAACATCCTTAATCGAGAGTTTTCTTAGACCGAGGTCTAAGATATAATTAACTACGGGGGCTTGCGCCCGTAGGAAACCGATCCCCACAATCAAATAAACCCTATTCGATGCTGATGTATCGAATAGGGGAAATCTCGTGAACTTTTGGGTTATAGATATTATTATCCATCGAGGTTGGTAGGTGAAAGCCGCTATCCTCCATGGCTAATCGTATCTATAATTCCATCTGCTCTTCCATCGGCCTGCTTGTGCCGAGTGTAAAGGCCTACGACTATTTTGTCCTACGGGATAGTATGATCGTACCCTTTACATTCGAACCACACGAGCGGAATCCTTTCGGAGACCCACAGATTTCTGGCGACCACGGTGGGACAGGTTTCTCTCTCCATCTTCGGTTGTTAAATTATCTCCTCTTGTGTGCACTCCGGGTCTAGTGTTCCTTAGATTAGGTTCTTCCTCTTCTAGCATTTACAGGCTATTCCGTCCCTTTCTTTCTCGTTCCTTCCGGCGCTTTTGTTTACGCTAATTGTTATTGTTTGTGTTTGCAAGACAGTATAAATGGCGTATTCAGGTCCGTCCGTTACCTTCTGTTTTGGCTCTGACTCACGGGTGACACTCCCTGAGTCCCTGTTGACGAGCCCACCGGCGGGGGGGATCACCTTTGGATCCTTCACCGATTCGACGTACGTCACTCTTGGCGGGCCGACCCCCTCCAAGACTGCCGCATTCTCTCCCCCTCAAAGGAGAGGACGCGCAGCTATGAGACCTTTTGGACGACCAGTTGCTCGGTAGCCAGCCCGGGCACCCGTTCGTCCAGTTGCTGTTCGTGCGCAGCCAGTGCGCCTGGTGGTTAGGCAGCCAGTGCCTAGGCCACTTCCTATTCACCCTGTTCATCCGGCGGTCAGGCGGCCAGCGCCTGTCGCTCCTGTTGTTCGTGTCGCCCCGGCCCCCCAGCGCCGGCAGCCAGTAGCAGTTCCTCTACCTGTCGTTCCTACCGAGGCTACTCGTGCTCGAGTCTCCCCTCCTCCTTCCTCTTCGAGGAAGAGGGTGGCTCAGGCCGAGCTTCCTCCACCTCCTACCCGTCGAGTTTCTGTGTTCACCCGGCTTTCTCACCCCGATACTGCCGAGGAGACCCCGACACCCCTTTAGTCAGTAGTCTCTGTTCCTCCAGTACCGTCTGTGGGTACTGATGTAGCGTCTTCTTCCACCTCCGACCTTGGGAGAAGGGCTAGGAGAAATAGGAACATGAGACTGCGTTTAGCGGCGTCCGATGCAGCAGTTCAGCGGATGGCAGATTCTTTGGCTCACCAGGAGCCAGTTCAGCAGAGGATTGTTCCCTTACAGCGAGAGCAACGTAGACGAGTAGTTACCCCAGTTTCAGATGTCGTAGTCGCCCCTGAGATCGACGCAGTCCAGGGAGGATGCTTTTCCCCTCTAGTGCATAGTGGTGACGAGGAGGACGCTACCCACATTGCAGCAGCCCCTCCTGTCCCCACAACTCTTCCTCGTGCTCGAGTCCCCAGGGATACTGTCACTCGGACCCTCACTCAGAGGATCCGAAGCATTATCCGTTCAGCGCGCGGTAGAGGTCGCGTTAGTGAGGAGAGGTTACTCCACCAGATCTCTCAGGTGCACACTCAGTTGCAGCGGCAGTCGGTTAGGCAGAGTTACCGGTGGCAGAGAGGACAGCCACCACGACAGCAGACTAGAGTTTTTCCTACTGATAGACCTCAGGCAGGTGCCCCTACTGCTGGACGACGCCCTCGCCGTCATGGACGTTGCCCACAATTAGAGCCTGTCCGACCCCAGCTTGGTTCAGTTGTCGTTGCCCCCTCCACTCAGTTAGATGTTCCTACCAGGTCCCGTCGTAGTAGATGGGTTTGGAGACGTCGTCAGGTGGACGAGCCTGTCGAGACGGAGCAGACAGTTGGTACGATTCGACGAGTTGATACGGTCCCTTCAGTGTCAGTACCAGTTCAGATGGATGTTGATGCAGTCGATGTTGATAGTAGTGCCCCGGCTCGAGTGGAGCCAGTTGCTGCTTCTAGTCCCCTTAGGATTTCTTTTCCTATGGGTCCGTACATAGATGCCCTTTGTCAGACCCTCTCCGATGATGACTTGCTTACAGAGGAGTCAGACGAAGACATTCCTGTTCACCGTGTTTGTGTCGTCACGAGGCGTGGCAAGTCAGATGAGCAGCACGAGCAGTATGATGATTTAGAGGAGCAAGGGGAAGCCGATGTACCTTCCACCTCAGCACAGGGTGGACCTCCCCGTTCAGTAGATACGGATGTTACAGTCTTGCAGTTGCAGTCTCAGATGGCGGAGATGGCAAGAGCCATGGCGGCGATGACCGCCCAGTTGACGATGTTGGGGGCTACACCCCATGTCATGGACGTAGTTACTCCTACTATATCCAGAGACGAGCCAGTAGCACCACAGTCGCCAGCCCCAGAACCTGTTTGAGTTGATAGAGTTCAGAGGGCAGTTCCGATGTCTCCCCCAGCAGTACCTTTGAGTGTGCCAGTCCAGAGTCAGTCAGTACAGTTGTCACCAGTTCAGATTCAGGACATGATTGCACAGAGGGTTGACCAGGCTATAGCTTCTAGAAAGTCTGGAGATTCTGTTAGTAGAGGTCGCCCCTACCCGGTAGAGTACGAGCGGGAGCCTTATCCCGCTGGTTTTGTTCCTCCTCGTTTCCGAGTGTTTGATGGGTTTGGGAACCCAAGACAATATGTGGCTCAGTATCGGGCCATATATTGTAACATTGGAGGAAACGATGCTTTGATGCTGAGACTGTTCCTTAGTAGCTTAGGGGGAGTGGCATTTGAGTGGTATGCCGACCTCCCTAATGATTCATTTCGTTCTTTTGCTGAGATGGAACAGCTATTTGTGCAGAGGTTCATTAGTACAGAGCATAAAGTGACTGTTGGTGAGTTGGTAGTGACCAGACAGCGCCCCCACGAGTCTCTACCTAACTATATAGTTAGGTGGAGGAACCTTAGTCTTCAGTGTGAACCTCAACTGCAAGAGCATCATGCAGTTGAGATTCTGTTGAAGAACATTGATGGTCCTATTGCTCCTTATCTGAAGGGTTTCAGCATTCGAACCTTTCAGAAGTTGTTAACCAAAGTCACTAGCCTACAGGACAGCATACCCAGTGCAGTCCCTCCTAAGGTTGAGAGTCAACCCATCCGTAGACCTCAGCGTTTGGATTTTTCTGGGGCACCACCTCCTAGGAAGGGGGAGGTGCATAGTACTTTTATGCTCATGATAAGGGCAAGAGGCCCATTGTTAGTTCAGCACCACAGCGTCCACCACCACCTCGACCTCAGTTTCAGCCCCGACCTCAGTTACCACCACCAGTACAGCCTCCTGTACAGTTTCAGCCACGACCCCAGAGTCAGCAGCCTAGGCCCTCTTATAGAACTCCAAAAAACCAACAGTATCTACAAGAGAGGCTTAGCAAGGAGTATCCCTTTAAAAGGGAGAGTGTGAAGAAGATCTTCAAGTTTTTGGTTAAGAAGAACATTTTGACATTTCCACCCAACAGGAGAGTGGAAGAGGAGGGGCAGATAGAACATCCTTTGTATTGTCCATTTCATAGACATATCGGTCATGTGATTGAAGATTGCTATGTGTTCAAAGATAGAGTGGAGAGCCTTATGGCTAAGGGTGAGATTCACTTGCAGGACAGCGACCTAGTGAATCCTCAAGGCAAAGTTGCTCAGGTTGTTCAGATGATTACTAGCTCCAGTCAGTGTGACAGTCAGTGTGGTGTTCAGAGCAGTGACAGTAGAGAACCTCTTAGTTCTGGGGAAGAGTGGCAGCTTGCACTCTCTCGCAAGACGAGGGGTATGATCAGACGGGCAGTTCAGAGTTCAGAGGCAGTTGAGAGGAGGCCCCCACAGGCCAAGTCGACAGTTGCCAACCCAGTTCCTTTGCCAGTTTCTTTTTCTTCTTCTGTTGTAGTGCCTACTGAGCACATTTCTTCTACTTCTCCTTGTATTAGAAAGATGTATGAAAGAGAGAAACTTGTTGTAACTTCTAAGGGGAAGACAGGATCTCTTCCAGCACTTACGCTGAAGGATTTTATTCTCCCTTCAACTGATGATGAATTAATGGAAGAAGATGATTCTGGCTACTTTTGGTGTCTTGCTCCTTCTAGTTCTACTTTTTCTAGCACTCGTTCTTCTTCTGTTCTATTTATTTCTGAAAATAATGATGATGATCCTTCTTTTGGAGAAGAATTTGAGTGTAAGGAAGAGCCTGTGTTTGCTATTCCTGAAGGAGGTTGTTACATGGATTCTGAAGATGAATCCGAGAACACTCCTCAGTCACTTTTTAATGAACCAACACAAGCCATGTTACCTGAACCAAATGAGTCCTCTATTGAGTCTGACTCAATACGAGAGATACAATTGCGTTCAGGTAAGGTTCTACCACCTAAAATGGCTAAAAATAATAAAGAGAAAGATAGAAACATTATTACCCAACAGGATGATCCTATCCCTCCTCCTCAAGCACCTGCTAAGGAGAAGGGAAAAGGCCCTCAGTTGGATGTTGATTACAATGTGTTGGCTCATTTGAGAAAGATTCCTTCCCTCCTTAGTGTGTACGATGCACTTATGATGTCTTCTGACTTGAGAGAGACTTTGGTGAAAGCTTTGCTTGAACCAGAATCTTATCAAGCCTTTTTTGCCACTGAGTCAGTTAAGGATGCATGCTATTTGAGAGAGATGCCATGCATTACTTTTTCAGACCAGGATCTTCTCCTAGGGACTTCTGATCACAACCGTCCCTTATACGTCACAACTGAAGTAAATGGTTATGAGTTGAACAGGGTCCTCATTGACCAATGAGCTTCAGTTAATATCCTTTATCATGCCACCCTACAGAGTCTCTCCCTTGGTCATTTAAAGCTCACTTTAGATAAGATTATGCTGAAGGGTTTTAATGATCAAGGTCAGCGAGCTCTAGGTTCCATCACTTTGCCTTTGCGTTTTGGAGATCTTTTGACTGAGGCAAAATTTCATGTCATTGAGGCAGATACCTCATACAAGGCTCTCTTAGGAAGGCCTTGGATACATGAATATGGAATGGTGCCCTCTACACTGCACCGGTGCATGAAGTATATGAGGAATGATGTGGAGTTTTTCATTCTTGGAGATATTCAACCTTTTGCCGTGCATGAGGTCTCTATTTATGACGATGCCGAGCATTACATGCCTCGGAAAGTTCGTAGACCTCCCACTGCCCAGTCACCAGTGATACCCGCTAGTGTTGTACAGGGTCCTATGCAGCCACTTGCACAGGGTCCTACACGACCACTAGTACAGGGTCCATCACAGGTTGAGATTGGAGCAGATGTTTCCACTACAGACTCGGATGAGTCTTTACGGTTAGTACTCAGGCACGATGTTCCCCCTAGTAGAGGTAGGGGATTGCATGGTAGAGGTCGAGGTAGAGAGTCAGTTCGCCCTCCGAGGAACTTTGATGCTCGAATCCCTCCTCCTTCGCAATTGTACACTTCCCCTTTGACTGTTGAGTCCGACTCTGATGATGAGATGATTGATGTTCCTCGTCATTCAGTTCCTTCGCCTGCCTTTAGTGTTGATCACAATCCCTATCCTACATTCCATAGGAGTTTGATTCCTCATGGTGGTTTGGTTGTTGATAGTGATTCAGACGACGACGAAGATGTCGGACGTCAGACTACTAGTCAACAATCCCTTTCTCGCCAGATGTACGGGATGAGAATTGAGGAATCTCCTCCTCAATCTTCCCCTACACCTTCCGCTAGTGTTCGTGGTGCACTACCCTTAGATAGGCATTCGGTACAAGAGCTGCACACTCTCTATGTACCAACACAGTCTGCTTGGCATGCATCGTTGTTCCATAGTGTAGGTGTCCCACAGAGTACTGATATACAGGATCCTGTGGAATCCACTATGGACGATGAGATCATGCCAGTTCCCCGATACTTTTCCCCCGCTGTTGATAACTTTGTTGAGCGAGGCATTGTCCCTTCGACTTGGTCAGGTAGACAGGCCCAACAGCAGGCCCGTATTTGGCGAACTGATTTTCCTCGAACTGGGCAGGGTATAGGCTTTTCTCAAGAGAATCAGTCCCCTTCCGCCAACATTCGGGTCGTCTCTCATTCTTATCCGGTTGTTTCCATCTCCGATGATGAAGACCCGGAAGAAAATGAGGACAGGGTCCTTGAAGCTCCACGTGAATTCGAAGATGGCGCTAGTTCTGCCATGGATGAGCTGTGTGAGATTAATTTGGGCACTGAATCGGATCCTCGGCCTATCTTCCATAGCGCTTTGTTATCCGAATCAGAGGCTCAAGAGTATGTTGCACTCATTTCTGAGTTTAAAGATTGCTTTGCCTGGAACTACACTGAGATGCCTGGTTTAGATCCAGAAGTAGCAGTCCATAAGTTAGCTATTAGTCCTGATGCAGTCCCCTGTTAAGCAGTCACCTCGTCGGATGAGGTTAGAGATTGAACAACAGGTGATAGCTGAGACTAAGAAGCTTATAGAAGCTGGTTTTGTTCGTGAAGAGAAGTATCCCACTTGGCTTGCCAATGTTGTTCCAGTCCGGAAGAAGAATGGTCAAATCCGTGTTTGTATTGACTTCCGTGATTTGAATAAGGCATGTCCTAAGGATGATTTCCCTCTTCCTATCCCTGAGCTTATGGTTGATATCGCTTTGTCCCATAGCATTTTCTCCTTCATGGATGGTTCATCTGGTTACAATCAGATTAAGATGGCCCCTGAAGATGAGAAATTCACTGCCTTTCGCACCTATAGGTGTGTTTTGTTACAAGGTGATGCCCTTTGGCCTCAAGAATGCCGGGGCCACCTATCAGCGTGCCATGACTATCATTTTCGATGAGCTGATTCATGAGCAGGTTGAGTGCTATGTGGATGATCTAGTGGTCAAAAGTAAGGTCCGTAGTGATCACCTCCGAGACCTACGAATCGTTTTTGAGCGCTTAAGAAAGCATGATTTGAAGATGAATCCCTTAAAGTGTGCATTTGGAGTTAGTGCAGGAAAGTTTCTTGGTTTTATTGTTCGCTATCGTGGCATTGAGATTGATCCCTCTATGATCAAGGCCATAGTGGACTTGAAACCTCCTAGGAGTCTTACTCAGTTAAGGTCTTTTCAGGGTAAGCTCGCTTTCTTGCGGAGATTTATCTCCAATC
The DNA here is from genome assembly GCA_016618105.1 of Dendrobium huoshanense. Classification (NCBI taxonomy): domain Eukaryota; kingdom Viridiplantae; phylum Streptophyta; class Magnoliopsida; order Asparagales; family Orchidaceae; genus Dendrobium; species Dendrobium huoshanense. The sequence goes on along the minus strand of CM028360.1, from coordinate 6,696,325 downwards.
TTGCCGGTAGATGTCATCCCTTTGCTGCTTTAGCGAAGAAGGATGCCCGTTTCCATTGGGATAAAAATTGTCAGGAGGCCTTTGAGAGCATAAAGCGCTACCTGACGAATCCCCCAGTGTTAGCTGCACCCATCCCTGGTAAACCGTTGATTCTTTACACTACTGCCTTGTATGAGTCACTTGGTGCACTTTTAGCTCAAGAAAATGAGGAAGGCAAAGAGAACGCCTTGTACTACCTTAGCAGACGTTTGATTCCTGCAGAGCTAAAATATCCGGCAATGGAAAAGCAGTGTTTGGCTTTGATCTTTGCTGTGCAGAAGCTTAGACACTATATGCTCTCACACAAGATCAGTTTGATTTCTCGAGTCAACCCTTTGTAGTACCTGATGACCCGTCCGACTTTGTCAGGTCGTCTAGCACGTTTGTCCATGATTTTACTGCAGTTTGATATTACCTTTGTCCCTCGGCGGGCCGTCAAAGGACAGGCTCTAGCTGATTTTCTTGCTTCTCACCCGATCCCTGCAGATTCCCCACTTAATGACGATTTGCCTGATGAATTAGTCATGAGTGTGGAAGAACAGGAGTCCCCTACTTGGGAGTTTTACTTCGATGGAGCTTCTTCCATCAAATCACTACGTCCCTACAAAACTCCTGTGGTTTAGGGTAGGTTGGGGTTGTTTTTGTGTCTCCTAAGGCCATACCATCCGTTACTCCTACAGTCTTTCAAAGCCTCGTACTAATAATGAAGCTGAGTACGAAGCCCTGATTGTAGGACTTGAGTTGGCCGTTTAGATGAGCATCGTGCGGGTGAAAATCTTTGGAGATTCCCAACTAATTATTATCAAGTGGCGGAATTTTCAAAGTTCTCAAACCTGAGCTCTTGCCTTATCACGATAGGGCAATGGAGCTCTTGTGTTTGATCCCTGAAGTAACTTTAGTTAGAGTCCCTCGATCTGAGAATGGTAGAGCGGATGCACTAGCTAAACTTGCTAAGGAGTTGGCTGACCCGAATGGAAATTCGGTGTCGATTGTTGTCCAGTATCGGCGCAAGCCTTGTGTCCCGCGGACTTGTCTTCTCCCGATCAGACCCTCACAGTATGCGCTGTTGAGGAAGAGTCAGATTGGAGAGTCCCCTTTGTTGAGTACTTGAAGCGTGGGAAGCTTCCGGATGACCGCTCTCTTGCCGCTCATATTAGAAAGAGAGCTTTGTCCTTCTCCTATGTGAATGAAACCCTGTACCGACGCTCTTTTGATCAGATGTGGTTGCGTTGCCTCAACAACGAGGAGGCTCGTAAGGTCATGGCGAAGTACATGAGGGGCTTTGTGGTGCTCATCAGTCCGGACCTAAGATGAAGGTCAGAATTAAACGCCTTGGTTATTACTGGCCGACGATGATCCGTGATTGTATGGAGCACGCTAGGAAGTGCCACCAATGCCAAATTCATAATACTGTCATCCACCAACCTCCTAATCCGTTGCACCCCACTGTGTCTTCTTGGCCTTTTGAGAGTTGGGGCACGGATGTAGTAGGTCCTATTGACCCTCCTTCCTCTAAGGGTCATAGATTTATTCTAGCTGCTACTGATTACTTCTCTAAGTGGGCAGAAGCTATTCCGCTTAAGGAAGTTAAATCAGAAGATGTGATGCATTGCTTCCGCGATCATGTCGTCTACCGTTTTGGTGTTCCGCGCTGTATAATTTCGGATAATGGCCCGTATTTTAGAAGCACCAAAATTGCTAGATTTGCCCGCCGCCATAACATAAATTGGCGGTATTCCTCGATTTACTATCCTAGGGCTAATGGTTTGGCTGAAGCGTTCAATAAGACCTTAGTCCAATTGATAAGAAAAATACTTGTGGCAAATAAAAGAGAATGGCACGACAAATTGCCTGAAGCATTATGGGCCTATAGGACTACATACCGTACTCCTACTCAGTGTACACCATATGCTTTAGCTTTTAGGGTTGAAGCTGTCCTCCCACTTGAGGTCGAGCTCCCTTCGTTGCGTGTGGCTGTTAGCCACAATTTGTCTCGTGAGGATAATGCCCGACTACGGTTGGAAGAACTTGATGGTTTAGAAGAGCTCCGTTTGCAAGCTCATCAGAACCTTAAGTTATACCAGGCCCGGATGGCCCAGGCTCATGATCGCCTCGTCCGACCCCGTGCTTTTCAGGTCGGTGAGTTAGTCCTTGTCCTGCGTAGGCCTATCATCTCGCGTCGTCGTCGAGGTGGTAAGTTTGAGCCCATTTGGGAAGGCCCATTTATTGTAGAGCAAGTATACGAATGTGGATCTTACTTGCTAGTTGATGCGAATGGTGTTCATTCCATGCCCGTCAATCAATGGGCAGTACTTGAGAAAGTACTATGCTTGAGTTTGCACATCGCAAGGGGCATCCCCCGCCACTTGTAAATATTCCTCTGTATAGATACGACTCTAAAGGATTTCTCGCACTTTTCGGCAGTCCGTGGCCACGACGATTTGTCCTCTACCACGTGATGTTCGTCATGCGAAGTATGAGATTCTCCTTAAGGGTTGTGTGTAAATACGTCGTAGGGATGTTTTGTGCTTACGTCCACATTCACTAATCACTTTAATGTTGTTGCACAAACCTTCTTTCTAGTCCCCTTTTAAGGGTTGACTTCCCCAGTTTCACTTGTCACCTTCAAGTGTGGTCTGGGATACCAAAACTACTAACTCGAATTTCAATGAAATATGATACTGGGTCCATCCTTGATCTATATTTGTCAAATATAGTGGTGTTGATCCATGATCACTTTGTGAATTTCCCTACAAATTGTTGTTGTAATCTCTCTCTCTCCCCAGTTTTATTCATGTGGCGAATATGACATGGGTTATCAAAGCCAACAATTTCCCCCTCTTCAAAATAAAAAAATAATAATAATAAAAAAGGGGAAGCTCTTAGTTGAGTAGAATCGGTTGCCCTTGTCACAGGTGGAACCCGGTTCTACACTCCAAGAGCCCAAAGTCCCTTAAAATTCTTTTCTTTCGAGAGGGAAGCTCTTAGTTGAGAAAGAATCGGTTGCCTTGTCACAGGTGGAACCCGGTTCTACGCTCCAAGAGCCCAAAGTCCCTCAAATTCCTTCTGTCTCTTAAAGCATTTCGATGACTACTTAGGAGACGACTGTGTGTTCACTTCTTCGATTATGATTGTTCACCTTTAAAGGGATGTTATTCTCCCTTATTTGTGATGTGGTACATCTGGCTTTAGATGTTAACATCACTTCTTATGTGGATTTTGATCTTCGAGCAGAATGTCGATCCGCTACTTCTTTCAAATGATATATTCTCTCATTGAAATCTTGATTTTAGTTACAAGAGCAGTCTCTTTTGAATACATAAGTGTTTCTTGTACTTTTCACAGGGTCCCATCAGATAGCATGGGTGTTACCACTGTGATTTCTTTAATAATCATGAATATTTGATATAATGATTGTTGTTCTCAGTGGCAAGTGTGTCCACTTGCCATTTCTATTCATTTATTATGAGATTATGCTTTTTTTACACGGTCGTATATATGTTACTCTTTCTTTTTAGAGAGATGTATATCGATCGATTACCTCATGATGTGTGATTTCAATTTTGCTTAAGAAATTCTACTTGTATTTGAATTACTCATGGCCACGACGATTTGTCCTCTACCATGTGGTAACTAAAATATAAGATAGAAATTTCTTAGATGACTGACTACTTTTCTTTTCCTCACAGCACCACGCACTTGTGCGTTGGGTGGTTGTAGAGGTGACTTTTACTCTTTGTTTCACCGTTTCGAATATGGTCAGGCAGACATTGAGTCATCCTCATTCACTGTTGCGATCTGGTCTGGTGAATGCTGAATTTATGTCTTTTGTTCTGCTGTTGCGATCTGGTCAGGCAGACATTAGACCTTTTGGGAAGCTCTTTATTCATTGTTGCGAATATGGTCAGATGAATATTGAGCTGTTCTCATTCGCCGTTGCGAATATGGTCAGGCGAATGTTGAACTCCCTTTCTCTTTTCCCCTTTGTTTCGCCGTTTCGAATATGGTCAGGCAGACATTGGGTTGTCCTAATTCACCGTTGCGATCTGGTCAGGTGAATTTTGGACTTTCTTCTTTTGTCCCATCGTTGCGATTTTGGTCAGGTGGACATTAGAATTTTGGGAGGGTTCATTATTCGCTGTTGCGAATATGGTCAGGCAGATTTTGAGCCATTCTCATTCGCTGTTGCGATCTGGTCAGGCGAATGTTGACTCCCCTTTCTGGTTGGGTGCCCGACAGAGTCCCTGGGAGGCATACTTCACCACCTCTTCATTCCCCCTGTTTTATTTCCTGTTTGGGGGTTGTTGAGTTCTCTTTCACTCTTTGTTTCGCCGTTTCGAATAAGGTCAGGCAGACATTGAGTCATCCTCATTCACTGTTGCGATCTGGTCAGGTGAATGTTGGGTTTTGTCTTTTGTTCTACTGTTGCGATTTTGGTCAGGTGGACATTAGACCTTTTGGGAAGCTCTTTATTCGTTGTTGCGAATATGGTCAGATGAATATTGAGCTGTTCTCATTCGCTGTTGCGATCTGGTCAGGCGAATGTTGAACCCCCTTTCTTTCACCCTTTGTCTCGCTGTTGCGATCTGGTCAGGCAGACATAGGGTCGTCCTCATTCACTGTTGCGATCTGGTCAGGTGAATGTTGGACTTCTTTCTTTTGTTCCACTGTTGCGATTTTGGTCAGGTGGGCATTAGACCTTTTGGGAGGCTCTTTATTCGCTGTTGCGAATATGGTCAGGTGGATATTGAGTCGTTCCCATTCGCTGTTGCGAATATGGTCAGGCGAATGTAGAACTCCCTCTCTTTTCTTACTCCTTGTTTGCTGTTTCGAACATGGTCAAGCAAACCCGGAGTTGTCCCCATTTGCTGTTGCGAATATGGTCAGGTGGATGTGGGACCCCCTTGCTTTTCTCTATTCTGCTGTTGCGATGTGGTCAGGCAGATAGATGACTCCATTACTTTTGATTATTATTATTTTCGTATGATTGTTACTCTGATTATTGTTTTCCTTTGATTATTTCTCTTTGATATTTCTTTGATTTTCGAGTTATTACTGAATTCCCTTCTTTCCGTATCATCTTAGATTTTTGTCGTAGGTGATCGTTGGGTTCTACTTGGTTCTTTGAGACTTTCCTTCTCCTATCCTCCCACTTTGGTTGGGCGGATAATAGACTTGTTCTCTCCCTTTATCGATTTGGTTTTCATTAGTTGATTGCATTTTCTTAGTGAGTTTCTTTGATTGACCTTAAGGTTGTATCTTCCTAGAGTTAAGAAGGTCAACGCCAACATATACGGTTCACCCGTTGTTCTCCGCATATGTTGGGGGTCCATTTGTTGACCCCGTTTTTGGCTCGAGCGTGCTCGGGCACTTTCAACCGATCTAATCGAACCCCGTCGATCCCAATTTGAGCTCGAATCGACTCGACTCGAGCCGGATTAGATTCGACTATGTTCGATTAGACCGGATTATTTTATTTTGGTTACGTCGAGTTCGATTTGATTTAAATAGATGTTAATTCTTGAACTTGATTTCGTATAATTAAATTCGTCGAGCTGGCTCGGACCCGAACTGACTCGAATTGACTTAAAATTTGGACTCGAGCCTAATCCGATTTTAGTCGAATTTGACCTGATTCAGCTCAAATTAATTCCACTAAATTCCTTTTGACTTTCTAAAATAATTTGAATTTAATTTCTAGATCAGGAAAATGATCCAACGGCCACGGTTCTTCAGCCTAAGCCTGTCGTTGCCAGACACCTCGATCGCATACTCGATCCCGTTTTGGAATGACGTTCAGGAAGATGTCGAAGCAGACAGAGCGAGCAGAGCTTCTTCTGTGCTTAGGGAAGCCGGGAAATCATCCGAGGACAGCATGCAACAGAGATCTTCTCCCTTTTCTTGGTTCGGCCCGCCCTGAACAGGGCATTCGACCCCTCTCTCCCTCTCTCTGGATCTCGCATTCTCTCCCTCTCTCTGGATCTCACTGCTCCCGTTCGACTTCGGCAAGGCCAAAAACCCGAACTCCCTCTTCTCCCTCTCTCATTTTTTTTTTCTCTGTCTTGAACCGACGGGCCGAAGCCCCTTTGCCGTTCGCGAATCCCAGACGATCCAGCAAGCCGCTCCCTCTTGGTTGTTCGTTGAAGCAAGGGGAAGTCGAGGCTCGTTCCTCGCTGTCGTTCGCGAATCCTGGACGACCCCGCACCCGCTCCCTCTCGGTTTCGCGCTTGTAGGCCAAACCCGACGCCGGCATCGCCTCTTTCGAGCCCAGCCGACCTCCAAGCCGTCCACTCCCCTCCTCTTTGCAAGGTGAGTTCTCTTCTTCTTCTCCTCCTTCTTCTTCTTCTTCTTCCCCTTTTTCGTTTTTCTTCTCTATTCCTTCTTTTTCCATTTTCCCTAATCTCTTTTCTCTACCTTAGCTGCCATGATTTCTTCTCATGGGGATCTAGAATTTTTTTTTTTTTTGTGAGTATTTATTTTATTTATTTGGAAGCAAATTACATCTATGAAGAGCTTTATTTTTGGTAAGTTTAAATGTGGGTTGATGCTTTGGGGTGTGTATGTCATCACACCCCTTCTCCTTTTGATTTCCAAGTGAGTGTGTTCACTCTTAATTGGCATGGATGATTTTGAGATTCATTAATTGATTTACATTCTTATGCAATGTTGATTTATTTTGGTTTTGAGATGGCCAATTAACTTGTGAACCTACATTTATTTTATGTCATAAGATTTAGAACTTAGGGGTAAACTACCAAGTGCATAAAGAGCTCTTTTGATTTTCTATCATAGCACGCATGTAAGGTGTTCGTTAGAATGCCTATTGGAAATAGAATGAAGGCTAGCTCAAAAAAGGGGTGTCAAGCTAGTGTAGTGTTATTTTGCTCAAACATCTTAGATGTATTTGGGCTTGTTGTCTATATGTGGAATTCATGGTTATGGAATAATTATACTCTTTTGCTTTTGCTTGCAACAAAGGAGTTCGGCTAGCATTGAAGATTTCATGAATTATAATTGTTGTAGCATGTTCACTAATGTTTTGGGCTTTATCGTTGGCCTCCATTGTCTCACGATGTAACACTTTCTTCTCTTACTTTTTCTTGAGAATGTGTTTCCTTTCATTATAAAATTAAGCATCATGTGGAATGTCATCTTCTTTCGCTTATTATGCCAATATGTTGAAAATGAGGTATGAGTTGAACATGAAACTTGTCAAGTAATCAAGAGGAAGTTTTGTATAGCACTCTTAAGTTGAAGTGATCACATTTAGAAGTTTTGTTGGGAAGGTTCACCTCACTAGTGTAAATAAGTTTCATGTGATTCATACTTTGTTGTAGGTTAATTTGCTTGGTTCGCAAGCTTCTAGTAGCCAACATGTTACAAATCATGTTCTCTTCTCTCGATAGGAATGGTGATTCATTATTTTGAGATTTATTGCTATGATAGGAAAGGAGTTCTCCAAATGCATTCTTGAGATGACTTAAATTGGTAGAGGAATATTACACTGTTATAAATCTTTCATAGAAGTGATTTCTTGTTTTTTTTCGAGAGCTTGATGTTATTTGATTGGGTAAATTCAACCAAGTAAGCATTCGAAATATGTTTCTCTTGCTAGCATATTCTATGGAATCTTTTAAACTTTAATTATATAGTACTTATGATAATGCTTTAAGAAATTTATAGTTGTTTTCTTACAAGAATTTGGGATTCACCGTTCTCTCTTTTACATGCATATTTGGGTGCTTCCTTATTTGATTACATGAATCATATAAAATTCCTTTATATAGACTATTGACAACTTTGTGATAAAATGGGTGTATAAATATTAGCTTTTATGGTAGCTTGCTTTATATAACTTTGTAGCCGTTGTGCGCCGAATTGCTTATAAAATATCATTGGAAAGAGGTTAAAATTGTTTGATGCACATTGGAGATTTGTACGACGATAGCTTTTATTTTGAGGAGTTGCTAATATATTACATAGAAGTTCGCAAATGAAATTTAAAGAGAAGAGAAAGAAGAGTGGCTTCTTTGATTAGTTCTTATTCATGAAATTTATAAGCATGCTTTATTGTTTCCGGTCAAATATCATCTTGAACTTTGAAAGTGTTTAGCACGAAAGCTTTATGTATGGTCCTTTGTGTTCTTTACTACAATGTTGGATACAGATCATTTAAAAAAAAATTGGCATAACTCAAATACTTACATGAATACCTAAAAGTATGGCCTCCCTTGTACTTTTGAAATAAGGTTGTGAGCGTGAGTCTCTCTTCTTCACTAAGGCTTTCCAAAAGAAAGGCGTTGTAGCATAAGCATGAAATTTTGAGATTGTCTTTGTTTCACAAGATTTGGACTCCTTGCTAATGAGGTAGTAAAGCCCACTTTCCATATATCTTGAAACTTGAATGGTTGAAGCGTGATTAACGTAGAGTTATATTTAAAGACATGGGTAAATTTTTGAGAGAATAGTTGATACCAACCAAAACAGTTGCAAGATCATATGTTTGATGCTATCAAAATTAGCTTACAAATTTATGTTAAGATGCTTTTTGGAATTATTTGTTAGCTTATGAATGGAAGCTAGAAGTTTGTTGGAAAAGAGTTATAAATCTCATATCTTAAACCTATGTTGCATTATTTTGATATCATGCTATCTTTGTTCGACCTTTGAGAATAAAACAATAGCATAAGGCTCCTTTTTCTCATTTCTAAATGTATTTGACATAAGTGTTAAGTTTGGAAATTCTCGTGCTATATAATTTTATTCTTATTTGTTCATATTTGACAATGATGGTTTATGTACTTATGGTTGGAGGCTTTGTGAAAGTTTTGTGAGTTATTTTCGTATCGAGAGGTTTTGTGAACTTGCTTTTTGTAGGAAAAGATTATGTTTTGCTTATGTTGAGATGGTTTAACAATGGCTTTAGATTGATTTTGTTTTAAGAGTTTTATGCGATGAATTTGGTGAAGGCTTGAATAACTATATATATGAATAATCTATTATTGCCTTGTCTTAGTTGCTTCATAGACCTTCAATCGTACTAGTCGTTCGTCATGGATTTGTTTAGAAGAATGCTTTTAAAGTTTGATTGTTCAAGCCATTTTATTTCACTTAGATCTCTTCGTTAGTTTCTTATAAGGATTTTGTTGTGCTTTGAAGTTGTTCAATGTGTTAAGATTAAGTTATTTTGTTTGAAGTGAACCATCAATATATGAAATTTAATTTGCTAATTTCATACTTGAGTTATGCCATGTGATCCAAAGTTCTAGATGTGAATGGTAGAAAAATTACAAAAAAGGGGAACCATGTTCTTCTTTTACTAAACTATGCATGTGAGATGTTTGTGTCAAAGTTCGTTAAGAGATGAGGCAAATTATGAGCAAATGATAGTCTCTTGGAAAACCATATTTACACCATGAGCTTGAGTATCATTTCATTGTTGAATTATACGTCGCATCAAAAAAAAAAAAAAAAAAAAAAAAAAAAGAGCCTTGATTTTGAGACTTGTTAGAAATCTTTTCAAACTTGGTATCTATTGCTTGACTTTGTTATACTCATTTAGCCATTAAGTAGTGAGTTATTTTGGAGAAAGGTTTCTTGAGAAGGTTTGTATAAGCATGATTCCCGCTTTATTCTTGCAACGTGATATGGATGATCTTTATAATGTCATTTCTTGTGCTAATGCTTATTTCTACTCAATTGTCATCTTGCATATATTAATTTTATTGTATATCTCTTACTTTCCTTTAAAAAAAATCTACATAACTCTTTAAGTGAGATGTTGCTATTTTCTTCCGTTAGCATGTAAAGTAGCATATATTTGTAGATTTAATGTTTTCCATCAAATTTGTGTTGGTGAGATTAAATAGTCTTTTTGCTTGCGATTATTTGTCGAAAGAATGAGGTTGATTTGAAAGGTTTTATAAATTATTTCTTATTGAAAGATTTTATGAATCGGTCTTTGGTTGTAAGTTTTACAAAAGGCTTTATGAGTTGTTTCGCATCAAGAAATTTTGTTTTATGAGTTTTGCGAATCGACTTGTGTTGAAATTTTATGTGTTTTTTTTTTTATTGTCGAGTGTTTTATGATAAAAGCCCTACAATGAGAATTTTTTTTTTATAAAACCTTCTCATTAGAAAGCTTAGAGTTTATATATATATATATACCCCACTCCAAACGAAAGGTGAGACACTTGATTGTGGGTTGTTTGGGTAGAATTTTGTGTCAAGATAGGGGATTTTAGTAGATAACTCTTGGGAGGTTTTGTGGTTTTTTTTTGCAAATCATTTTGGGATCTGTGATTTTATAATTGAACTCGTTTAGTAAAGATTTCTTAATATCTTTTGGGGGAGTAGTTAGTGCTTTCCTATTGAAGTTAAAATCTCTTAGTGGTTATGGCTAGGGACGAGTTTTCTTGAGGTTTAGATTTTAGAAAGTTTTAGATTTAATTCCCTTAAAGTCTCTTTCTATAGGATGGATTTTGGAGTTTGAAGTATTAGGGAACTTTAGGTTGGAAAGCCTCTAGTGTCCTTTCGGGAGTAAGACAGTCCTTAATTATTTGAGTTAGAGCCCTTTAGTGTTAGTTTCTAAAAAAAGAAGAACAAACATAGAATTTTGAGAGAGATATAAAACAAAAGAGACTCTTATTTTGGATTTAGAGTTGGGAAGTTGTATTCCCTTAGCTGATATAGGATTTGTTTAGAATGTGTCGGTTAGTAGAGTTGGGTTCATATCAAGTGCCTCATTTGGAGTGGGAACAGCAAAGGGCATTGTTGATATAATAGGATGCACTTGACTTTTACGAAGTGTGTCCAATAACAACAATGCCCACATCCCTTTTTCGTATTCGATTTTCGTTTCTCTTTCTTTCTTTTGCATTTAGTCTCATTTTGCTTTGCCGTTAGCTTTCTTTGTCGTTTCTTTTGCGCTTTGACACTACGCACGTACAAAGTAAGGAGAATCTAAAAGACAAGTGGCCCAACAAATAACTAAAAGGTATGTTCTTTTTCTTTTATGCATTTCCATTCTTTCATTTTATTAACTGCTCTAATACACTCCTCTTTTGTTTCTTGCGAGGTACCTTTTGAAAAACAATGGATAAGGAGCATTTGGAGCTGGAGCTAGGACAAACGGATCCGAGCATCAGTCCTCCCTACCCATCTGGTAGGGGCGCTACGGGCGGAACCACCGGGTCGTAGCCCCCGGTGCTGTAAGTTTACTAAAACTTAGAAATCCTTTAGGGGCCTAGATGGTTGTACGCCTCCCACCCTTAAGACCTTAGAAACTTCAATTATATATTTATGATTGCTTTTTTTTTTTTAGATCCCTAAAACCCCGTGACATCCGTATAGAAGTCTTAGGAATTAGAAGACAAGTTATCCTACGACACTAGTGACATCTAAGGACAAAAATTAAGGACTGAGTCTTAGAAAACTTAGACTTATGATGCATGCTCCCTATAGGATAGAGACATTAAAACAACAACAACTTAGTGACACGATTTCCTAGATTTAGGTTTTGTTTTTTTTCTCTTAATCCACTAATAATCAACTAATCAATCTTAACTTAATTCATAAAATATGTTAAAACACATAATCTTTAATTAAACTATTATTAATTTTTAATAATCATTAAACTTTAAGATCTAAAATGTAAACCTAAATCAATCCTAACTAACTTAATAATTGATTCATAACCAATCTAAAATTTAAAAGATGTAGATCATATTAGGAGATTAAATTACAAATTAAATTCATTAGGATTAAAATACTCTTAAAGATCAAACTTAGAATAATATTTTAAAAATAATCAACAGATCCCTTAATACACAACAACCCGCTCCAAAAGTGAAGTTTATTGGATGGACTACTCCGGGCTGCGGTGTCCTAAGGAGGCTGGTTCCTCGAGCCTGGTGGCACAACGCCACGAATGGATCTAATGGAGCGTCAAAACCTAAAAATTAATCTTTTTAATTGGCTTAATTCAAACCTTAATAATAAAACATTTAATCTACTCTTTTCTTTTTCTTTCTTTAACAACAAACTGTAATAATTAAACAAAGTTAATTATCACTGGGTAACCCAGGCCTACGAGGCTATTAAGTTAGCCCCAAGGAGGGTGAAATAAACCTCACGGCCTCGGTGTGAAACAAAGGTGGTAGTTAATTAAACATTAAAAATAAAAGATACCTAAAATCAATCCTAAAACACTAAGATTTAAATTTTAATTAAAAAACTCTTCTTTGTCCCTTTCAACAAACAAATCAAATACACATACAACTCTAACTAAAACTATCCTATATAGGATCTACCAAAACTACACACCGTTACACACACCTAGACTTATTTGGTTAGAACATGACTTCTAGATCTAGGTTAGGCTGATATTTTCTTTTATTGTTCAGTATTTACTGCATGCTCATATTCTATAAATGCAATTCTTAAATTTCCTGTCAGTTATATTATTTTATTTACCTGCATTTCTTTTCTGAATGGCATCTACGCTCATATATATTTTTCTCTTTTATCTTATCTTGCGAGGTACATCGGATCCTGATGATAAGAATCAAGTGCCATAATTTGCTTAAGAGCTGTTAAGTGGCCGCGCCACAATCTGAGATCACTTGCTTGCTTGGAGTTATTAAGTGGCAGCGCCACAGTCAGGTATAATTTTTGCAACTCAAACTCTTAATTATGTATCGAATTGCTACACATCACACACGACTTGTTAATAGGTATTCTAGCATGTTTAGGTAGTCAGCCTTAGGTTAGTTCACTAACGAAGCTTTGGCCCTATAGGTCAAAGCTTGCCCCCCTTCTTTGAATCCTAGAGACCATTAGGGTCATTTAGGCCTGTAGAGTAGGCCGCCTATTATGCCGGTTGGCATCGTTGTTTTCCCACACGAAGTGGGCATCGTTGTTTTCTGCTAGGACTTTGGCCTTTTCCAGTTTTGGGTACGATACCCCCCCCCCCCTTTTTTTTTTCTTTCTTTCTGTGAGCCTTAGAGACCATTAGGGTCATTTAGGCCTGTAGAGTAGGCCACCTATTTATGCCATTGGGCATCGCTGTTTTCCCACACGAAGTGGGCATGACTATGATGATTTTCTGTGCGGGTATCTTGCCTGAAGGATACCCTTAGGGTGTGTTTATTTATTTTTTCTATACTCTGGATGTCATGCATATGTTCTTACACACTTTTCTTCACAATGCACTTTACCTACATACATGCATTGCATTAGTGGACCTAAGGATCTTTCTTACTTATGCATTTGTTTCATGCATCATACAACGCTAGATCTGTTCATTTGCATATTGTAGAGTCCTTGATTTAGATCTTTTAAACTATTAATCCTTGATTTCTTAGGATAGACCCTTCCCATCTTGCATACATGTAGGACGATTGGTTGTGCCTAGGATTTTAGCTGGCTTCCTTTTTCAGGCAAGGAATAAGTCCAGATTGCATTAGCTAGGTTGTAGATGTTAGTGTTGTGTGTACAACACTACTATTTTTTATAGATTTAGGGTCTAAAGGTGAGTGGTACAGGTGTACCATTATACACCTTATTGGTGGGTAAACTCTCCATCCTTTCGGGAGTTATAAACCCTACCCATCTGCGTCACACGGATGACGCCACCTCTTTCCTTCTCTCGTGCATGCTTGAGTGCAATGTCTTCTCTCTTTTTCTCCAGTTTCCACTTCTTCGAGCCGACCGGATGTTGAATAAACCATGTGTGATTGATTGAGCCAACTTGGGACCCTCTTCCCTTTGATTAGGAAAATCTAGAATTCACCTTTGCACTAAACCCAATTGAGAAGATAATCTAACATCCTTAATCGAGAGTTTTCTTAGACCGAGGTCTAAGATATAATTAACTACGGGGGCTTGCGCCCGTAGGAAACTGATCCCCACAATCAAATAAACCCTATTCGATGCTGATGTATCGAATAGGGGAAATCTCGTGAACTTTTGAGTTATAGATATTATTATCCATCGAGGTTGGTAGGTGAAAGCCGCTATCCTCCATGGCTAATCGTATCTATAATTTCATCTGCTCTTCCATCGGCCTGCTTGTGCCGAGTGTAAAGGCCTACGACCATTTTGTCCTACGGGATAGTGTGATCGTACCCTTTGCATTCGAACCACACGAGCGGAATCCTTTCGGAGACCCACATTCTGCCCATCATCAAAATTTAGTTGGACTTCTCCCCCATGTCTGACTTCTGCCCATCGCCGAACATTTGTCAGAATTCTATCTGATGTTGGAATTATATCTATCATTGGACTTCTACTTGACGTCGTACTTCCAACCTCCGTCGTTAGAAAACAATCTTTATGACCTCTGCTGCCTGAGGAATACGGTCTTTCCGACTTATGTCACTCATTACATAAAAAACTCATAATAAAAATTAATTGTTTATAATATATAATTAAATAGAAAATTTTAAATAGAAAAAATAAAATAGTATTAACTAAAAAAGTAAAATTTCCTAAAAAATCAAATATTATTTATATTATAAAAATAAAAATTTTATAATATATGATCAAATATATAAAAAATAAAAAAATAAATATTATCAATAAAAAAAATATTATTCATATTATGAAAATTAATTAAAAACCAATAAAAAAAGTTGTTTTGGTTTGTATAGTGTATACATGAAATCAAAGATAGCTTTTTGCTTTGTATGGTTTAGTCCCACATCACTTGTGAAGTTTTACTTTGTATAGTTTATATAGCTTTTTGTTTTTATATATGATAGAAGATCTTGTGGAGCCATGTTAAGCCATTTGAGAATATTCCAAGCATTATATAATTATAGTCATTATATATATTAATAATTTATTTATTTATTTAAATAAAAAAATTTGGACCGATGGCGGTTCAAACCGATTCTGACTAGTTTGGTGCACAGTCGATTTTCAAGGCTGAACAAGACCAGTTTACAGTTGAACCAGTCGGATCGACCAGTTCGGTCTGATTTTCAATATGTTGATATTTTGTGTATATCTATATTTAAGAAGTAATTAAAAATATGATAGTATTTAGATTTCTATTAAAAATTTTACTACATTAGGGTTATGTTTTTCTCTCTTGCATTTTCTTCTAGGATGTCCTCTTGAACAACTCCCTTCCCCTCCCCATTTCATTCCTTCACTCCTCGTGATGCCCCAAGATTTAAATCAAAAGAATTATTTTTTTTATTTCTAATTAATCTACTAGAACCTTGAAATTCATTTTATATTAATCTAAAATAGCTAAAGCTTCTATATATTTCATGCCATCCATTAATGTATCACAAATCAAAATTCGTATACAACAACCATAAGTTTAATTTATAACATTCATCTATTATAACTCTTCTAGTTACAAAAGAATAATATAAAATTCATGATAATAAATTAAAATCTCACTCAACTGGTCCCCTTGATGATCTTGAGATCAATTAAATCCACATAATGAGATTACAAAGTCCAGCATATTGATATATCAATATGTTTATCAATGTTGTATCAATATGTTTATCAATGCTGTATCAATATATCTATCAATGTCTATAAGTATTCATATTATGTTGTACCTGTCTCAATACTAGTTCTATTAGCCATATATCAATTCTATTTATTAATTAATTCATTTACTATTATGTAAATATAATCATGGATGTGATTATGAATAAGAAGGCAGAACATCCAACTTTAAATTGGTGTTTTTAACATCTTTAATCTCAATTGTCTATCAGTTGATCTTTAGTCTTTGACTTATCATCATCTTTCATGTATCTTAAGTTAGTTTACAATTAGCTTTTAGTAAATCATTAAGAGTTGTCACTCTCTACCCGTCGATGTAATTCTGCCAATCAGTTACACGTTAATATCCAAGATTACACCAAAAATTTTTATTTAAAAAAAAGTTTATTGATCCACCCTCATGTACAAGGTATATATTACGTTTTAAGAGCCAACCCATATTAGTTATAGTGTTTACAATTATCCTTACTTACTTACATGCAAATGTCATCATATATTAGTTATATCATTTCCTCTATGCAATATAATATTATGTATGAAATGCTATGACATGCCTAATAATTTAAATACTTTTCATTAGCTTCAAAAAATTATAACTATCAATTTATTTGGTGAAATTTTATAATATTACAATCAAAATGCCTATATGAATCAAATCTGTCGCATACAAAAAGTTACATAATAAAAATTTGATAAAATAGGAGAAAATATATTTTTTATTAATTTAAAGAAGATTAAAATCATAGGACTCAAAATCATTAAAAACAAAGGTAGAATTTAGATTACATATAACAATTAGAAGAAATCTTAGAATAAAACCGACAGATAAAAAAGATTCGAATGACTCTCTCTCTCTCTCTCTCTCTCTCTCTCTCTCTCTCTCTCTCTCTCTCTCTCTCTCTCTCTCCCCCCCCCCTCCTTCCTTTCCTTACTTGGCAAGTCAAATGAAATGGGTAGGAGGGAATAGTGTGGGTGATGAAGTGGATATTTATATAATAAAAAAAAATTTCAGTGCCTCCATGTGACTTCATGAGATCTAAAATAAAAAATTTCAATTCTTTTTATATTTATTATCCTTTTTCTTTCAAATGATTAACAATCAAATCATTAATAATCAAAATTGACTAATTGGATTCAGGGAAAATAAATATAAACAATGAAAAATATGATTACATTAGCATAATAAATATTTACATCCTAATGAAAGTCCAAAGTCCCCAAATATTATATATAATGGTTATAACAAACAACAAAAGAATATATATAAAACCCAAGAGTTGAATGTAAAACTAAATTATCTTCACCATCTAAATATTTGAAATCAATAAAAAATTGGACCGTCCTATACTCTATTTGAAATCAGTCAGAAATTAGGCCGATCGAGCTAAATATTTGGCTCGTAGCTCCGTTTGTTTGGCTCGATTCAAGCTCGATCTTCGTCAAAATCGATTCAATCTTCATTCATTGTTTGATATTCGAGCTAAAATCTCAACCATGATTAGGGCCAAGGCCAAAATCTATCTATTCTAATCAAATTCATATTCATCCTCTCCCCCATCAATAACAAAAGAATCTAATTCACTCCCAACAAAATAAGTTAGTATTATATCTAACCGTTACCTGCTTTCATAGATGATTCCAATTTTCCAATTAGACAAAGAGATTACAAATCAATAGGTGCATGAATACATGTAATAACATGATTCATGCATCTACATAGGTGGCACTATTTTGCTTGAAAGATGAGCCTAATTTTACTTAATTGCTACACTCATTTTTTATGCTATTAGTCTATTCAAATTAATCTTAGGTCTATCATTTAATTTAATACCATATCAATGCACATGACATATGAATAGTCATGCATTTTAATGCATTAAATATTTATAAAATTTACATATAACACATAACTCTTATATATTTACACATCTAATATTTGTCATATTGTACTCCAACCACGTACAAATAATGCAATTTAAGTTAAGAAAATAATGAGGTTATCAATGTTGATCAAAATGATTACTTAAAGAGGTTAATTTGATATGAAGATGGAATGATCAGTATCATATGAATTGGACTTGTGAAAATTTCACTAGCAAGTTTGTTTTATCTCCTCTCTAATGAAGTTATGATTAGCGATTCTTAGGCTTCGTTTGGGACGGTTTTCTTACTGTTTCTTAAAGCAAGTTTATAGTACAAAAATTAAAAAATTTATATTAAAAAGCGTCTTTAAGAAGCAATAAGAATGTTATCCCAAACGAAACATTAATCTCTTATGAGATATCATGTGTTACTTTTATGAATGAACCCATTCATCACTAAAGTTTTTTTAAAAATATTATTTGCCTTCCAATGTTGGTTTATATGTCTCTCTCATGGCTGTCATGTTTATTTCACATCACATATAGGTGTGATTTGACTCTTAGTTGCCCTCTTCACTTAATTAAAAGCTTAATGGAAGGGTACTCCTTGAGTGTGCTATTGGTCAACAAACAAAAGCAGCCCATCTATTTAATTGATAGTGTAAAGTTAGTGATCTCTTGTTGATGGAAACAATTATTATGTGCCTAATAGACTTAATACCTATTAGGGAGCTCAAGTGGGAATGTAAATTTGTTGTTTAAATCATGAAGCATATATAATCAATAAAAAGCTATTGGAGACTCACTTAGCGAATTCCACTTTACGAGATTACGGTTTCTTTTGAGATAGCTTTTTTATTGTTTTCTAAAACAACTTTTTAGTACAAAAAAGTTTAGTTCAAGAAAATTTTATAGTAATATAATTTTTTAGATTATATAAGAAAATAACTCCTCATATGAATAAAATTTAGTAATATGTATATAGATTTGATTTTAGATTAAATTAATCTTTTATTTAAGCCTTTTAAGAATTTCTAGAGGAAAATTCTTCTTAACTTGATTAGTTATATGAATAAAATTTAAAATTGATTAATTAATAAACTATAAATTGTATGATATATCAAAGAGATTCGTATTTGAAATTATTTTTTATCAATTTATTATTTATTGAATATTTTGAATTAAATTAAAATTGGTATATAATATGTTAATGATTATAAAGGAGAAATATTTTATTAAATTTATCTCTTATATTAATTAATTAAGAGGGATTATAAGAGTTAGAAAATTATATGATATATATATTATATTAAACATTAAATATAAATTTGATCTTCATTTCTTTATAAATTTTAAATGATTTTATTATTTTATTTTAAATAAAACAAATTTGTAGAGTGCTCAATTTTAAATTGTTGGTCTCTTATTATTTTAAAATATTAAATGAACTTTTCTCTTATGTAATGATTTAATAATATGTATATAGATACATAGATAAGTGTGGATATTTTATAAATGTTTTTATTGTGATATGAAATTTATATTAATATTAATTTTTAAATGATATTTTTTAAAATAAAGAAAAAAATTTATATTTTGAAGATGAATATTTTTTAATATAAGTCTTTTACTATTCTGAAATTAAAAAAAGAAATCTTATTCAAATTTAATTAAATAAATATAAATAATAATTCCTTTTGATCCTACAATAATGAGAAGTGAAACCCTACCCTTAAGAAATATAAATATTACATTGAGATATATACTCCACATGCACTAACTAACCTTTTTATCATTGAGATTTGCTCTAATCATTAAAGGGAATACTATATCTTTTTATGAATTCCAAGGTACACCGCAAGCTAACTACGCCACCGCCATCAACCACCGCCACGGATCATCGTTCTCCCACCCATCAACCAACTCCACCACCATCACCACCTACCACCGCATTGCCATCATCGCCCGACGCCAATTACAGACCTCCAGCTATGATTAATAGACTTTATATTGCATTTATTTTTATTTCAAAATTTTAAAAAATTAACCATTTATATTTATTTCACATTCATTAAACAAATATGTTAAAATATTTTAAATATATTAAATCTATTTTACATTAAGTATTAACTTTTTTAAACCACAGTCAGAATATTAACTTTTTTTTTAAACAAATCAAATACCCACTACAAAATAAATGAATTAGAAAGCAAAGCTTTATTATCACCCCCATTATTTTCGATCCAGAGAATATGTAACAGCTTAATGCAAGATAAAGTTGGATGTGATTGGCGTCATTTGATAGTTCTGCACGTTCACATATTTTTGAAAGGTCGCTTTGCTCAAAATTTTATTTTGTAATAACGGTGAAATCATTATGTGGGGTCACTGGACGTGAGTCAAATCAGTACGCGCCACATCACTTTTTAACTGTATATTAGTATTGTGTACCGAATGACGTTGTGCATTCTGATTTGTCTCCGAACCGAGAAATTATTCTGTGTGGAATTCGATCACAGAGCTATGTTCGGATGCTTACATGGAAAGTGAAAAGTCTGGGATATTTATGTTGACTTGTGTCAACCTGACGATACCCGACCAGGTCAAAATCATTTGTCATGCAGCCCGACCCAGGCATAGCGTTAAATTTAGGATGGCGCTTCTTTTTTCAGAATTCAAGGCGCGAATCACCACAATATATAATGCTTTCAGCCAAAATTTTCGCAGAGAAAATGCCGATGAAGATGAAGATTGATCTGGATCTGGGGGAGGATGTTTGTTTTTATGAGCAGACAATATTCTCGCAGGGCTCGGAGGAAGCCGATAACCTGAATGCCGATGTCTAGGAAACGAGTGCACATGAAGTAGAACACCTAAAACCAGTGCGACTAGACGGAAAGTTCAGTTTATCGGTAAAGTTCGCCTCCTTACAAGTTTTCTTTTTAGCAATGTTGTAATTAAATTTCTTTACATAGCCATTTTTTAATGTATTTATTGTGTTTAACAAAGATGCGTACTTTTATCAATAATGTACATAATGTTAAATTGTAATTGACTTTAAAAGAAAACTCGATGGTCCCTTCTTTTAAAGTAGTATTGAGCTAGGGTACAATAACGAATTTGTAGAACGATTTTCGCATTGCAAAATTTTGTTGCGTATTAATTGTGTATGTATTGCATATTTGTTTGATATACATTGAGTATTAGTTGCTTATTTGTTTGGTATACATTACGTATTTGTTGAGTTTTTATTGCGTATTGGTTGCGTATTTGTTGAGTATTGTTTTGCTTAATTTCTGCTTATTGGTTGCGTATGTATAATTCATTTATTGCGTATTTATCAGAATGTTTATGTTAATGAGAAAGAGGCATACGAGGCTTATTATAATTATGACCAAAATCTTAGTTTTAGTGTTCGTAAGGAACATCACAGTTACTGACAAAGTTTCAGAAATTTAAAATCCAAGGACTTTGTTTGTTCAAAAGATGGTTTCAAGAAGTTGCATGATCTTAATATCCAAAGAAAATATCAAAAAATCAGACACTCGAACTGGTAGTCTAGCTATGATTAGGTTTACAGTGAATGAAGTTGGATATTGGAAGGCGAAAAAAATTATTGAAAATCACAATCATGATTTGCCTAGGCCAAAAGACCGACATCTTCTTGGATCATGCAGGAATGTGTGTGATGAAAAAGCTTTTGTTCTTAAATCAATCACAGAAGCCGGGATAAGAACCATTGATGCATTTTCCTTCATTGCTAATGAAGTTGGAGGTGTCAAAAATATTGGATTCACAAGGAGGGATGCGTACAACTTTATTAAAAAAATAAAAAGAGTAAAGATTGAATTTGGGGACACTAATACTTTGATTGAGTTATTTAAAGAACGTCAACTTAATGATAACATGTTCGCTTGAGATGTCCAGAAGTATAAATTTGATAGATTATTAAATTTTTTTTGGGTTGATGGGATTGGTGGGATAGATTATGACTGCTTTGGTGATGTAGTAATTTTTTATACAAGTTATAGGCTTAATAAGTATAATTTGGTAAGTGCACCATTTGTCAGGGTTAACAATCATTGCCAAAACATTTTACTTGGGGTGGCCTTCTTGTCCGAAGAGACAATTGAATCATTTACGTGACTGTTTATAATTTTTGTGCGAATGATGGGTGATAAACATCCAAAAATAATATATACAGATAAAGACCAGGCAATGACTAGGGTCATAGAAGTTGCACTACCTCACAGTCGTCATAGACTGTGCCCATGGAATATACATAAAAAGGTTCCATCAAAAGTATCATGCCACAATACCAACAACAAAGTCAAAGGCCTCTTCAATAAGTGTTTGAGCAAATGTGACTCTGAGGAGGAGTTTGATAATACATAGGCTGAATTGATCATATAAGGCAACCTCCAAGATCATGTTTGGTTGAAGGATCTTTATAGGATAAGGAATAAGTGGTCAACAGCCTTCAATAAGGATTATTTTAGCATGAACATTCTATCCACACAGCGTAGCGAGTCTACTAATAATGTGTCATGGAATTTCTAAGCTCATAAGTTCTATAATTGATTGCTTTCTGGGTTTAGAGAAGGTGATGAGGAATTGGCGTCGGAATGAACAGGATGAGGATTATAGATGCAGTCAGTCTAAAATAAAATCAACTCTTTTCATAATTTACTAAAAATTCTTGCTCAGCCTAGCTTCAAAGTCTTGGAAGAGGTTTTTGCAGGTATCCTAGATAATTTTCATTATTTTCTCTTCCAGAACATCGAATGATTGAGGTGAATATGAAAAGTTTGGATGCTTAGGTGATTGGGGTTGGGTTGTAGGGTAGATTTAGGTTCGGGTTGCTGGGGAGATTGAGGGGGGAGATGATGTTCAGGTGTATTGGTTTGAATGGGAGAATGAAGGCTTGATGGATATTTCTTGATGCTCAGAAGATTAGCTTCTTCAGGGGTAACTCCCTGGAGGTCAACAAAAATCTGTGAAAATTTAATTTGTAAGCAAATTTGTCATCAAATAATTTTATTATTGCGTATCTTTATGCACTATATACGCCATTTATATGCAATATATACGCAATACCTACGCAATACATACGCAAGACATACGCAATAAATAAGCAATATATAAGCAATATTTTCACAATATATATCTATCTTCTCTTTAAATTAATAAATAATTTAGTTGTCTTCTCAGTATTATATATAATGTCATCAGCCCAGGAAATGGGTCCTTCTCTCAGGGTACTTCGGATAATGAATGGAAGTGTGCTCCACGAACTAAACCTGTATAAAATAAAAGTAAATTTTAGCAAATTAATCAGTCAAATTAAATGTTAAATTAGAATTAATTTAGCAATCATATTTATTAGAGGCACAAAACCATTGACGTAACCTGCTGGCTTGTTCTTTGAGATCTTCATAGATACATTATTAAATTCTTCAACCAGGCATTTCCAAATCGATCATGCCCAGTTAATTGATAAAAAATCATCAACATTATTTGATATTATTTTTAACAACCTAGAGATTTTGAAGTTGCTTTGTTGGAAAAATAAATTTGAACATAAAAACATAATAAATATTTTCAACATAGTCTCTGGGTGCTTTCTCTAGTCAACTCCAGCATTTCAGACTTTATATCCTTTGAAGTGATAGTTGTAGTTGGCAAGATAAGACAAGTAAATCTCCTCACATTTGTTTGGAAGACCAATAAGGAGGGCCACTTCATCAGCTGTTAAAGGTATAATATGACCCTCTATAATAAAACTTTGCTTTCAAATATTCCACATTATCATCAGCTGGTAAATCAATGGGGCATTTTGCTTAAATCCAAAA
This sequence comes from Dendrobium huoshanense, assembly GCA_016618105.1. NCBI lineage: Eukaryota > Viridiplantae > Streptophyta > Magnoliopsida > Asparagales > Orchidaceae > Dendrobium > Dendrobium huoshanense. The sequence continues at coordinate 6,673,041 of CM028360.1, read as the reverse complement.
AATTGAAGAAATTGGTAGATATTTAGGTTCTTCAATTTTTCTTCAATTTCAAGAGGAATTATTTCAAAAAAAGTATCACAGATTGTTCTAAATGTTGAAACATAACAGCGAGAAGATATAGGACGGATGTAAATCTACATAAATTAAAAAAATAAAATTAATTTAGAGAAGCAGGTGATACATATTAATTACACATATAAAACGTAATTGATACGCAAAGCATACGCATATTATATGCATTAAATACGTAAAGTATACACATATTATAGGCATACGGTACGCAAATATTATGAAAAATATTCACCAGCAATCTCAATACGGAGTACATTTTATGTCAATGTAAGCATTAACATACCTTTTTTCTTTGCAGGTGAATCATTTCCCTCCTCCATTTGAGCAGAAGAGATTGCTGGATGTTTTTGAGAAGATTTTTTTGCAGGAACCTCGGGAGAACTAGAGCGAATGGCCGAAATATGAAAATGTGAAAATTTTCCACCTTTTTCATCTTTTTACTTTTAATTCGTTGGGCGGGCGGGTGTCTCTTCGTCTGCAATCGGTTCGAAAAGACAAACGAGTCGGGTCCTAACTTTTCACGTAAGCACGCAATGCGTAATGATTTTATTGGCAACCGAATACACCTCTATGACCGGATTCCACACATAATAATTTCTCCTCTGAATCGTCAATGATCCCATAGAATAATCTCTCATAATAATGAGTGTGTTGATAAGAAAGCAGCTTTTGTCCCATCTGATGGTTATTATTAATAAAGTAATTTATAATTATGTTAATATGAAATTCTATTTATTTAGTTATTAATTATTTAAATTTATTTATTTCAAAATATATTTAAGCCATTAAATATTTAAAATATAAAGTTTTTATGCTTTGATATTAAAATAATGTTTACACACTTCAAGTGTTTGATCATAATGTTTGAAATATAATATTTTTTATGTTTTAATATTAAAATAATAATTTATAAAATAAGATTTTTCAATAGAAATATAACTTGCTATATATAAGTTTTATATATAATTAAACATAATGTTTAAAATAAGTTATCAAAATTAAATAATTTAGTCTTTAAATTATTTTAAATATTGACCACTATTGTACGATTATAGTGCTCCAACCGCAATCACTTGCTATGATCATATGGCCACCCTCATTATCCGATTGAAATCCTCTAATCACTATCGCCAGACTATGTTCATTTCTTCTTTCACATGAATATGATCCTCGAACTAGCATCTGTTTATGATGGTCCTTCGACCACTTTGTCTTACTATGATCTTTTGAGTATTTTGCTCAATTATAATCCTCAGATCATTACTGCATGATTATGATCCTCAAAGGATATTGAAAAAAAAAAGCAAATGCTCACCACCTTTTATATATGAATTTGATGGACCCCAGTATGATACTAAAAATTTTGATTCTCTCTATCATATTAAATTATCTAACATGGAAAAACATATAAATTAATATATTTCCAACGATTCGATTCTACATTTATCTGATAATTTGTGCGACCCAAAATGCTTTATAAATATTGTTGATCAATTGATAGTAATTTAAATATATATTATATTAATTCATATGTGAAATCTTAAAACCCTATATCTTAGTTTGAATGAACTCTTTTTATATTTCATAGGTTGGAAAAACTAATACTTTAACTCATTCTACCATTTGAGCTATTATCCTAATTTGAATTAATTTATAAGATATATCTTTATGAATTTTAACTTTTAAAAATTGTAAGATGAATAATTAGTATTAAAAATTAGATATGAATAAATTAAAATTTGAAATCATAGCTAACCTGAAGATAAAATGAGTAATCTCATCAAGTTTATGCATTAAAATTATTAAGACTTACAAGAATCATAAAGTAGAAGTTGATATTCAAAATCATTAATTATGTACTACACAAAAGAAAAAAGAAAAAGAACTACAATAGTATAAATGGAAAATATCAAAAGAAAAGATGAGTACATTTAAAAATTGATATCAAAGAAATCTTAAGGTTTAAAATATAATTTTATATAAAAATTATAAATGATAAGATGAGAAAGATAATGCAAGGAATGACATACTAATGAAAGTACAATTTTAACTATAACAAAATCCAATTATTAAAACTACATTATTCGCTTCAACATTCAAAAGTTGATGATTAAATCTATAACCTATATTTTAAAATTATGTAAAAATAAAAATGATTGATTATGTTTAACTATTGGTATTTTTTACGGCTATCAAAATGGATTTCGGGTCGGGTTTGGGTTGAACCCGAATCAGACCAGACACTTTTTAACCTGACTAGAACCCAGCCCATTTTTGCAAGAAGATCAATTTTTTGGACCCTAACCCGACCCGTTTTTGGTTCAGGTCAAACCGAACCCGACTCGCTTCTTTTTTGTTTAATAAAATATTTTTATTTATTTAAAACTAAATTGAATTAAGATAAGATTTACTTCAATTAAATTAAAATAAATAAAGCTTAATTCAGTTTAAGTAACATAATATATTATTTTTTAGACGTAGCATTTACTTATTTCAAATAATCTTCTAAAACCTTCCTAAATCAATTAAAAACGAGTAAAATTGGGTTGATTTAGGGTTTTCGGGTTAACCCGAACCCGACACGATTTTATAAATGGGTCAAAATCCCTAACCTAAACCTGACTCGGTTCGAGTTTGGGTTGACCTGAACCCATAATTTTCTAGTCGGGTTCAGGCCATGTCAAATATTAACACCCCTAATTGAACACAATAATGTTGCGGCGCCATCATTGATACTTTAGATGTGCCCGAATATGGACATGGCAATGCCTAGTATTTGTTTTAAAACGTTGCAGCGTCGGAGGAGTCAACACTACAAAGTTTAACAAACTATCCCAGCATTGCAGTGTTGTAAGAGCCAGCGCTGCAATGCCTAGTCTCTATTTGCACAGTGCCTCGGTGCTAAATTCCACCGTCGCTAAGTCATGGGAGTATCACGTGGACATCGCATCACTCAACCATCAACAGCGTTGTGGCACTATAGTTGTAACTGTTGAGGCCACTATCTACCAGCAAAGTGACGTGTCGACTAATTAAACAGCAGGTCCATGTCAGCAAGCACCGCAGCGAAGGAATCCCTTCAACGCTATAGCGTTAGTTCATATTATGGGGGCCAAGGTTCAGGTGTCTCCAACACCGAGGCACTAGAATATGGTTTTTATATTTTTCTATTAATAATATGCCTTTAATGTTAGTAGAGGGGTTCAGTCTGTTAATTCTTGTTGAATCTAGATTAGATTGTTAAACCTAAACTAATGTCCCAAGGCTAACAAATAGGGGGGGTGAATTGGTAATTTAAAAAATTACTTATTGGATCTTAAAATTTGAAATCGATGATTTACGAAGCAAGTTAATTAAAGCTTTTTTAAAATAAAACTTTTCAACCACAGAATAAAAAACTAGAAAAAATTAAAGCAGGGGAAATAAAAATGACACAAATGTTTATAGTGGTTTAATCAAATACGACCTACATCCACTCCCTGAAGCCTCCCACTTCAGGTATTGTACTATTACCAAAGTGACTCTCCTTTAGCCCCCATAGAAAGGCGGAGAATTCTTTAGAAAACTCTCTTCCACCAATGCCCGGTGCGGCAGAGAACCTTCATCCTTTCACTCTCCAAATATAGGCAAAGAACCCTCATCCATTCACACCCTCCAAGTGTAGGCAGAGTACATTTGGCTGTTCACACTCTCCAAGTGTCGGCACATAACCATCGTCCTTTCACACTCTCCAAGTGTAGGTAGAGAACATTTGGTTGTTCACACTCTCCAAGTGTCGGCAAAGAATCGGATCTTATCTGAAGATCTTCTCTTGCAATTTAAAAAGATAAGAGGAAGAGTGAAAAATACAAATCTCACGTAGACATCCTTACCTTTGAGTAACCTTGTGAACCCTTCACACTCCACTAGGAAGAAATCTCTCTCAACCACTCTCTCACACTCTCTCCTTTAATTGCCATTGAAAAATCATGAAGTAAATACAAGATCAAAATTTTCATGTCAGTTTTAGTGGACCTTTTATACAAAAGACACAAAAAAATCATCAAGAAAACTGAAGTTTTCATATTTGAACTCACACGATCGTACAATACGATCATATATTCGTACTTACAAATAGTTCAAATATTGTTGCGTATGAACACATTATGAATCAGTATAAACTCATTTCGTACGTGATCATCGTTAGGTATGAACCAAGTTTCTCCGGTATGAACAGAAAAATTTCATAGTTCGTTAGCACGAAATGTTAGGATGAAATGATAGAAGTTCGTCCCGGTATAAAAATTAATTTCGTATGTACGATAATCGTTCGAGAACAAAACAGAGACGTTCGTCCTGGTATAAAACTTAATATCATCCCGTATGATCTTCGTATGATGATAAAATAGAGGCATTCATCTCGATACAAAATTAAATATCGTCAGTACAATCTTCGTATGAGGACAAAACCGAGGCGTTTGTCCCGGTATAAAATTAAATATCGTTCATACGATCTTCGTATGAGGATAAAACAGAGACGTTCGTCCCTGTATGAAATTAAATATTGTCCGTACTATCTTCGTATAAGGACAAAATAGAGGCGTTCGTCCTGGTATGAAATTAAATATCGTCCGTACGATATTCATATGAGGATAAAACAAAGGCGTTCGTCCCTGTACAAATTTAAATATCATCCATACAATATTCATTTGATGACAAAACAGAGGCATTCGTCCCTATACAAATTTAAATATCATCCGTATGATCTATATTTGAAAAAAATTATTTCATTTCCGTTCGTTCAACTGCTCGTTGGGAGAAATAACTAATCATATCGTCCCGTACGAAGTTATATTGTACAGTACGATCAGTTTAAAAATTGTGAATTTTAAACTCTCCCATGATATGTATGTGCTCAGTTACTCAATTACAAACACACTCTCTCAGACTTAAAAAAAATGAAAAATACAGACTTCAATCACAATAAACTCTAAACTGATATTTGATTTGAAGTCTTCAACAATCCGTAGTATGATTTTACTAAAATATTAGTACACACAAGAGCAAAATAATTCTTCCAAAAATATTTTTGGAAAAATAATAATCAAATCAATAATATTTGGAATCATAAAAAACATACAAGTTACAAGAATATCAAACATGCAAAACTAAGTATCAACTATCTCAACATAGTCACTTATTTAAATTAAGTCTTTATAATGCTTCACTAATTTTTTCTTTGGAGTGACAACTAAGGAAATTTAAAGAAGTACTAGATACATTCCATTAGAGTGTTTGACTTATGTTTGTGGAAGGAATTTTATAAGTTCAAGGATGAGTGTAGAGGAGATCATTAAACTCATTGGATGATATATTTTCTTATGTACTTTCTTTTTTTATATGATTAATGAAAATGAACATGTTTAACTTGTTCTTCATGTTTGACTAAATTCTCTAGTTTTTAATAAATGGTGTAAATAACATATGAATAACTAATGAATTCTCTTCAAAGAATAACCGCTAAATAACATATGGAGTACTAATTGCGTATATTATGTAAAGTTTTATATTTTTTATATAAAAGAAATCCTACACTGGTTAGGGATTGATAGAGCCTTAAATTATTTTCCCAATTCTCTGGGTTACTTCATCACCCCCATCAATGGGCAACCGAGGTTGGAGGTTGTAATAACCGGTATTTTAACTTTACTAATTTTTTTCTAAAATAATTATAATTCAAAATCTCAATCCACCTCTTATATAGTTTTTTATTATAGTATTTTACTTACACTTTTTTTTTTGGGCACCGGTGAAATCCTTAAGGAATTAGTACCTATCTGTACAACTGATGATTTCGAGACTGTTAGGTGTCCGTTTTACAAATCGATTTCATCAATATTTTTTAAATAAATTGATTTATTTATGGATATTTTTTGTGTAATTTTTGAATTTTTAAAATGATTTATTTAATTATTTATTAAAATAAATTATTTAAAAATTTATTAAAATATTATTTTACTGGAAATATCTAATGTCACAAATTAAAAAGTTTTTAAAATCCTATTTCTTCCATTATTTTCGGCAATGGAGAAATGTTTTAGGAATAATTAGAGAGAATGTGAGGAGAGAGAAAGAAGAAGTTCAAATTTGGAGGCCGTGGAGCTATTTTTGTCCGTCAATGCAGTTGGGAGATTTACCTGTCTCTCTGTAAGAAACTTTTGAGTATTTATTTTAGATTTTTCATCTAGTGATTTTGAAATATAGTAATTTTATCTATCCCAAAATTTATTTTGATCATTAAAAATAATATTGTAATACAATAAAAGTCTTAAAACATCATTTTATACAATACCTGATATTTTGGTAATTTTCTAAAAATGTGTTTTTTTAATAGGATTCTTTGTTGTTTACCGTTATGATATTTTGACATCTTCTTAATTAAGCTGAATTATGTATTATTTACTACAATGCATTAAAAATAGATGTGGATATGTGCTTGAGTAATTGATGGTCATTATTAATATTATATTATTATGATCTCTATTACTATTATATTATTGTGATAATAATATGCATGTGTGATACAAACAAGTAAAGACTAGTTGACCCGATAGTTAGAGACTGATTGATCTATACAGTATGATGGGTCGATTGACTTTTTTTAAATATTGTGGTTTGGTATTATCCTCTACTAATTCACGTGATATAATGATTAAAAGTTATAAGAAGATCATTACTGTGCTAACATGTAAAGAGTGACGACTCTATTTACTGAGTTAATAGTTTATTAATACTGATACCAGCACTAAATAATATCATAATAGTCATGACTTCTTACTTGTTTAGTATGACTGCTAAAATACATATTCTTGAGTCATTGTTCTTATTATTGTATGGATTTAATATTATTGTTAGTAATATAGATACTGATATTATTTGATAGTACTGATTTATTGTATTGATATTAAGCATGTGATATGCTGAGCACGTGATATAGAATGCTTGGATACATGTGTACATTCATATATGATTTTATTATATTGATTTGATTTTGATAGCGTTTACTGATATTTCGATTTAATATTTTATATGATTTATGTACTGATTAATATTGTTGCAGTAATTACTTTATAGATTTGACACTCGTATTGGTTTATAACTTTATTAGCTTTCATACCATACTATTTTATTATTTATAGATTCTAATACTATTGTAATTGAGTTTTACTTATCTTTCACTGATTCATTGATCATATGAATATAAATATTTTGATTTGATCGTTGACAAGCATATTTCTCATTCATCGTACTTTGAATTCAATTGTAGATTTTGGTAACCTGCTAGGCTTTTTAAGCTCATTATATGTGATTAAATAATTTCAGATCAGGATAGAAGAGTGGGAGTGTGAGATTGGTCAGAATTCTTTATGTTATATTTCTTTGTATTATAGTCATGAGTAGCATATATGATTTTTAGGAATGAATACATATGAGTAGTATATTATAGAATCTATTTTGTTATCTATTACTGATAAATAATATTAAATAGCTCTAGTTGTTGTTTATTAAAAGATAAATGATTAATTCTTCCAATTTTGATTATGTTCCATCACAGAGGTGTCACATTTTTCCAGTGAAAATGTCCGCCGGAAAATAACGTTTTTTCTGTAGTGAACATAATTATATTTTTAATCTATTATAATAATAACTGCTATATAACTTTTTTAATATTATAATATCAATGGAAATGAACATATATATATATATATATATATATATATATATATATATATATATATATATATATATATATATATATATATATATATATATATATATATATATATATATATATATATATATATATATATATATATATATATATATATATATATATATATATATATATATATATATATATATATATATATATTCATTTCTCCAAAAATCTTATATAATAATCAAAAGTCATACAATATAATATGCTGACCACCCACTCCTAACAACGAAGGATTAATGTAACAGATCGGCCTCACACACTTGATCATATTTCCTAATCAGAAATTATTTAAATCTCATATAATGAACTAAAAGGTTTAATACATCACTAAAGTCTTACAATGGAACTCAAATCACAAAAAAAGATAATATGCATGAAATTTGTCAATTCATAATTATAGCAGTCAATATGATCATGAATCTATGTGAAAATAAAAAAATACATGTAATAATAATAAAGCCTATAAAATGATACAATACATATGCTAAATCATCAATAAAATAATAAACCATCATTCTTAAATCAAACATCATAGTAATGTTATCCAATCAATAAAAAAATATATAAATCAAAATAACTGAAGTATTTATAAATATTGTAAGAAATCCATAGCAATGTAGTACTATCAAAAAATCATATAAAAATATACACATGATGATTTGTTATTCTATATCAGCATCAAAATAGTATCTTATATCACATAATCAGTAATAGGAATCACATCCTTAGCAGTAGTAAGTCAGTACAATAATAGTAATAGTAAATTCAGTATAATGATAGTAAATAAATATAATGAATGTATATTAGTTATCATACTAAACAAGTAAGGAGTTCTATCTTGCATGATATTTTTCTAGAAATCAATAAACCAGTATATGTTGACTAGGTAAATAAAATCGTCACTCTTACTCGTTGGCATAATAATTAACTCATTATAACTCCTAATCAATAAATCATGTAAATTAGTAGAGGATAACAACAGTATTTAAAGGAAAGCTCATCAGCTCTTTGTCTTATACATGTATAAATCAGTCTCTAACCAACGTCAATAATCTGTCAGCCTTTACTTGTCTTCAGACATATTATTGCTATAATATTATAAAAGTAATTGCAACTAACTATATCCCAATCATATGCGCAGATTCATTCAAAATGTTTGCATTAATAATATGATAAGATCGAAATGTGAAAATCATTATTATGTGTAGTACATATAAAATGCAATAATATAATTTTAACCATTAAAATTATGAAACCAACTATTCAAATTGTCAAAAATAATTAATACTACGATATACAAAAAGTTATGCAATAGAATTTCACAAAGTTTGGAGAAAATACAATAAAATTAAATTAGAAAAAATTGAACGATCGAAAGCAAAATCTTTGAAAATAAAAAAGGACATAAGTCACCAACAGCGATCTGAGCAATTTTTATAAAAGTGGTGAACCAACCTGTGGCTAAAAAAAAAAAAAAAACCTATGGATAACCAGTTTCCTCTTTCCTCTGTCCTTCTTCCCTTCCCCACTTTTTCCTTTCCTTCCACAACAAGATAAATGAGAAAGTGTGTGAGGGAGGGTCGATTGAGTAGGGAGGAAAAATATATAAAACTTATTTTAGTTCCTCACTACACCATATATGATTCCAGAGTTACTATAGAAAAGAGAGTTATCGCGTCAAGCCCTACTCTAGGATTCTTCTCAGTGCCGCAGCACTCCATGCAGCTTTCTAAAAAAAAAAGTCTGGAACTTTATATTATTCAAAATTAGGATTGTTACAAGAGGGAACGTAGTCGAATGACGTTAGTTAGATAAACTGTAATAAGGAAATGAATCTCTCATAGACCTTAGTTGGTGATGGTGATGAGAGGATTGTATTCCAAAATAATTAATACTACGACATACAAAAAGTTACGTTGTAGAAGTTCACAAAATTTGGAGAAAATGCAATAAAATTAAATTGGAAAAAATTAAATGGTCGAAAGAAAAATCTTTGAAATAAAAAATTAGATAAGTCACCTACAATAATTTGAGCAATTTTTATAAAAGCGATGGAACCAACCAGTGGCTAACTAGTTTCGTCTTTCCTCTCTCCTCCTTCACTTCCCCTCTTTTCCTTTCCTTCCACATCAAGCTAAATAAGAAAGTGAGGGAGGGAGTGTCAATTGAGTAGGGAGAAAAGAATATATAGAAACACATTTTAGTGCTCCATATACTATTCCATAGTTACTATAGAAAAGAGAGTTATGGCTTCAAGCCCCCACTCTCAGGCACTTCTCAGTGTCGTAGCACTCTATACAGCTTTTTGAAAAAAAAAAGTCTGGAACTTTATATTATTCAAAATTAGGTCTGTTATAGGAGGGATCGTAGTCAAGTGTTGGTAGTCAGATAAACTGTAGTCATGAAATGAATCTTTCAAAGACCGTAGTTGGCGATGGTGATGAGAGGATCATATTCCAAAATAATTAATACAATAATATATAAAAAGTTACGCTATAGAAGTTCACTAAATTTGGAGAAAATGCAATAAAATTAAATTGGGAAAAATTAAACAGTTGAAAGAAAAATCTTTGAAAATAAAAAAAGAAAATAAGTCACCTTCAGGGATTTGAGCCATTTTTATAAAAGCGGTGGAACCAACCAGTAGCTAACTAGTTTGCTATTTACTCTCTCTTCCTTCCCTTCCCCTCTTTTTTCCTTTCTTTCCACATCAAGCTAAACGAGAAAGTGAGGGAGGGAGGGTCAATTGAGTAGGAAGAAAAATATATAAAAATTCATTTTAGTGTGTAGCACCGCTACACAATATACGATGTTAGAGTTACTATAGAAAAAAGAGTTATGGCGTCAAACCCCCACTCTCGGGAGCTTCTCAGTGACGCAGCGCTCTATGCATCTTTCTAGAAAAAAATCTAGAACTTCATATTATTAAAAATTAAGGTTGTTACATGAGGGATCATAGTCGAGTGACGATAGTCAGATTGACTGTACTCAGGAAATGTATCTATCAGTTACCGTAGTTGGTGATGGTGAATGAGGATCGTAGTCGGATAACAATAGTTTGAAGACCGTAGTCAGTAGGAGATTGAGATTAGATGACCGTAGTCAAGTGACAATGGTTAGATGATCTTAATCGGGCAACATTGGTCTTAAAACATAATCGGGCGACTATGAACCAAGGACTGTAGTCGGCGGGCGACTGAGGCTAAAGGATAGTGGTCGGGCAATGTTGGTCAGAGGGATCATAGTTGACATAAGGTCCAATGATGGTGGCTGGGTGGAAGTCGAACGGAAGTGGCCGAACAGAGACTCGATGAGGGAGGCTTGATAAAGGTTAGATGCCAATGGCCGGACGAATGTCCAGCAATGGTGACTGGGCTGAGGTCTGACTGTTGTGGCAGGCTTGAGGTTTGGTGATGGTTGTAACGTGAATGTCCTATGACGATCGATGAGTGAAATTCCAACGATAACAGTGGTGCTCTGGTGGAGCTCCAAGATTCTTCAAACCTCATAGCCCTCTTAAATTTCTAGACCAAGGCCCCCTTCTTTTCGCCCAGGGGTCCCCATCAAATTGAAAGTGGAGGTTTGTTTATATATTTGAGAGTGTCATGCTCTATAAATATGTAGAAGATCTTGAACAAATTTTAAGTGCTCCATCAAACAACACATATTGATTCCCTCGATCATAGAGCATTCTTCAAACATTTAAGTGCTTAATTGATGTCTGATCAAGCTGATCTTAAGCTTGTTTGAATTATCTTTTTTAGCCGCTCGATTCGTCCATAAGCATGTCATATTTGAAGATCATTTGGTCATCAAATTAATATTTTGATGCTTGCAAATATGCATCAAGCCCTCTATTTGGGCTTGGATTGAACCGATTTTAGTGTTGTTGGGCCAATTTTGTTGAGACGCATAGTTTGAATATAAGTTTGCTGAAATTGGAGCTTGGATGGTCCTGAATCTAATTTTGGAAGTTTCCATTTAAATATGCATTGAGATTCATGCCCGATCAAGACAATTTTGACTGACGTAAAAACTATAATATTATCAAAATCAAATAATAATACTTTTTCTAATTAATTCATTCTTCTAAATTAAACTTAAAGATAAAAATGCCTAAAAATTGAATCGAGCCAACCAATACTGAGAATTTTCCCGTCATATCAAATTGATTCGACGTCGAATCATCAACAATGTTAAAAAAAATTATCTAAAACAATAGCATTTAATATTAATTTTCCTAAAAATATTTTTTAATATTTTATATTAAGTTTTTAATTTATCAAACATTAAAAAAAATTAACGAAATTTATAGTGCAACATCACCCATAATAAATATTGTGTGGCTTTCTTAAGAATTCATGCAGCTATGATCACGACGCCATAAGATTCATTAATGCTTCAAAATATATTCTGATCTCACTAACGACAAATTAATTTATTGCTTTCTTTTTAACTTTATTTTATTTATTTATTTTTTAATATAAAAAATCATAGCTTTCATAGTAGCTTTATAAGTATGTCTTCAAATGAAATGGTGATCAAATTCACTTTCATTTATTGTTTGATTTAGAAGAAGATTTTGAGTATAAATATATATTTTTATTTAATTGATAATTAATTAAATTATATTTAAGTATAATTTTCTTATTAATAATTAATTTTCTCCATATTTATATATAATTATGAATATATCAAAAAACACAAAATGTTCAAAGTGAAGCTAATTAATCTCAAAGCTTCCATATAATTGTGATTTATTTGTAAAAAACTCCAAAAAATACCATTAATTATTTTCAATACCATCAAACCAAACATAGCTTAAAAGAAAACAAAAAACTTCAAATAAGAATATTCAAAATCCACCCTCACAATTGCAAATTGATTATGTTGCGCGCATATAAAATGATATTTAGATAGAAATATTTGATTAATATTCCTCCATATTTATATAAGAATATGAATATATCAAAAGATGCAAAATGTTTAAAAGTAAAGCTATTTAATCTAAAAAAATTTACATAGTTGTGATATATTTACAAAAAGCACCAAATGGGAAAAGCTATAAAACTACTAATTGACAATGTTGCAAATAAATGGACATTTAAATTTAAATTTTGATTAATAATCTCATCAAAATTTATAAACGATTATGAATATATCAAAAGTCACAAAATGTTCAAAAGTGAAGCTAATTAATCTCAAAACTTTCATAATATTTTGATATATTTGCAAAAAAAAGACCCCAAAAATATAATTAATTAATTTCAATACCGCCAAACCAAAAATAGCTTAAAAATACAAGAAAATCAAATAAGAATATTCAAAATCCACCCTCACAATTACTAATTAATTTTGTTGCACATAATTAAAGTGAGATATAAATTTTTTTTATTAATAATCTCCTCCATATTTTTATATGATCATGAACATATCAAAAAACAAAAAATGTTCAAAAGCAATGCTAATTAATCCCCAAAACATTCATATATAATTCTCATTTATTTGCAAAAAAGTCTCATAAAACACAATTAATTATTTTCAATGCCACCAAATCAAAATATCTCAAAAAGTAACCATTAACATCAAATAAGATAATTCAAAATCCACCCCCATAATTACTAAATTGACAATTTTGCAAATAAAAATGACATTTAAATTTAAATTTTGATTAGTTAATCTCCTCCACATTTACGTATGACTGTCATGAAAGATATGAAAAAGGACAAAATGTTCAAAAGCCAAAGTAATCAATGCCATAAACGACATAAAATGTATATATGCAAAGGACAATTGATTGCATAATCACATCTGTTAATTTGTCTTAAGCTCTTTAGCATAATAGCCATCAAAAATATTGAAGATTTTGTCCTTATAATAAAAGGCATACGTGTTTCATTGAAAACCCCCTTTTTTTTCTTTGATTCACTTAAACACGCTAAATAATATAATATTTTATTTGCTTGGACAAGTATATATATGATTTTATTTTTTATTTTTACTTTGCATGAGAAGAATCATGCACCGTCGATTGCATGTTAAGATTCGTGCAAATGGATGATGGATTGATTATGGAGGATGGAAGTAGATAATCCCATGTGCTCAAATGTTTTTTAGTGATTTCATGATATTATTGTGTATTGGATACTCCTGAATATAATATTATGTGGATGGTTCATTCAAGAATATATGGAGATTTACAAGGGTCATAATGATGTAAGATGATCTTATATTGAGACGAAAGTTTCTAGTAAACTTTTTTTTAAATCCAAGATGAAGAAATTTGGTTATTCTATTACGAATTGCTATATGTCATGCCTAGGTAACTATTACGGATTCTTTTGTGAGAATTTTCTTACTGCTTTGCTTTTAGATCGCAATCACATTTCTGTTTGGCTATTGCATTCAAGAAATTTCTTTGTCATGAAGCTATTTTTCACGGTTGCTTTTAAGAAAATTATTTTCTATACAATAGCTTTGCAATCATCTTTATTAATTGTAGCCATCCCAAATAGATCATAAGTTATAAGAAGGGACTTTTGTTGTGTTTATGATGAAATGTAGACCTTGGCTAGCAAAGATGTTTGCGAAGTTTTTAAATGCTATTAAGAGAAATAATGAAAGAAGAAGTATTTGTAATATAGGAAGACATGTCAATATGAAAGAAGTTCTATCAAATTTATTCATTGAAAAAAATTTTGGTGGGAAGTCTGCAAAAAATTCTTTAGGTTACTACATATAAAAAATTTGACTGCCTCCCTCTTCCCTCTTGTGCCATTTTCCATAGTCAACCATTTCCTCTCACAAATTTCTTTGTGTTAATGCCCTTCCTTATGATGATTCAGTCTGGTGGCACCCATTGGACCTCTCCTCCACAAATCAATCAAAAGCGAGAGTGCATATGCCTTAGAGAAATGCATCAAGACCGTTATGTGATAGAAAAATACCCAACAAACTTAAAGAGAAAATTTTATAAAATAGTGGTGAGTCCTGCAATGCTTTTTGGTGCAAATTATTGGTCAATAAAAGAGAAGCATAAAATAAGTGTTGCAGAGATAGATGAGGATCCTCAGGTGGATGGATGACTTTATACTTAGAGATGGAATGCAAAACAACTAAATGAGTATATATGTGAAAAGTTGGAGTAGCTTCAGTGTCAGATAAGATTAGAGAGAGTCATCTTAGTTGATTTGGTCACATAAAACGTCAGCATTCTGATGACTCGGTTATGATAGTAGATGTAATAGATTTGGACTATGTTAAGAAAGATAGAAATAGGCTTGATTAGAAAGTATTAAAAAATAATAATTTTTATTAGATTTAAATAAAAATTTAACCTTTAACAAGACACAACGTAGTGGGATAAAGGTTTGATGTTATTGTTATTATTACTAGGGTCCAATGTCGGGTGAATTATTGCGTCCGGTCACCGGATGTCCGAACATCCAATCCAGACGCGCCACGTCACCCAAATACACTGGGACCCGATGTATTTTGATGACGCGGCGTGTCTGGATTGGTGTCCGGACGAATCCAGACACCGGACGTAATAATTTGCCCCAATGTCGAGCTCAATTTTATGCTATTTTCTATAATCAAGTATAATTTACAGAAATTACAAAACATCTTATTCCTGCTAGTTGTGATTTACAAACAACCCTTAAATAATCACTACACTCTATATAGCTATTAGCTAGATAATTTGTGAGGGTTAAATTTATAAAATTTAATTGCCTAAGTGTTCTGTTTGAAATTTCGCATGCCTCCAAAATCCTTAGTTGGTACGCATGAACATCCAACTGCTCCAGCAAACGCTAGTGGACTTACTTGCCCAAACGCGATTATTTAAACACTACGCAATTTGCAGGAAGGTGCCTCCTTTTTTAAAAAATTACATTTGTCGCCTCTTTTGTCCAAAATCATTTAAATAACAGTACTGTTTTCCTAATTACAATATTTAATTATTAATGTCTCTGTACACCAAAGATTCATCTTATTATTATTTTTTCTTCTTCTGGAAGAACAGTAAGGCATTTTGTTGCTCTTCTGACCTTCTCTTGTTAGACTTTGTGTTGTTCAATAAAGGAAATTGTTTAATAGTTGCAGAGTTAGGAATTGAGCCTATTTTGATGTCTTATTATTGAGTTTATTTGCTGTCTTATTAGCTTTTTTCTTCTTCTTCTTCTTCTTTCTTTGGTCTGAAGGAAACTCTGATTTGTTCTACATTTCCTTTTCAAAGTAGAAAACTCACATTTAATATGAAAAGAATAACTATTCTTATGTGAAGGTTATTCTTTGGCCAGTTTTGGATTGTTTTATGTTTTTATTTTATTTATATTTTGACGTGAAATAAAATGCATTTTGTCGTGCTCACTTGCTCCCAGCTCCATAATGATCATAGCTTCCACCTTGAACACCTTTGAATCTCTAGTTTTTGATCAAATTCTATGAAAATCTTGAAGATAAGGTGTTAACATTGATCGGCATGGCCTAATCTAAGTTGAACATAGATCCCAACACCCAAGTTGTTAGTCATTTATATTAGCTTTGTAGGCTCATGATGTAGTGGATCGTCGGAAGACTCGACCTGCAAGAAGGATTTCGGTTTTCCCAATCCAGGGAAGAAGAAGAAGAAAGCTCTAAGGCTTCAAAGAGTATATTATATCATTCTCCCCTTTCTCTACTACAAAACTTGCTTATATAGGCTAAATAGAAGACTCTAGAAGAAACTTGAAAGAAGCACATAAAAAACTAATTAAAATAGGTCTAAGGAGTAATTTAGTTAAGATGCTCTACATCATTCTCCCCTTGCGTCAAAATGGCTCGACTCCGTCGAAGCGTGTTGTCGGGAGGGAGATAGCAAACCTCCTGAATCGAAAATTTTGTTCTCATCATTTGTTGCAGCTGCTTGTAATAAACTATCATTTCTGAATAATAAAATGTTAGATTGTGATTCCGCATCCATTTCCATCATAGGACCAAAAACGTTCGGCCCATTGGCTCTCTAAGTAACAACTATTGCCTTCACAGCATATAGTATATCTTCTTTTGGTACGTAACCAAGGGGTTCTCCTCGGCGAGGGAAAGTGGTCTCTAGCCTGTGCGTCATTCCCATTCTACCACGCACATAAATATTAAAGCCTTGCAGCTCTCCATCACCATCAAAAACTACAACTATACCAATATCATTGGTTATACTTTCCACTGAGTTGTCTGTAGGCACAGTTACATCTATCTTGAATTTTCGAGGCAAATACAATGTACCATAGATGGGCTTTGGAGAATCTGGAAAATTAGGTCCATTGGAACTATCATTCCGAGCTGCAATTACCTCAGGAGGCTCTGCTGATATTACCTTCTCACCATCAACCCAGATATCATAATATGCACTAGATTGTGGAGCCAAAAGTGAAGCGGTATTCTCAGCTATACGTCTGACTCCATTTGCAGCATTTAACTTCTCTTCCTTCAGTTCCAGCTTCTGCCTCAATAACAGTTGCAAAGATTCCTTCAGTGCTCTTGAAGTTTTGAACTGACCACACTTGGCATTTGTATCAAATTCGGTTGTGTGTGGAGTTATATCAGACTCCAAACTAATTTGCTTGCTGAAACCATGCAAGCACTTTCCCAAGTCAAGAGCAGATTCCTCAAAGTTAATGGTGTCCCTAAACTCCCTTTTGGACAAGTCAATTACATCCTGGAGCTTAGGAATATGGAGCAGAGAAGAAACCCTACCATGCCTCATGTCAAGATCCTTGATTCCTTGCTCTTCAATAGTGGTAGTGGGGCCATAATATGTAAGTTTCCTATTTTCTTTTCTCCCGTAAGCAGAGCCTGAGAGCTCAAATTTGAGATCCCAGCCTTTAGTGACATTTCGTCGAGCATTTTGTGAGCATTGCACAGGATCAGCGTTATCAGTCAAATTTAAATGGATCGTTTTCACACCTGCACTAAAAACTTTCCTAATATGACAACTAGCAGCTTTGCCACAAATTTCCACCTCATATGTATTCATTTCAGCAATTCTGATGGCAAGAAGACCGTGACATACCTCTCCACTTGGCGTACCAAATGTTGCAGCGACAGCTGGGATGCAAACCACCTTCTTTGTTTGATTTTTTCCTTCTATTAATATCTGCAGATTCCTCCAGCTTCACGGGCTCTTCTTCCTCAATGGGAGTGAGGGTGGTGCCATAGTCAATGATGATATTACCCCCAAAATCCTTGTCTTTTTTTGCAATTGTAGACGCAGTTGGCTTCACGTTTACCACTCCAACTTGTCCGGCCACGCTAATATGCTAGAGGCTAAGGAAATTGAAGGTGTCGGGGTACCCAGGGATAAATGGAGTGGTGACGGTGCCATTGAAGCCACCTTGGAACTCTGCGTTCGAACCAGAGTCAGTGTCGAGATGTAGATCTGCTCGAACAGTGGGTACGAGAGAGAAATTGAGCTGGACAGGCTGGACAGGCAAACTTTGGTCAAATGGAATCGGAGTAACAACTGTGAGTGTTGGATCTCGCATCTCCGAGTCCAAAGGAATGGAAGACCGGCCCTCTATGCGTGTTCCGATGAGCTGAGCAGTGGTGGAATCAGCATCTGTCTCCCAGTCCAGCAAGTCCGAACTTGAATCTTCGTCATCGTTCATATCCCCATTCGAAACTATATGGGCTTCCAATTGCTCCATGTCATCTTCGAAACTGCACTTGCTGTCAGAAGCAAACGGCGACACAGGAGGAGGTTTGGGAACACGAGTCCAGCATAGAAGCAGAGGAGGATCACTCCATTTGAGCGGAAGCTCGAGCGGGGGGGTAGTCGTCAATGACGGTGGAAGAATGGCGGGATTGATGGCTTCTGCGTGAAGCGGATGATGAGATCAAAGAAGAAGAAGAAGAGTACCTCGGTATGGTTTCCGACGACATCCTCATCTTCCTTATTGCCTGAAGGTTTTCGCGAATCAGATCAAAGTTTCTGTCTACCCGATCGAGCGATTCCTTCGATTGAGCTTGGTAGAAGGCGATCCGGCTTCGAGCATCGTCGACAGCCCACCTTCCTTGGCGTCGATCGTCGTCGACTGCCAATCTTGTTTTGCGGCTTCGATCGTCGTCGACAGCCGACCTTCTGCAATACATCGATCTTCGCAAGCTCCAGGCTCTGATACCAAGTGATGTAGTGGATCGTCGGAAGACTCGACCTGCAAGAAGGATTTCAGTTTTCCCAATCCATGGAAGAAGAAGAAGAAAGTTCTAAGGCTTCAAAGAGTATATTATATCATTCTCCCCTTTCTCTACTACAAAACTTGCTTATATAGGCTAAATAGAAGACTCTAGAAGAAACTTGAAAGAAGCACATAACAAACTAATTAAAATAGGTCTAAGGAGTAATTTAGTTAAGATGCTCTGCATCAGCTCAGCAGTTGTGTTATACAAATTATACGTCAAAAAACAAGTCAAAAGTAACTGGAGGGCAGTTTGTAAGATTATAACTCACGACTGAAACCAAACACAATAGTTAAGAAAGAAGAAATAACGCATTGAAGAGAAATTATTTCACCCTCCAGTGAGCTAGATGAAATAGGAATATTAGCTTATGGACAGTGGCGGAGCCAGGAAATTTATCAAGGGGGGGGGGGGGGGGGGGGGGGGGGGGGGGGCCTAAATTAATTTAGTAAAATTTTCCCTCAACTTTTTTCATCCGGGCTTGGGACCGGCATAGGCAGTTTTAAAATTTTTTTATTAATAATTATCCCAAAACATATAATATTAAATACAAGATAGTAAACAACTTACAATTTATAACGTCTACTCTTCATATTCTGAAAGAGTTGAATGATAACTTCGTTATCAATAGAATCCAAAATTTCTTTTTCAACATAAGCAAGTAATAAATCATTCATCCATTGATCGTCAATCCTATTTCGCAGTCGATTTTTTATAATATTCATGACAGAAAATGCTCTTTCAACGCCGGCTGTAGCAACATGTAATACCAATGCTAATTCCAGTAGTTTATGGAGGAATCACTAATAAGTGGATGACCAGTTCAGAATTTCTAATATTCAATCATCACAAATATTGGAATGCTTAAGGCATTTTAGTTGTAAACATAGACATTTTGGACCTCCAAGCAGCTCTAACAACTTCGAGTAGTGTCATTGCAAAATACACTAACTTTAATCATCATCTTGTTAATTGAAATAGTTTAATGTTGATGAGTGTCTCATCCTTGCATGTCATTGAGCATCATTCATTGGTAAATTGCAATAATGGGCAAAAAGAAGTGGTCAACTGCCATTTATTTCAACATTTGAACCCATATACATGAGTCCGAGAATATTTTATATGCATGTGAATGTTTGAATCTTCTTTGAAATGGCTCCCAGTGATTTGTGTCCATGTGTGTGACGTATGATTTTTTCTCCATGGGGTGCTTCGATGCTAGGGTAGGGGACACCACCGCCCTGAGCTCACTAGAATATTGCAAATTAATTCAGCACGACAACACTATGTGCTCCTTAAGGGAGCGCTGCGACGAGCAAGATCAAGTGTCTCAAAGTTGGGTCCTGAACTTAAAATAAAATATATTTTTTCATTAAATCAATTCATTTTACCCAATCACAACCAGCTAGAAGGAGAGGAAGATTTCTAGAGAGAGAAAGTAAGTTTTTGGTTGTTCCGGGTCATTTTCTGCTGACTACCTAGTTCAAAATGTTATCTAGCTTGAGATAGGTTGTATTTTTGTCTATATCAAATTTTAATAACGTGATAATTTTAAAATTTTCTTGGTTTAAAATATGAATTTATGGTGTTCAATCCGAGATAACTTTTAAATAAAAAAACTTTTATCACATAACTTTCAGTATTTTGTAGAGAACATAATTATGGACATTTAGATATTTTTTTATTAAATTTCTATTATATATTTTTGAAATACTACTTTTCTAAAATTGTAGAAAAATATTCAGACACTGAGAAATAGTGTGATAGAACAATTAAAGTTGTAAAACTAGCTCTACACAATCTCTAATAATTTGTTGTAGTTCTTAATCAGTAAATTCTAGCTACTTTTTATAGGTCTATCTTCCAAAATGATGCTCGTAGGAAAAATATATAAAATTCTATAAATAATATCATTTATTTTTAACTTCTTAATTGAAATGTTAGACGAAATAATTGATATATTGTGCATCAATGAATGATATTTCGTCTGTACCTGAGGAGTTTGGGGAGAGTTCTGTTTGAAGTTTTTTTATATATATCCACTGAGTTATATTGTGAAAATATTGAATGTGCTAAAAGCACTTGAAGGCCTGAGGTCCAAGAGTTCTGAATGGGAGGCACAAGGATCTAGAGTTTTTGAATGAGAGACATAAGGGTTGGAATTCTATTACTTTCTATTATGCATTGTATGATTATTTATATTCTCTTCAATATATTGCACTCTAAAATATGTAGTCTGCTTGATTATCTACAAAACCATATATTGTTTTGACACCACTTTATGATAAGTCTATTATTAAGATTGGAATAAATATTTTATTTTAAGTTATTAGTTTTATAATTATTAAGAAATTATGTGGGCAATGTAACATGCTGAGTTGTGTTAGCTCATTATTTATTTTGCCTTTCATTTTTAAATCAAGGCAAGATAAAGGATCAGTTGAGTAGCTGCTGAGGCTGCTTTTTTTAGTCTAATTGATGTATAATACATTTTCTATTTTTATTTATATTTTTGCAGTCCTAGCACTTCTATTTTTCTTTTCCTTTATCTATCTATTATTGTGGAGTATTATAGCAAGAATCTATATAATCTAGTTTTATATATAAATTGAAAGAACTAAAATTTTTGGATGAGTAAATTTATGTATAATGAAATTTTTTGAAAGCTTTGGTGTTTGTTATCTAAAAAGAAATATGATATTTCTTCAAATAAAAGATCTTATTCTTTTATGCTCCGACTTTATTATGTCACCATCCAACTCGATATGACCTATATATAAGGGTCATATCGAGTTGGGTATAATTTTTTGAAAGCATTGTTTAAGGAAATAAATTATAAATAAAGCTATAGGAATTGATCTGTAATTGCATGGGATAGTTATGAGCAGTATCATGCATTCATTTTGTTTTGTTATTCATGTACATGTATTAATTAGTTATTATGTGTGTGTTGTGAGTTCTAATGGATCACCCCGAGCATGATATGACTGATGAGAAGAGTGTGATCTAGAGTGCACTGATAGTTAGTATAGCCCCTCATGTTGGTTATAATACGATTTCACGATTTATTGGGGTGGTAGTATAGTTGGTGGTGAGGCCAAGAGTAAGGGATCTTTTGGTAGGGCTGAGGATGTGGATAGATATTTGCAAATATTTTTTAGGATAAAGCCTCCAAGATTCAAGAGTAATATTAAGCCTAGGGTTAAAGAAGATTGGTTTTTTGAGATTAAAGAATAAATTTAATGGTATGCTGTCTCCTCCTGAGTGAAGAGTATCTCTGGTTGTATTTTTGTTGGATGGTGAACTTAAATGCAGGTGGCTAGGCTAGCAGTAGAAGAAATTTTATGATAGATTGAATTCTATGATTAGTTAGAAAGAATTTACTAATGTATTTAGAGGCTATTTATTACCTATGTCAACCCGACAACATAAGTTGGATATGTTTTTAAGATTAGTTCAAGGGAGTAGCATTGTGATACAATACAAGGTAGAGTTTGCTATTTTTTGTCATATATGCTCTGACACTTGTTAGTACTTATGGAAAGAAGTGCTATTATTTTTTGAGAGCCTTATGAGATGTTCTAAGATATTCATTGATTTTCTTCTGGATTATTGATTTTTTTTTTAGCTGGTGGAGCGAGCCAGATTGATTGGGAATGACATAACTACTACTTAACAATGGTGGGTTGCTAGTAAGAAGAGGTTTAGCAGAGCGTCATTTGAGAGTGGGAGTAGCTATTATGTAAATAAAAGTAGATTTGGACCCTCTTAGTTCAAAAATTAAAAAAGGCAATTCATCTTAATATATTTCTATTTATGGTTATACAACCAATTCTAGTAGCTTTGTATAAATATTCTCAAGCTATAGACGGAGACATGCAGGGCATGTTACTAGATGATAGGCCAGTATTTTTATTGTGTCCAGAGGGTACGAAGTTGCAGAATGTTTGCTGGCAGAACATTACTAAATTTTTTATGTTCGTTCGGAGAGCTCTATCAGATTAATAGGGAGACCAAGGACTATTATACCTCGGGGATATGCTAATGTTTCAAGTAAAGGCAGTGTTTTTGTAATAGGGAGATAGTCTGTAGGTGCACATAGTGAGCCTATTAATTCTATAGTTGTAACTCTGATTCAACCACGTGTATATAGTCTCACTTAATAAGAGGTTATGGATTCTCCTGATATGTTGATAGGTTTGGCTTTCGATTTAACTACACCTTATTACATTTTATTTGATTTTGATGCCAATTATAATTTTATTTCAGAGAGAAACTTTAACTTGTTATGTTTACCTTTTGTATAGTTATCTTCTGCTCTATATATTTTCCTGCCTATTGGAGATAGTATGGTTATTAGAAGATTTTATCTCTGTAAGTTAAAAATAAATTTATATAAAGTGGAAGTCTAGTTGCTACTTTTGCTTATTTTTTGGTTTAATGTCATTCTGGGCATGGATTGGTTGAGTAAGTGTAAGCCTCAGATTGATTTTATGAAGAAGAAAGTGATTTTATTTTTGGATGGTGAGAGTTTCATATTTCAGGGAGTAAGCATGTTTGATATCAGCTTTAGAAATGGATAAACAACGAAAGAAGGGTAGTATGGTATTTCTAGCTTATGTTAGAGATATGAGAATAAATTATGGATCATTCGATAGTGCTCGTGTGATATTGCAATTTGTGGACATTTATACTGAAGAGTTGGTGAGCTTACCACCTGATAGAGAACTTGAGTTTTGTATTGATGCACTTCTTGATACAACTCTGATATCCATAGCTTCTATAAAATGGCACCTAAAGAGCTTTAAAAGTTGAAATTATAGCTTCAAGATTTAGTTGATAAAGGTTTTATCCATCCTAGTGTGACTCCATGGGAAGCACCTATTTTATTCGTGAAGAAGAAGGATGACACTATGAAAATATGTATTGATCAAAGGGAGTTGAATAAGGAAACTATAAAAAATAAGTATCCTCAACTACGAATTGATAACTTATTCGATCAACTTGTAGGATCATCTTTATTTTCTAAAATTGATCTTAGATATAGATTATATCAACTGAAGGTTAAGGAAGAAGATATTACCAAGACTACTTTCAGCATGAGATACCGACACTATGAGTTCTTAGTCATGCCTTTTAGAGTGACTAATTCTCTAACAATTTTTATGGATTTGATAAACGTGGTCTTTAGGACTTTTTTGGATCAGTTTTTTATTCTAAGGAATATAATGCATTCCATATAAGAAAAGTTTTGAATACTATGAGATAATATCAGCTTTATGCTAAATTCTCTTAGTGTGCTTTTTGGTGAAGAGTGTCGCATTTTTTGGAAATGTGATCAATAGTGTAGGTATATCTATTGATCCCCAAAAAAATCAAGTAGTTTTCTTATTCGCCAAGGCTGACTATGGTATCCAAGGTTCATAGTTTTTTTTTTAGGTATGACTAGTTATTATATGAAATTTATAAAAGGGTTTTGCCATATTTATGTTCCTTAGACCAGAATAACTCAGAAGTTAGTGGCTTGGGACTATACAGCTGATGTGAGCAAAGTTTTTTAGAGGTTAAAGGATTGCTTGATTATGGCTCTAATTCTAATTATTCCTTCAAGTACTGATAGATTTTAAGTGTTCAATGATGCTTCACTAAAAGGATTTGGTATTTTGATATAATGGAGAAAACTTATATTTTTCACTACGCGAGAGTTAAATCCATGTGAAAAGAATTATCCTACACATGATTTGGAGTTATTTGCTATCATATTTACTTTGAAGATTTGTCGATGCTACTTGTATGGGGTTAAGTGTGATATTTTTATTGATCACCTGAGTCTGAGGGCTTTAGTTGATTAAGGATCTAAATCTATTATAAAGAAGGGTTTTAGTTGATTAAGGAATATGATATAATTATTTAGTATCAGTCTAGTAAGGCAAATGTAATAGCATATGCTTTAACTAGGAAGTCTTCTAGTGCATCTTTTTCTCTACTTGCTCTTATTGATTCTCTTATTTATGATATGGAGAAGTTGTATTTAAAAGTTTTCAAATTCATGGATGTAAATTCAGACACACTGTTTTAAAGGATTATTCAACCTACTCTATAGAAGAGGATTCAGGAAGCTCAAAAATAAATATGGAGTATCTAAAGTTTATTGATCAGATCAAATTTGAAAAGTAAAAAAAATCTAAACTACAAGTATCTGATTATGGTGTTATTTCTAGAAGAATTGATTGTGGATCCCTTCTATTGAAGATTTGTAGACTGAGATTATGCATGAGGCACATTATTCAAACTATATAATTCATCCAAAAAGCAGTAAGGTGTATGGTGATCTAAAAGGTATGTTCTGTTGGCCTAAATTAAAGAAAGATGTGGTGAATTTTGTTTTAAAATGTGAAGTTTGTCAATTAGTGAAAGTAGAGCATCAATGACCATCTGATCTTCTATATTTATTGCCTATTCTAGAGTGAAAAGGAGAGAATGTAACAATGGATTATGTTATGAATTTTTCGAGATCTAAGTAAGACCACGATGTTATCTAGGTCATGGTGGATCGTTTTCATTCCAACCAAACAAACAAATTCTATATATAGGTTATCTTAGATCTATATGTAGGATATTATTCAGCTACACAATTTCCAAAATTTATCATTTTTTAACATGATGGTTGGTTTACCTCTAGGGTATAGAGAGGTATATAGTAGGGTCCAGGTACTAGATTGCACTTTAATATAACTTTTATCCCCATACTAACGAACAGTCTGAGAAGACTATTTAGATATTGGAGGACTTAATAAAATTGTGTGTTCTAAATTTTGGAGAAAGTTGAGAAGATTATTATCCTTTAATTAAGTATTCCTACAATAAAGGCTTTTAGTTAAGTATATGTATGGTCACTTATGAAGCTCTATATGGTAGAAAATGCATGATATATCTTTGTCTTGGACAAAGGTGGGAGAAAGGCAAGTGCTCATAGGGGTTAGAAGTCCTATCATATAGATCAATTGTAAGTAATTTAAACCCCAATAGAAAATGATACTAGAGCATTGCATCAATAAGTGTTAAAGATTCTTGAAAGTTATAATGAGAGATAAATTGGTTCATTTCCTATAAAAAAATTCCTCTTAAATAAAGCATAATAGCACATCTATTATAATATCATGGGTGCGTCAATAAAGTGATGTTGATTTAAGTCCATGGCTAGTGGAGGATTAAGGCCTGGCTGAATGACACGTGAAGGGCAAATTGAATTGGTAGTGTCCAAGAGAACTTAATGAGGCTATGGTAGAGAAGAAACTAGATCATGAGGTATTTCTCATGAGAAGAATGGGGGTTATTTATAGTTTTTTTAGAGTGGCATGATGGGAGCATTCCATCATACTATGACTAGGCTCTTTATTATTCAGCCTCCTTAAAAACTTGTTGAATTTGAACTTAAAATACTTTCATCATATGCATATGATCCTTCAAACTGAGATCTGGATAACCTTCACCACCTATATTGTGATATTCTTGATTAAGGAATAGATTTTCAACCATTGTTAAAATATTATAGCATATTGGGAGTAAGTTCTCATAAATAATGCCAAATTTTTATATACTAAAAAATATTCAATGGAGTGTTTATTTATTATATATCATAGCTTTGTACAAATATCTTGTATACACAGATAAAAGCTATAAGATATAAGAATTTTTTATATGTAAAACCCAAGAAGGGAAAAAATCATGGGGCCTACCCTAATTGAATGAATTAATTAAATAATAAAAGATACAAGAATTCTCCCTTCCTTATAATCAAAGAAGATGAGATTATACATTGTTGAGATCAGCTGTTTGATTCTCATTATAGAGATTATGAAATTCGATTTTTACATACTTATTGTTAAAGCCTACAAATAGAATTAGATGTTAATAATCAAGCAATAATAGTCGGATAACAGAAGTCTGACATTGGTGACGACGATTGCTAATGGTGGTCATTGGAGGTGATCACTAGAAAATACAATAAATTTCTTCATTTCTTTCTCTCTCATGTAAAGAATGGAGCCCTTATTTTTATTTTTTTAGAGATGTTTTTTTATTTTGGCTAAAAACTAAAACACTCTATTGAATGGTACGTATTGATCCCCATTATTATGAAATAATTATTCAATAGTTGAGTGCCTTAATTATGCCAGAATCAATTAACCTTGGGCTAGTTGGATTTGCCTCATCGATTTACTCTATTTGGCTATAAACATCCAAGATCTTGTGATCGTTTGACCCCTCAACAAATATTATGAAACTTCTAAGTCTATTTCAAGTGCTTGATTTAAGCGCATTTGATGTCAAATCATATCATTTTTTATGTTGACAAATTCATCTTTTTAATATATTTGTTTCGTCTAGAAATAATCACAGCGGTATAGAGTGTTATAGTTTAGCATCTTAGCTTTCTGTGAAGATTTAGCACACATACATATGAGAGAGTATTGTTATAGCGTTTATAAGAGACACCATAATTTTTATGTGGAAACCCCTGAAAAGGAGAAAAACCACGGGCCCTAAGCTTAAAAAGCAATGGAATCCTGCGCTATCTGGTTTAAATGAATCCACTAGTGTTTGAAATTGATTACAAATAAGGTCCTTCCTTAAGAGGAAGTACTTGGCTCGATGTAGCAACTATAAATCATATATAGTGCATTATATGGTAGGAGTTGGAAGAATCAATGTTGATATGTTCGTTTCGGCGTCAGAACTATAGTCGGCGAGCAATGTAGGTTGGAAGGGCCATAGTCGAATGATGGTGGAAGGACCGTAGTCAGGCAACGGTGGTCGGAAGGACCATAGCATCAGCCGACAGAGGTTGAAAAGACCCTAGCCAAGCGACAGTAGTCGGAAGGATAAAAGTCGGCGAGCGATGGTGGTCAAAAAGACCATAGACGGCGGGTGACGGTGGTCGAAAAGAACTCTGGCGGTGGTCGGGGAACTTGAGGAAGTCCAGCGGTGGTCGACGAACATGCAGAAGTTTGACATCAGTCAAGAAGAACTATGGCTGTGGTCGACGAATGGTTAAAAGTATGTTGGTGATCGACAAATGGGTGGAAGTCTTATGGTTGTCGGGAAGAACTCAAACGATGGTCAACGAAGGACAGAAGTTCGATGGGTGCGACAAACAAGCAGAAGTCCGAAGGTGGTCGACGAACAGGCGAAAGTTCGACGATGGTCAGGAAGAACTCTAGTGGAGGTCGACAAACAGGTGGAAGTATTTTTGTGATCGACGAATAGGTAGAAGTTTGGCGGCAATTTGGAAGAAGTCTAGAGGTGGTCGACGAATGGATGGAGGTCCATTGGTGATCGACGAACGGGCGGAAGTTTGATGGTGGTCGAGAAGAACTCAGGTGGTGATCGACAGTGAAGAAGCTCCCAAATTATTTCCTTCTCTTCCTCCTTTGTTCCTTCTCTTCTCATGAGAAGAATGGGGGTTATTTATAATTTTTTTAGAGTGGTATGGCTTGTAAATATGGGGAGGATCAAGGTCAAGATGGGAGTGGTTTGAATGGACGGTCAATATTGATCCCTTTGATCTTGGACCATTTATTGATCATTTGAATGTCTAAATGATATCATTTGGATTCCTCTCGTCGATCCGCTTGATTTGACATTAAACTCATTTGGTAATCCAAATTATGCTTTGAACCCTCCAAATATGCTTTAGACTCTTAATTTGGGCTCATTTGCCCTCGGATTAGATTGATTTTGACGTCGTTGGGTTCATCTTTCCGAGACTTTCAGTTCAGCTATAAGTTTGTTGAAATTGGAGTCTGGATGATCCCCAATTTAATTTTGAAAGTTTCGAATACATATTTACATCGAGATTCATACTTGATCAATGCAATTTTTGATAACGTATCAACGCTCAATTCAATTGTAAATTCATTGAAATCAAAATTCATATTATCCTAAATTTGAAGCTGAAATTTTTAAACTAAAATATTATCTTGAAATTCATACCAATGAGATATATCACTTATTATATAGAGAGAAAATAATAATAATAATAATAATAATAATACTCAACCTAATTATTTCACAAATTAATTACCTCAACCTAAGATAAACATAGCAACCAAAAGCCCTAAAATATATATGTAGAGTGTAGACACGAAGCACTGCCACAACGCATATAGGATCGATGCCACGTAACGGCCGAACATCCCTCCAAAAGTAGGCTCAGCATGTGATGGGCCATTTTTTTAGTTATTATTCTGCAAATTCCCTTTTATTTCTTATGCAATAAAACTTTTAATGAGGGGTTAAATGCATTATTTTATTTTTAATGTAAATTTATCCCTCGTTTTATAAATGATAATTTTTTAATTACGAGAAAATTTAAATAAAGATAAGAGTATCTATCACTTGCATCAATTATCATATCCTTTCTTCCTTCATTTGGCTTTAATATATGATTTTATATTATATTTAAACAGCAAAAAATAAATTATTTAAAAAAAACATTTATTGTGAAATGTGTAACAAAATTTAAAAAAAAATATTTACGTAAATACCACATACTTTTTAAAATATTTACCTTTTACCATCCTAAACCTACATAAAATCAGAGCATATATAAAAAATATGAAAGAAATAAATATATTTTATTTTATATAAATTAATATTAATAATACATTGAATATAGTTAAAAACGAATTTTATCCAAATAAATATAAAAAATTGTCTTAAATATTTAAATTTTCAATATTGTTCATATAAATCCCCCAACATTACAATATTTATATGCAATTAACAAAATAAATATCATAAATCCTTGGTAATGAAAGGCTTTGTAACTTTCTTAGTGCTTCTTAAAAGAACTTTATAATACAAAAATTAAATCTTTTATACTAAAAATTTGTTTTAAGAAACAGTAAGAAAGCCGTCCCGAATAAAACCAAAATCAACATCTATTAGCAATTCAAAGAAAGAAATGAACTGAAAAAGAGTAGCAGAATCCAAAGTAATACACAGAACATTAGCAGATCTCAACAAGAACAAGAACATTGAAGGGATAACCATTGTATGGATATTATTAGCAATAATACAAGATCCGTTAGGCATCCAATATCAATCCAAACATTGAAATGGAGCAAGAACATGAACAGAAAATAGTCACTGAAAACCATTTTTGTTAGTAGTAGCAGAAGCAGCAGCAGTAGTAGAAGAAGCAGCAGCAGCATTCACATTTCCTTCTCGTCTGTACTTCAGTGAATGCTCACGCACGTTCATGATAGTTTCTTCTGATCTTATCCAGATAACACATAAAACCCCACTCTGATTTTAGATAGAGAGGCAAAATCATATAAATATAGTATATACTATCTATATGATAGAAGTTGTGAAATGCAGCTGCTCCATTACAAATCGCATCTCACAAAGCTTTTGATCTCCTTCATGACTTCATGGTAGTGCTCTGTGTTTGGCAGGAAGTAGAAACCGACGGTCGCCCGCTCTCTGTAGAGAAGCTGGACTTCATGGCCGGCCTTCTTCAACCCTTCTGCATAAGCAAGTTGCCAGTCTTGAGTTAAGTCTAAGCTGGCCACAACAAGAAGTGTCTTTGGAAAAGGAAGTCCTTCAAGCTCGACGCCATTAGGGCCAAAAGGATTGCAGGCTGGATGATCCCTGTCAGTTCCCTCAGGGAGGAAAGCTCTCCAATACCAATCTCTATCTTGCAATGCAACAAAATACTTTCCATCAAGCTTTAGTTCGGATTCGGTTCGCTTGTTCCCGCCGAATAATGGATTCAAAAGTATGTTTCCAGAGATACTGATTCCAGACTGAACAGCTCTGACTGCAACATGGTGGGCGATGTTGCCTCCTGAGCTATCACCGGCAAGAAAAACACGCAGCTTCGCATCCTTGCCGCTGCGGAGCCATGGCTGACAAGATGCCCATTTGAGAGCAGTCCAACCATCGTCATATGCGCATGGGAAACGATACTCGGGAGAGCGTCGATAGTCGATGGAGATAACCACCGCACCGCCACAGAGAGTGACCAAGCGGCGGCATAGAGTATCATAGATTGCGCTGCTTGAGGTGGAGTGGGCAAAGCTGCCACCATGGAAGAAGATGATCACCGGAAAAGGGTTGGGCGAGGGGGCTTTCTGAAGCTCATAGATGGCAACCAGCTGGGGAAGCTCAACATCTGCAGGATCTGGGGCTGGGCAGTAGATTCTAGCAAGGAGATTGGTTTGGCGGTCGAGAATATGATCAAAGGAAACGACGCCATTGACTGGAGAAGCATTAGCTTGGACTTTCCGGTCGAGGAATTCTGCAAGATGGCGGTCGAAGCTGCCATCGGGGCGCCGGAGCATGTTGTAGGCTATTTTGAAGTTTGATATCAGAACAAAGGTATTCAGGGGAACCACCATCTGAGAAGTGGATAAAAATATGTTAGCTTCAGACTACAAAAATGTAATTTGAGGAATTTTTTTTCTTTTATTTAGATTTTGCTTCTTTTTTTTTTTTACCTTTCTATGCATTTTTAGAAGGGATTGCAGGTCAATTAAGGGATAAAGAATAAATTTTTTTCAATTTTGGGGAAAGTTTTGAATTTTTTTACTAAGATGTAAGAAATATCAGAGCTTTCACAGAACTCATGGAAGCAGAACAAATTCTCGGGATCATTTCCCGCGCACAACGAGAAACCCTAGATCACAATATCGGACCGAGATTAACATTTGTCATATAACACCGACTTCCATTAACGATAAGCTCTGAAGAATAGGTAGAAAATCCAAAAGCACGCAATAATTAAAAGTTGAAACAGAAAACAAAACCCTCGAAACTGCCGGATGCAAAACCCTAGAAACTGCAGATTTTAATTCCAAAAGCCATCGTAACGAACACCAACGCATTAATTCTCAATCAAAGTGGGGGAAATAAGCATCCAGCAGTCACAAAAGAGGATAGCGGAGAGTGAGAGGCAGCGCTTACCCTAGACTCGTTAACGTTAACTTCGTTGCCTCCTGCCATGGCGAAACCTCTTCTAATCTCATGCACAGGTAGAAGAAACACAAAGAACCGAAAAAGTAAACACCGGTGATCCTCGAAACCTACAAAAGGTCCCAACTTTGCTCATGCGAGAGATCGGGAAGTAAAGTTCCAGGGGAACCCCAGCTCCCTACAACGTTCCTTCACTCCGATCCTGCGGCTCTGCCTCTGCGATCAGAACCGCCGGCCCGGTAGAAGAAGGCAAGACGAAAGAGCTCGGAGAGGAGAAGAAGAGGCGGAGGAGGTTAATAAGAGGAGAAGCAGGAGCCGAAGGAAGAAGAAGAGGGGAGGAGTCAAAGGAAGGCAAGAGAGAGAGAGAGAGAGAGAGAGAGAGAGAGAGAGAGAGAGAGATAAGAAGACTATGAAGCAGAACAAAGGGGGGAAGAGAGAAAGACAGAGGAAGGCGAGGGTAGAAATGAAAGACGGAGAGAAACGACAAAAGCAGGCGGCTCCGTCATAATAAAACTGTGGTGGTGGGACCCACCGCCCCCCTTCCCGTGGGCGAAATTTCGTCGAGTAAGTATGATGTTCGCAACTTCGTTTATTCTAAAATAACTTTATCGGCTCCCTTTGCGAGTGCACTCCCCATTTCCTTAAGTCCACGCATCTGACCTAAAGAAGAAATACTGCTCATCATTTTATTAATATAAAATCAGAACGCGTTATGTTACCCGATATATAACGATACATAATACCGGTACAAGATAAAAAGGTAATATGACACGTTCTGATTTACCTTCGAATGCCGTCCGGTATCGCACATAATATTTTTTCCCAATTTTGATCGATTTTCAAATACACTGAAAAAGTGAAGCTTCTCTTAATATCGACGGAGCACCCGCCCCTGCCCGACATCATCATTGCCTTTTGTCATTGTTAGTCCATCGTCAAATGTAGTTGTTGCCACTAATGAACATTTGAATTTATTTTTAAAATTATAATATTTATTTTTACATTAATATTCGCAATTTAGTTCAATCTATTTTGGCCAACTTCTACTACATCGAAAGATAGAAGCTTCGCATGATGTCATCAACGATCGCCGCCGTTAGACACCATCGTTAATCATTGCTAACTACCACCTTCCGCTACTACCAGCCCATCGTCGCACTACTATAGCCACAACCATTGATGAGCACCGTTCTCGCTTTCCACTAAACTCATTTGACTTTCAAACCAAACACACAAAATTAATCTCCAGCATTTATAATATCAAAGAAAATCTAATAATCTTTCAATACTAAGACAATGTTTTTCTTGCACAAATCTCAAAGTAAATCTAATAATTTCTCGATATATTAAGAGAGTTATCTTTTCAAAAAACATAGAGCTATATTTTTTAAAAAATATATTGTATAATATGTTCATTATTTTAATATAAAATATTATGTATTTTTGACTTTTTCTTAATTTAAAAAAACATAAATCAGCATCATCTTTTTGGTGTTAGGATGCCTTTGGCTATTCTATTGGACTGACTTTGCATGAGATAAGCCTAAGGAATTGCTGCAATGGTTTACAGGCTGTATTTGATTGTATAAAATTTGTATGTAATACTAACTTTTATTTCATAGAAAAATATTTCTTTAAAGGAATAGACACAAAATAAGACAAATTTGAGAAAAGGGTATATGGAAGGAGCATATAACTTGTAATGGTCTTTGGTAATAGGTTTTTTGGATGATGGAAATGGCTATCTGATCAGCATTTCATGAGAGGCAAATTGGTGTATTTGCTTTATGGATGGGTCTAAATAGAGGAAGAGGAAGACAAATGTGTCGCATCAAGTTTGCTTAATCCCAATAACATTAAAGTACTTAAATGTTGAACAAATACTCTATGATTTGGGAATTAATATGGGTCGCAAGATGGAGTGTTCCTAATTTTTCTTATATTTATTAGACCCGGTATTCTTAAAAATCTATAAATAGGCATCCACTCTTTACATAATAAGAATCCATTGGTTGAGATTCAAGAGAGCTCAGAGGCTTGAAGAACCACAAAGCTCCACTTGTGGACCACCGCTCGATCACAAATATTGAACCATCACCTGACAACAACCATTGTATCATTGCTTGACTAACATCATTTAAAATATTAGCACTATCCAATAGTCATTGTCAAACCCTTCATAGTATGATCGCTATTGTTGGACTTTTACCATCCAAGCTTACTATCAGACCTTCACCGCCTGATGGTCATCATTAAACCACCACCTAACCACTAACATCAGACTTGTACAACCCAACCTTCATTGTCAAACATTTATTGTCTGATAGTTATCGTCATAGTGGCACCACCTGATCACTATTATAATTTACTGTCATCAGATCACCATTATCAAATGGTTAACTATCCCTACCCAACAATAGTTGTCAAACCACTACCTTCGTCGGACAACCAATGTTAGATCAATGTCGCACGACCGCCATTAACAGAATGTCACCACCTGATTAACATCCTTGCTCGACCATCATTGTCAACCCGTCGCAACCCAACCACCATTGCCTTTGGGCCACTACTGCTCAATCACTATTATTAGGCCACCACCACACACCAATATTGTCGAATCATTATCACTCAACTCTAACCTTTCAAATGTCTTTCACACCATACTGATCGTATGATATTTTCCAATAGCTCCTCATAATCTTGTAATCTTACTTGTCTATAAATTAAGTAAAGTTCTCACACAATGAAATTATTTTAACTGGGCAGAGCCCCATATTTTTTTCTCCTTTGAGTTTTTTCATGTAAAATCTTTGGTGTTAACTATATTCTTTTTATTTGTTTATCTGAGCATTCGATTCTGCTGTAAAACTAAGACACAACTCTCTCACCTGCCATCAAAAATTATCTAGCATACAACAACAATATTAAAATAAGTTGTAATAATAAATTTTTTATAAATAGTATGTTTGTATTTTACTATACATCAAATAAAATAATTATTTGTATGAACAAGATTTATTTCACAATAGTTAAAGCAATGTTCATAAACATCATAAGAATTTGTACAATAACTAACATGTAAAAGTTAAATAATTATCCTATCACATCATAATGAAAACATGAAACATCATAAATGAAAAAAAATCCATAATATGCATTAATAAATATATAAAAGCTCTAAAATGCCCATAACTAAAACTATATGCTTATCTCTTAATAAACATAGTTTCACATACTTGATAAAAACCAAAAATAATTTGACATATCAATCATAACTCTTATATATCTCGCTCCAACATATGGAGCTCCATAAACCCTAAATTCAAGAGAATCTAGCTCAAACAGACATTCATTATATTTAGAAAAAATATCATGACTGTAAGACTCTAAAAAAAATCAAGTAACAATCTTAATCATAAAATAATTCTCAAATCATATATTTTCATATAATCATTTTAACTTTAATTATCTCTTAAAACCAACTTAGCATAATCTTACATTTGATTTAGCTTCATGAATCATACTCTTATGTTGATCGTTTTATGAGATAATTAGGTTTATCAAAACCCCACCTACTCCATCAAAATCAATCTAAGGTAACAAAAAATATAAACATGTCAATAAAATCTTAAAATTAAAACACTAAATTTAGATGTGGATTAAATTCCACCTAAGTTCATTCAAGTTGGGTAAAATTAACTTAATGTTTAAATTATCTTTTTTTTTTTTTTAATTTAAATGAGCATTATAGTTCATCAATCAAATAAAAATAGGTCATCTATCCAAGACTTATATTCACTCAACACTTTGGATTCTTTTGATGATTGACTAATTCTCCAACCAAAAATCTAATGAATAATAACTATCTCAAATTGTGTTATAATTAAAGAAACTAAGGTGTAAAAATAATTGAGGAGATGGATGCATGTTAGGGCTTGATAAATCATGCATTATATTTTGATTAGCTTCCTTTAGGTGTCACATTATAACATCCATAAAAAAAGATTATGTTTTATTTTACTTGCCTTGAAAAATTAGAAGGAAGGATAGGTTGATGATGCAACTAAGTATTTTACTTCTTAAAATTTCAACTAAGGATCAACATGTTTGACTCCTCATTTTGTTAATCTCCCATAATATGATCTCATATTCTAAGAATACCACAAAATTTCCACCTATGTCACATCTCCATCTCAATTGCACAATCTCTCACAATTTTTACCCTGCTCATCCCTTCTCTTGATCTTCTTTCAACATATCTTGGATTCTAGCATCCAATCTCCCTTGCTTTCACTCAATGTCACTCTTGTGATACCTGAAGTCTTGATTCAGGATCTAATAAATTTCACCACTCACTTTGATAAGGCACTGAGAGAAATGGGTTAAGTGGATAGGCCCGATGCAAAACCTTTTCCTTATATGAGTTGTTGCATTCTCTCTACCCTTAAAATGTTTCATATTTGAAACTCAAATAAACCAAATACATTCTACAAGCAACAAATTTTGCACATATATTTAATGTCTAAAGTATATCTTCCCACAAAATCGGCACAATCATTACAAAATAAAGTCAAGCATTACTCAAATCTTTCAAGTATAAGAATCCATCTACAATAAATCATAAATATCAAATCATAATTCAAGTGTAAGATTCAACACTAACATTTCAACATAGAGTGGATATAAGGTTATATCTTGCTAATGAAGGTAACATGAAGTGATGTTTATTATCAAGCTAACTTCACTTTATTGGTAAATCATTATTATCATTATACACTAGAAATTAGCCCAAGTCAACCAATCACTCTAGCTTAGAGATCGAACAAACAATCATAGTAAGTATTTGCTTATCTCATATCAAATCATACCAAATAATCAAAAGAAATAGTTTCCAACATTCAAGCTATGATCCATTGCACCCATTAGCTTACTATGCCTCTGCCGAACACCCCATTTTTCATAGCATAGTCGATGTAATATTCTGACTCTCACATTTTCGTATTCTCATTGCCTTCAACCACCGCAACTCTTTCAACCCTTGTTCGAGGTATAAAATTTTGTTTAATATTTGAATGGGCTGTGTGCTTTTTTTTTTTTAAATGAGTTCTATTTTATTATGCTGCAAGTGTTTACTAGCTATAGCTTGATGGAATGAAAAATTGGGCCCCTGGTAGTTTTGATGCTTGGCTGAGATAAAATCAAATTAGAATTGATATATCATAAAAAAAATTTCTTGATCGGGCATGAATCTCAAAGCAAAAATCAAGTTGGAAACTTTAAAAATTAAACACGGGATCATATAAACTCTGATTTCATCAAACTTATGGTTGAACTGAGTGTCTCGAAAATATGAACCTAATGACACCAAATTCAACTCAATCCAAGCCCAAATGGGTCCAAATCAATACGAACTGAAGAAATTTTGAAAATCTGTATGGTTCGTCTATACGAATTGCCTGTACGAACCTGTACGAACTGAGTAGAATAGTAGGTTCGTCTATGCGTACCTGAGTTCGTCGGGACAAAATTTTTCCCGAGAGCATCGTTCAGGGACGAAATAAATTGGAATTAATTTTCGTCTATATGATCCGTGTCCAGAGGAGATCGTCCCGGGACAAATGAAGAGCATCGTCTGGATAATCGAGTTCATTAAATAGATATTTTGAGATATTTTTGAAGAGAGAGAAAATGAAGGCAAGAAGGGGAAATTTGCATTTTTGGGGACTTCGGTCAGTTTTTTTCCGTCATCGTAGTTACAAAAGTTGATCGACTCGAGGTAAGGCACATTATGCCTTTCTCAATTTTCAGAAATATGGTTTTTTGACGGATTTCTTGTTTCAATTTTCATTTCCGTTAGCCTAAAAGTGATCCATCTTTGTATCGACGAAACTTTTATCGCGTAACTTTTGATATGTTGTAGAGATGATGTTCTTGCACGTTTTGAGTATTTTCTGGAAAGTTTTCACCAAGTAGTTTGAATTCTACGGAATTTTTATCGAATAAAAAATTTTCTGGATGTTGAAAAATATTGCTTCAATACAATGAAAGTCTTAAAATGATGTTTTACACTATTAGGGGTAATTTAGTAATTTTTTGAAACTATGATTTTATTTGTTGAAATTTTTGTGGATTGCCGTTATACCGCTGACGATTTTTCTAATGTAATCCAATTTTTCTGAATTTGATGATTTGATGTGTTTGAATGGTATCAAAAGGGAGTTATAAAGGGCCGGAATTCTTTGAGATTCTGTCTGTGTCAGGGAATCTGAAAAAAATAAAGTCTGATCTGAAAATTATGTATATCTGATATGTTCTGGTGCTGTAAGCACAAAGGGAGGCATAAGGGGCCAGAATCCTTTTAGATTATGTCTGTGTCAGGGAAGGGAGGCATAAGGGGTCATAATCTTTTGAGATTCTGTCCGGGTCAGGAAAATCTATGATGAAATATGATTTGAATATTTTCTGAAATCTATTCTGAACTTTAATTGAATTCTGATTTGAATAATTCTGTAACGTAAATTTATTTCAATTCTTCTATCTATGTTACTTCATTTATTCTGAACGAATATAGGTATTATGTTTGATTTCTATTCTATATGAATCTCTGATCTCCATCTGATATTCTGATTTTTATACGATTATCTGAATTATATAGATTATCTGAATTATGTACGATAAATGTTTTTAACGCCTTCATGCATATTTTGATATGACAGTTTCTGGAGATTTGGATTGGCTAGTGTAGTCTTGTTGAGCTGTTAGCTCATCCTTATTATCTATGTGGTTTTAAGGTTCTGGGAAAGGGAAGGAGGTGTTGGATTAGCCATTCTGTGTCTGATCTGAGATTAGGTATATTTGTACTTTTGATTTTTCTATGGTTATGGCTATTTTATTCTTCTATTTTGTTCCTTTTATTTATAGCCATGCACTGTATTGTACATGATAATTTTAAAGAATGAAATGAAAGAAAATATTAAATAAATTTCTGTATATTGAAAGTTTAATAGTAGCTATATATTTTATGTATGATTATTCGAAAGAAAGTCTGAAATCAAATTCCAAAGCTAGATCCTAGATTCATCCGTCGCGACTCGACACGATGGGATTCGTTCCGGTCGGGTTGGGTCGTGACAATTAAAGTGGTATAAGAGCATAGTTTTGGAATATGGGATTGTAAGACAAAGCTATAGGACTTGATCTGTAAGTTTGTCGGTGTAGTTCTAATTTGTTTGGATTTTTATTATTTTGTTTTGTGTGCATAGTTGTATTCTATGTGATATGGATCTGTCAGATATGACTGATGGGCAGAGTACTAATCAGGCAGCTTATGTGAATAGTTTTGCCCCAGTGGTTGGTTTAGATACAATTTCACAGTTTGCTGTGTTGGTTGCTCATATGATGAGCGAGACGCAGAATAGAGTTTCTGCTGTTAGATCTGAAGATGTAGATCGACATCTACAAATATTTCTGAGATTGAAGCCTCCGAGATTTGAGAGCACTATTGAGCCCAGAGCAGCTGAGGATTGTTTGAGGAGGTTGAAAAAGACATTTGACGGTCTGCAATGACCTTCCAATAGGAAGGTACCGTTAGCAGTTTTTTTATTGGATGGTGAAGCGGAGCGCTGGTGGATGGGCCAGCAGGAGGAGAGATTTCAAGGTAAACTGAACTCTCTGATTATATGGGAAGAATTTTTTGAAGTATTTAGATCTTGGTTTGTACCCCTTCTGAAAGACAACAAATGCAAGAGACTTTTCGGAGATTGGTTCAAGGGAGCAAGATAGTTATGTAGTACGAGGTAGAGTTTACTACATTAGTCAGATATGCTCCATAGTTGGTGAGTAATGCTGCAGAGAAGTGATATAGATTTCTGAGGGGACTACGAGATAGTTTTTGAGGCAACCCCTTGTACCATTTCGTATTTTTGATTTCTCTAAGCTTGTGGAGAGAGCTCGACTGATAGAGAATGATATGATGGCTACTCAGCAGCGGTGGACTGCTAGTAGGAAGAGATTTAGTGATGATGCATCTGGCAATAGTTTTTTTGGGAAGAAAAATAGATTTGTATATGGAGACTCCAAGAGGAGTGGACAGTCAGTATCTACAATAATTTCTGGTAGTGGCAGTATGGCTAGTTCTGGTTCAGTCAGTGGGGCCCCGATGTGCCAAAATTATGGATGACGACATTTTGGTCAGTGTTACAAGATGACTGGTTAGTGTTTTAGATGTGGTCAGCCAGGACATCAGGTTGCAGAGTATCCACAAGCCAGATTTGATCGACGATCTGAATCGAAATCTGAGAGGTTTGTTAGACCGACAGGAAGGCCGAGGACAGTTCCTCCACGTACTATTTCTGAAGGATCATCTAGTAGAACTGGTGGTTCAGGTTCTGTGGCAAGGAGACCACCTAGTGGTAATTAGAGGGAACCTAGTAGTTCTGTAGCTCTAGCTCAAGTTCAGCCACGTGTGTACAGTTTGAATCAGCAAGAGGCTCGAGATGCTCCGGATGTGGTGATAGGTACTATTTACATTTCCGAACATCCCTTTTGTGTTTTGTTTGATTTTGGAGCCAGTCATTCATTTATTTTTGAATGTTGTTTTGATGCTTTGCAACTGGCTTCCGTTGCATTAAATGTTTCGCTTTCTGTTCTTTTGCCGGCTGGAATTAATTTAATAGCATGGAAGTTTTATTTTTGTGAGATTGAAATTTCTAGCAAGAAGTGGAAGTCTTGTTTGATTTTGTTGTCGATTTCCTTGTATGATGTTATTTTTGGTATGAATTGGCTGAGTCTGTATGAGGCTCAGATTGATTGTTTGAAGAAACAAGTTAGCTTGTTCATGGATGGTGAAAGGTGTGTATTTCAAGGGTTAAGAGGTGTTTTGTCTTGTTTTATTTCTGTGTTGGAAGTCAGAAGAATGTGGAAAAATGGTTGTACTGTATTTTTGGCATCAGTACGGGATATGAATATAGATGTGGGTTCTATTTTTGATATCCCAATTGTACGAGACTTTTCAGATATATTTCCTGAGGAGTTGGTTGGTTTACCTCTAGATAGAGATATTGAATTATGTATTGATGTATTTTTGGGTACAGCTTCGATATCTAAGGCTCCGTACAGGATGGCACCGAAGGAACTTACAGAGTTCAAAGTTCAACTCCAAGAGTTGGTTGATAGAGGATTTGTCCATCCTAGTGTTTTGCCTTGGAGAGCACCTGTTTTATTTGTGAAGAAAAAGGACAGGACAATGCGTATGTGTGTTGATTACAGAGATTTGAATAAAGTCACAATCAAGAATAAGTATCTTTTACCACAGATTGATGATTTATTTGATCAGCTTGCTGGATCTTTTGTCTTCTCAAAGATTGATTTGAGATCATGATACTATCAGGTGAATGTGAAGGAAGTTGATGTGATGAAAATTGCTTTCAG
Source organism: Dendrobium huoshanense (assembly GCA_016618105.1). NCBI lineage: Eukaryota > Viridiplantae > Streptophyta > Magnoliopsida > Asparagales > Orchidaceae > Dendrobium > Dendrobium huoshanense. The sequence continues at coordinate 6,631,580 of CM028360.1, read as the reverse complement.
TACTCGGTATGGGCACTACGAGTTTTTGATTATATCATTTGGGGTAACCAACGCAACAACTATTTTTATGGATATGATGAACAGAGTATTCAAAGATTATCTGGATCAGTTTGTGATTGTTTTTATTGATAATATTATGGTATATTCTGCTTCTGAGGAAGATCACGCCAGACATTTGCGAAGTGTGTTGGAGACTTCGAGGCAACATCAGTTGTATGCAAAATTCTACAAGTGTGAATTCTGGCTGAAGAGCATTTCTTTTCTGGGACATGTGGTGAGCGGTGAAGGTATTTCTATTAATCCTCAAAAAATTAAGGCAGTTGCTAATTAGCCAAGGTTTACTACGGTGTTTGAGATACGTAGTTTATTGGGCATGGCTGGATATTATCAAAAATTTGTGAAGGGATTTTCTCAGATTTCTGCTCCTTTGATGAGGCTGACTCAAAAGTCGGTAGCTTTTGTTTGCACACCGGAGTGTGAAGCTAGTTTTCAGAGATTGAAGAATTGTTTGACTTCTGCTCCAGTGTTAGCACTTCCATCTAGTACGGAAGGATTTCAGGTATTCAGTAATGCTTCACTTAAAGGTTTGGGCTGTGTTCTGATGCAGCATGGTCGAGTAATAGCTTATGCCTCGAGATAGTTGAAACCACATAAAAAGAATTATCATACGCATGATTTAAAATTGGTTGCTGTTGTATTTGCTTTGAAGATTTGACATCATTATTTATATGGCATCAGGTGTGAGATTTTCACGGATCATAAGAGTTTGAAGTACATATTTACTCAGAAGGATCTGAATTTGACGCAAAAAAGATGGTTTGAGTTGATCAAGGACTATGATCTGACTATTCAGTATAAGCCTGGTAAGGCTAATATGGTGGCAGATGCCTTGGGTAGGAAGTCTTCTAGATTATCATATTTACAACTCACTTCTGATGAGTATCTGATACGAGATATGGAAAAATTACAACTGGAGGTGATTTCCTCTACTGGTCTAGATTCTGGTATTGTAACTCATATGATTATTCAGCCCTCTTTGGAAGAGAATATTCATGAAGCTCATAATTCAGATGCTGAATATTTGAAGTTAATTGATCAGATCGAATCTGGTAACAAACCTGAACTACGAATTTCTGATTATGGTATTATTTTCTATAAGAATAGGTAGTGGATTCCTATGTCTGGAGATCTGAGAAAAGAGATTCTACACGAAGCTCATTATTCAGGCTATACCATTCATCCAGAAAGTGGTAAGATGTACGGAGATATGAAAAATTTATTTTGGTGGCCTGTAATGAAAAAGGACATAACGGAATTTGTTTCGAAATTTGAAGCCTGTTAGTTAGTGAAGGCAGAACATCAGCGACCAGGAGGTCTTTTGCAGTCGTTGCCTATCCTTGAGTGGAAGTGAGAAGAGGTGGCAATGGATTTTGTTATGGGTTTTTCCAGATCGAGGTAAGGACATGATGTTATTTGGGTGATTATTGATTGATTGACGAAGTCTACAAATTTTCTTCCGATTAGACAGATGGACACAGTGAAAACATTAGCTCATATTTATGTTAAAGAAATTATCATATTGTATGGTATGTCAAAAGTGATTGTATCTGATCGGGATTGAAGGTTTACTTCTAGACTTTGGAGAGATATTCAGCAAGGATTGGGTACAAAGTTGAATTTCAGTACAGCTTTTCATCCGCAGACTGGTGGACAGTCTGAGAAGACTATTCAGGTACTGGAAGATCTTCTGAGGCAGACCTGTCAATATTGGACCCGACCCGAACCCGAACCCGACCCAGAATTTTCGGGTTTGGGTTGACCCGAACCTGAAGCGGGTCGGGTTCGGGTCCGAAAAACCGACCTGTTTGCAAAAATGGGTCGTGTTCGAGTTGACCCGATGGGCTGTCGGGTCAACCCGAAAACCCGTTTATTTTAAAAAAATTTGAGTTTTCCTACCCCCGCTCACTGCCCCCGACCGCTGCCCCCACCCACCCTGCCCGCTACCCCGAGCTGTCGCACTGCTGCCCGCCTGGCTCTTGCCCCACTGCCCGCTCGCCGCTGCTCCGTGCGCCTGCTGCTGCGCTGTCGCAGTATCGCACCGCGTCGCTCGCCCTGCTGCACCGCACCGAACGGTCCGCACCGCATCGCACCGTGCTGCAGCGCACCGCGTCGCTCACCTGCCCGCTGCACCGCTCGCTTTCACGTCACTTGCGTCGCCCGCTGCACCGAAGCAGGTCGGATTCGGGTCCCAAAAATTGACCCGTTTGCAAAAACGGGTCGGGTTGACCTGAACCCGAATAGTGCCTGGTCAATTCCGAGTTGACCCGAACCCGACCTGTGACCCGAAATTGACATGTCTATTCTGAGGTTATGTGTTTTGGATTTTGGAGGCAGTTGGGAAGATCATATCCCCCTGATTAAATTTTCCTACAATAACAGTTATCAGTCAAGTATTGTTATGGCACCTTATGAAGCCCTATATGCCAGAAAGTGTAGACCTCCTTTGACTTTAACTGAGGTGGAAGATAGACAAGTGATGAGTTCAACTTTTGTAGATGATACAGTGACAAAGATCAATTTGATAAAAAAGGTTGAAAGCTGCGCAAGATAGACAACAGAAATATTATAATCAGAAGCACAGATTGGTTGACTTTCAGATTGGTGACTTTGTATATGTCAAAGTTTGTCCGATGAAAGGTGTTAGCATATTTGGTAGAGTAAGCAAGCTCAATCTAAGGTATGTCAGACCTTTATATATCATTGTAAGGATTGAAAATTCTGCTTACAGGTTGTTATTGCCTGATCAGATGTCTGATATATATAACGTGTTTCACGTATCCTTTTTGAGAAAGTGGATATCTGATTCTGAAAATAAACTTTCTGCTGATGATGTTATGGTTAAGGTTCAGTGGAAGCATCGAACAGCAAGAGAGGCTACTTGGGAGAAGGAGTCGAATATGAGACAGTTATATCCGAGTCTGTTCTAACTCAATTTTGTTTTGGGAATGTCGAGGACGACATTTTTCTTAAGGTTGGTAGATTGTGAAACTCTTAATCTCTTAAGTTATTTTGAAAAAAAAAAATTTGTGCTATTAGTACGGACAAACCGTTAGTACAAACTAAAGAAATTTTGAAAATCTGTATGGTTCATCTGTATGAACTGAGTATAATAGCAGGTTCGTCTGTACAAACCTGAGTTCATCGGGACAAAATTTTTCCTGAGAGCATCGTCTAGGGATGAAAGAAATTGAAATTAATTTTCGTCTATACGATCCGTGTCTAGAGGAGATCGACCCGGGACGAACGAAGAGCATTGTCTGGACGATCGAGTTCATTAAATAAATATTGTGAGATATTTTTGAAGAGAGAGAAAGAGGAGGAGAGAGAAAATAGAGGCAAGAAGGGGAAATTCACGTTTTTGGCGACTTCGGTCAGTTTTCGTCCATGGCCGTAGTTATGAAAGTTGATCGACTCGAGGTAAGGCACATTATGCCTTTCTCAATTTTCGGAAATGTGGTTTTTGACTGATTTCTTGTTTCGATTTTCATTTCCGTTAGCCTAAAAATGATCCTTCTTTGTATCGACAAAACTTTTACAGCGTAACTTTTAGTATGTTGTAGAGATGATGTTCTTGTACGTTTTGAGTATTTTCTAGAATGTTTTCACCTGGTAGTTTGAATTCTGCGGAGTTTTTATCAAATAGAAAATTTTCTAGATGTTAAAAAATATTGTTTCAGTACAATGAAAGTCTTAAAATGATATTTTACACTATATGTGGTAATTTGGTAATATTCTGAAACTGTGATTTGATCTGTTGAAATTTTTGTGGACTGCCGTTATGCCGCTGATGATTTTTCTAATATAATCCAATTTTTTTGAATTTGATGATTTAATTTGTTTGAATGATATCAGAAGGGAGTTATAAGGGGTCAGAATCCTTTAAGATTCTATCTGTGTCAGGAAATCTGAAAAAATAAAGTCTGATCTGAAAATTCTGTATATTTGATATGTTCTGGTGCTGTAAGCACAAAGGGAGGCATAAGGGGTCAGAATCCTTTAAGATTCTGTCTGTGTCAGGGAAGGGAGGCATAAGGGGCCAGAATCATTTGAGATTCTATCTGGGTCAGGAAAATCTGTGATGAAATGTGATTTGAATGTGTTTAGAAATCTATTCTGAACTTTGATTGAATTCTGATTTGAATAATTCTATGTCGTAAATTTGATTCAGTTCTTTTGTCTCTGTTACTTCATTTGTTCTGAACGAATATAGGTATTCTGTTTGATTTCTATTCTGTATGAATCTTTGACCTCTGTCTGATATTCTGATTTTTGTATGATTATCTGAATTCTATAGATTATCTAAATTCTGTATGGCAAACGTTTTTAACGCCTTCATACGTATTTTGATATGAGAGTTTCTGAAGATTTTGATTGGCTACTGTAGTCTTGCTGAGCTGTTAGCTCATCCTTGTTATCTGCATGGTTTTTAGGTTCTTGGAAAGGGAAGGAGGTGTTGGACTAGCCATTTTGTGTCTGATTTGAGATTAAGTATTTTTGTACTTTTGATTTTTGTACGGTTATGACTGTTCTATTCTTTCTGTTTATAGTCATGCACTGTATTGTACATGATTATTTTGAAGAATGAGAAGAAAGAAAATGTTAGATGAATTTCTGTATATTGGAAGTTTAATAGTAGCTCTGTGTTTTCTATATGATTATTAGAAAGAAACTCTAAAACCAAATTCCAAAGCTAGATCCTGGATACATCCGTTGCGACTCGACGCAATGGGATTCATTCCGGTCGGGTTGGGTCGTGACAAAAAAGCTCCTCCTCGATCGAAGGAAGAAGCGGAGAAGAGAAGAAGAGAAGGGAGATCGAACCGAATTTCGGCATCACTTCAAGTGGCGTCGAAGTTCCGCGCGACTTTCCATTGACATCGAAGTTCGGCCCGACTTTCAAGTGACACTGGAGTTCCGCCTGTCTTTCAAATGATGCCGGAGTTCTGCCCACTTTTCAAGTGATGTCGAAACTCCGCCTGATCTCCATTTGACGTCGGAATTCCGCCTGACCTCTAATTGACATCAGAATTCCTCCTCGACCACCGCCAAACTTTCACTTGGCTACCGACTGACGTCATATTTCTACCCGACACCAGACTTCTGCTCGTCGCCGGATTCCTGTCGGACGCCAGACTTCCGTCCGAAACTAGAATTCCTTCAGACTTTTACCCGTAGCCGGACATTCATCGGACTTCTATCCAACGCTAGATTTATGTCCATCGTTGGACTTCTACCCAACTACAGTCCTTCCGACCTCCATTCCTTCCAACCAAACAAACACATCAACAATGATTTTTTGTATTTTCTCTATGTAATGTACATCAAGCTAAGGCCTTCCCGCAAAGAAGGGCCTCATTTGTAATCAACTGCAAATATTAGTGGATTCATTCATACTGAGCTACGCCCCGTGGTTTTGCCCCATTTTCAAGGGTTTTTCAGGTTAAAATCTTGGTGTCTCATATGAATGTAGCATCCTCTCTTTTTATCTTTGTGTGTGTTGGATCTTCGTACAACGCTAAGACGTTAAACTTTATATTTTTCTATCGCCGTGAATACTCCAGAACGCAACAAGAATAACTAGATAAAATAGCTATCTATTTTGATAAAAAAAAAACTAAAATAACTAGATGTAAATTGTTAGAGATCAAGAAAATGAATTACTCGAATAGATTAAAGCTTCATTTGATATATTTTTCTTATATTTTTATAAAGCAGCTTTTTAGTACAAAAAAAAATACTTGAATTAGAAAATTTTTTTTATTAAAAAGCTATTTTAGAAATCAGAAAGAAAACTGTCCCAAATGAAGCCTAACTCTTACTCGTTTCATATTGAAACCTTTTTTGGTGAAGCTAAACAATAATAACTCTAGGGCTGTCAAAATCGAGTCATGGGTCGGGTTCGAGTCCAACCCGAAACTGAACCGACACTATTCGACCCGACTCGAACCCAACCCGCTTCGGTATGATTTACTAAAAAAAATTTTATTTAATTCGATTTATTTAAACCTAAATCAAATTAAGGTAAGATTTACTTCAATTTAAAATAAATCAAGCTTAATTTAATTTGGGCAATAATGTTTATTATTTTTTAGAAATATCATTTACTTATTTCATATTAATATTTTAAAACCCTCCTAAATTATTTAAAAAGGGGTCAAACCGAGTTGATTTCAGGTTTCCGGGTCAACCTGAACCCGACCCCGTTCGGTTTCGGGTCAACCCGAACCCAAAATTTTTTGGTCGAGTTCAGGTCGGGTCAAATATTGACATCCCTAAATAACTCCCTCTATATATATATATATATATATATTTGTGTGGATAATCAAGACTTCATTTGAGCGTATAATTACCATCGTTGGTTTTTATATTTTATTTCATATAGAAATTATCTAGCAATTTAAAAAAATTGCTCATTAACTTAAAAATTTTAAGGTGGACAAGAAGCTCAATATCCAATGATTAGAATAAATTTTAAGCCTCATAATACCCATTTAGATTCCACAAAAGGATATTATAGTAGAAATATATTTACAATTCTATTAAGAAATAATGGTTTATAACATAAATGCATTAGCAATTTAGCATGTTGATCTAAGATGTTTTTAAAGTTTAACATTTTGATCACGTTTGTCATAAAGGCTTCATTAAGGTTTCGTTTGAAATAGCTTTCTTATTGCTTTCTAAAGCAGTTTTTTACTAAAAGACTGCTTTAGAAAGCCAAAAAAATAATTGTCCCAAATCAAACATAAATCAACTACGTTACACTATCATTTTAATTCCTTCAAAAAAAAAACTATTGGATGTCGTTAACCTTCGAACTCATGCAATTGGAAACAAGCCCATATTGTAATGTAAATGGAATAATACTAAGGCTTCGTCTATGACAGCTTTCTTATTGTTTTCTAAAGTAGTTTTCTAGTACAAAAAATTTTTGAACGAAAAAATTTTGTACTAAAAAAATGATTTAGAAAGCAAAAAGAAAGTTATCCCAACGAAACTTAAGTATAACTAATTAATTATAGATGAGACTTTACTATTAAGCAACATTGAGCCAAAATTGTTTGGTGTGCTTCAAACTTATAAAGAAAGACAAATGAAAAATTAGAAGAGGAAAAGTCAAATGTACAATGTGAGTTTGGGCATCTTTGATATTGATCATCAATAGATGCCACCAAAGCTCTAAAATAGGATATTAAAAAAATAATATAATCAAAATTTTCATTTTTAAATAAATTTATTATAATTATTTCTATTTTTAAATTAAAAAAAAAATTATCAAAATTAATTTTTTAATATTATATTAAGTTCTTAATAATTTAATCACAAATATTTAAAAAAATATATATATTTAAATAGCAAGGCCATCAACCATCAACAACCCTCTGATAAGAAATTGAATGCAAGGTCCACTTGTGAGGGTAGATATGAATTTTTTTAATAAAAAATTACTATATTTTTGCTTAATTTATTTACTTTATAAAATAATTTATTTACTTTAAGATTATTATGATATGACTAAATTTTAAATAAAAGAAATTTCAAAATAAGTTGGATTTATTTTAAGATTAGTATAACTTTATTAATATCTTCAGATATTATAATTCATTGTGCTGATTAATCAAATATTGAGTAAGAAAATGAATATTTATTAATAAAAGTATTTAATTGATAATAAAGGCTTAATAAGCATTAATTAATCTGATATTCAAGTTTTCATATATTAATTAATAAAAAATGTTATATTAATTTATCTTACATTGCTTACTTAGGTTAATAAATTAATATTTTTGAGAATAATTAGGAGCTATAATTATATTCTAATGAGTCATTTATTTATCATTAAATAACTTTAGATATTATTTAATGTTTGGTGTCTTAAATTTTGTAGATTGATTATCTTTATAAGGGAAGAGTGAAGATAAGTGTAAATTATTAATTATCATAATAATTAGTCAATCTATTTAATTTAAATTAATTTTAAAATATTATAATTAATTAAGCATTACTTTAGGATTATAATTTAAATTAGTTTAAACATTTTTTTTAATATCAATTTTGACTCATTCAACCAAGTTAAATAGATTCAATTTTTAAAGGGGATTAATCAACAATTTTGCTAGAAAACCATTTGATTTACTCAACAATAAAACACAAGATAAAGTAATTTAATAAAACATATATATTTATTTTATTGCACCTTATACATATTTTAGCACATATATATTTGATGTAATACATCAATTTGCTAGCCAGTATTATAATTGTTGGATTCAAAATTATCTGTAATTAACACCAAAATCTTATTAGCACGATCAATGAGTGAAAGAATAAAGGCGGGGGACAAGAAAGATAGAACAATTAGGGTTCAATATTATGAAAAAATATTGAAACTTGAGCTACATAAATAAGAAAAAAATATATAGAAAGATCTAATAGAACATTGGAGCCTTAATACATAGAGCACATATTGGGTGTTTTGATGGTCGAATGTCTTATATTAAGATCATTTCTAACCGAGCTGTATGTGGTGGTATGTAGTTCGTCATTCGCTCCATTCAAACGCTAAATATGATGTCAAAATTCAATAGGTGAACAATGCAATGGGCATCGCACTATTCACATGTCCATCGCACTGTTCGCATATGTCAATTTTTTTTTGTGTTACGGGATTTGTTGAAAAAGCGTGCAAAAGAGGAGAAAGAATGTTACATTTGCACAAGATGAAGAAGCGTGTGAAAGAGGAGAAAGAAATTGAGTTCGATTAGAGATGAATTATTGCATTTTGGAGCGAAAAATGAGTTTTTTGGTTGGAGATGCCCTAAGTAAGGTAATAGAGTTATATTACATGAAAAAGACAAACTAAGTCACAAAGATGATAAATTATACTATAAAATTAGCACTAAAATACTTACAACAAAAGCCAAGATAAAATACAAGCAGCCACATCACAAGCAATTGATTATTTAAATTTTGAAAGCAAATTCTTCATTTACAAATGAAAATAATATAAAAAATTAATTAATCTTGCAACTACAATTTAACCTTTAATTATCCAATTGTATGAACGACCATTAAAAATAAAAAAAAAAATCATAAAAAAATAATTGTATATAGGACCATTGACAAACTAATAAATTATATTTCTTAAATAAGTATATTATAAAAATAAGTAAATGAGCTATGGAAAATCACACATGGTGGCATAGATAATAAGAGGGTGATGATATTTTATGGAGAAAAAAATGGAAATTTGTTATGATAATTCATTATTTTTCTATTTAGGGTTATTTAATTAATTTTAGATAAAAATATATATATTCAAAATTAGCATTTGTGGTTTTATAAAATTAGAAATAATATTTTAAAAACTTTTATTTTAGCTCCTTATATTAAAAAAAATGTCATGAAATTAGGATGAAACAACTTGAATTTTTTGGTGATGGGTGTTCTTTTTTAAGGAGACAAGATTAAGTAGAAATAAAATGTTATCTAGAGATTTTTCTCTCTTTTGTTCTCAAGAATTTTGTAAGATGCAAGCCGTTATGATTAATTATCGCTCCTTATAAGAAGGTATCATGAATTTTCGATCTCAATTCTCAAGTAGTTGTTAATCACGATCTATTTGATGAGAAAAGCTAGTTTACCCAACTTGACAAGAAGATTCTTGTCGATGGTTGTTAGTTGCTTTGTCCCCCGAGATTTCATAGGTTGAGGTCAAAAGTTTACTAAGAGGTCCAATTCATACTGAGTTTACAAAAGTTTTTGTCAAATGGGTCAGGTTTAGGTTAATCGGGCTTGGATCATGCTAAGTTTGGGTCAAATACTTATAACCATTCATTGATAGATGAGTCGGGTTCGAGTCAAGCTTGCTTAGGTCAGATCCATTTAAAGTTAAACCTAACCCCAACCCGAATTGACACTGCTAGGTTCTTAATAGTCTTTAATTGAACATTTTGAACTATTCAAATTCTATATCAGCCACATCTTAGCATTGTAAAACTTGATGAAATTACAATTGGCAACTCATTGATGTGCACAATTCAATTGGTTCCAAATCATTTATGACCACCTAAAATTGACTTGATCGGCCATCGAATACAGGCCAAATTTGATTTAAATTGATTAAAAAAATAAAAATAACTGTATTTTGTTTTGATTTGATCTGACCCTATTTATAATTGATATCACCATTCAATTTGATGTAACATAAAATAAAATTATAAAGGGATTTGTAGTTGTAAATTTATGCTCATATAAATTTTTGCCAAAATTTAACATTTCATATCACTACATGAGGACTAAGTCCTTTATTAGCAACTTAATATAATCCTAAAAAATATATTTACATTCATTCCAAAGCTATAAACTTCCAAATTTTGTATGAGGTATTCAAGTTGAGGTGTTAAGCCAAATGGAGAGAATTATGAAGGATAATAATTATAATTATTATTATTATTATTATTATTGATATGTTATCAAAAAAATTATCTTGATCAGGCACGAATCTCGAGGCAAAATCAAGTCGGAAACTTCAAAAATTAAATCCGAGATCACCTGAACTCCGATTTCAGCAAACTTATAATTGAACTGAGCGTCTCGGAAATACAAACCCAACGACACCAAATTCAACTCAATTCAAGCCCAAATGAGTCCAAATCAAGGACCCGAAGCGCTGTTGGAAGGTTCAAACCACAATTTGGATTATCAATCAGTTTCCAAACATGACATGCTTATAGTCGAATCGAGGGACTCGACAAGACAAATCCAACGAGCCCAAAATCATTGAATTCCGATATCATTAAGATCTTCAAATGTCTGATGAACGGTCCAGATCAAAGTATTCATTATCGGCCATCCATCCGAACCACTCTATATTCACCCTTGATCATTGTCCTATTTACGGGTCATGCCATCCTCAAAAAACTATAAATAGACCCCTCATTTCTCTTGAGATGAGGACCCAAGCAAGAGAAGAAGGAGAAGAGAAAAAGGATAGAAGGGAAGAAACTCCTCGACCACCGCAGCCGGAATTCTGCCAGACTTCTGCGAGACATCGAAATTATGCCCAAGTGACGCCATAATTCTGTCTGAGTTCCACATGATGCTGGAATTCTACCTAACTTTCCAAGTAACTCAAGAATTTCACCCGATCTCCAAGTGACACTGGAGTTTCACCCAAACTCCAAGTGACGTCGGAGTTCTACCCAAATATCATATAACGCCTGAGTTCTCCTCGGCCGCCAACTGACATTGAACTTCTACCTGACGGCGGACCTCCGCTCGTCGCCAAGTCTCTATCGGTTGCCATCTTCTAACCTCTATCGCCCGCCGACTACGGTTCTTCCGACTTACATTGCCCACCGACTACGGTCCTTTCGACCTTCGTCGCCCGCCTACTATGGTCCTTCTGACTTACGTCGCCCACCGACTTAGTCCTTCCAACCTCCATCGCCTGCCGACTACGATCCTTCTGACCTTCGTCGCCCACCGACTACGGTCCCTCCAACTTACGTCGTCCACCGACTACAGTCCTTCCGACCAAACAAACACATCAGTAATGATTCTTTATATTCTCATCATGTAATGTACTCTATAAGATATACATCAAGCTAAGGCCTTCCACCAAAGAAGTGCCTCATTTGTAATCAACTGCAATACTAGTGGATTCATTCAAACTGGGCAAGGCTTCGTGGGTTTTTCCCTTTTTTAGGGGTTTTCCACATAAAAATCTTGGTATCACTTACGAACTCTACATCATATCTCTTATTTGATTGCATGTTGGATCTTCGTACAATGCAAAGACGTTAATTTTATATTTCTCTAACCCCGCGAATACCTTTGGACGCAACAGTTTAGCGTCATCTATGGGAACCAACCTCAAAAAGATATTCATCTACTATTGATGAATCAATTTCATGGGAATCAGATCCGGACTAGGGTCAACCTTAATTATAACTTTAGTCAAGAAGATTCCTCCAAGATTTTCAAAACCAAGACGGTATATAAGGAAACTCCCAACAAATACAAGGATGCTTCCGATAAATTTCAAGCCACATACAGTCCCCTGCTGGACTTCTACTCCTTGGGCAAGGTCTTAATGTCAACCCCAAAAAGGTTGTAATAGTCTAAAGATAGACCATTCTTCACCTTTGATTCGGGATACACGTGGCGTTCGCCCCCTCCTAATCAAGGCAAAATCGATCCCAGGGGGATTCAATTTGACCTCTTCTATACAGGTTAATGTCATCGAGCAAATGCTTCGATATATAATCTCGGATAGGTCTCACATCCTTGGTGGATTCTCTCGACCTCTTCCACATAGGTTAACGTCATCGAACAAAGGCTCCGACATACAACCTCGGATATGTCTCACATCCTTGTTGGATTCTCTCGACCTCTTCCACACAGGTTAACATCGTCGAGCAAATGCTCTGACATATAACATCGGATAGGTCTCACATCATTGGTGGATTCTCTCAACCTCTTCCACATATATTAACGTTATCGAGCAAAGGCACTGACATACAACCTCGGATAGGTCTCACATCCTTTGTGGATTCTGTCGACCTCTTTCACATAGGCTAACATCATCGAGCAAGGGCTCCGACATACAACCTCAGATAGGTTTCACATCTTTAGTGTATTCTCTCGATCTCTTCCACATAGGTTAACGTCGTCGAGAAAATGCTCTTACATACAACCTTGAAAAGGTCTTGCATCCTTGGTGGATTCTATCAACCTCTTTCGTATAGGTTAACGTCATCGAGCAAAGGCTTTGACATACAACCTCAGAAAGGTCTCACATCCTTGCTGAATTCTTTCAACCTCTCCAACATAGGTTAATGTCATCAAGCAATACTTGTTATTATAACCTCGGATAGATCTCACATCCTAGGTGGATTCTCACGACCTCTTCCACATAGGTTAATGTCATTGAGCAAATGCTTTGACATACAACCTCGGATAGGTCTCACATCCTTGGTGGATTCTCTCGACCTCTTCCATACAGGTTAACGTCATCAAGCAAAGGCTCTGACATACAATATCGGATAGGTCTCACATCCTTGGTGGATTCTCTCGACCTATTCCGCACGGGTTAACATCTCGAGTAAGGGCTCTGTCGACATACAACCTCAGATAGGTCTCACATCCTTGGTTGATTCTCTTGACCTCTTTCACATAGGTTAACATCGTCGAGCAAATGCTTCGACATACAACCTCAAAAAGTTCTCGCATCCTTGGTGGATTCTATCGACCTCTTTTGTATAAGTTAACATTATCGAGTAAAGGCTCTGACATACAACCTCGAAAAGGTTTCACATCCTTACTGAATTCTTTTGACCTCTCCCACACAGGTTAATGTCATCAAGCAATGCTCTGACATACAACCTCAGATAGGTCTTACATCCTTGGTGGATTCTCTCGACCTCTTTCACACATGTTAACATCATCGAGCAGGCCTCTGACATATAACCTCGGATAGGTCTTACATCCTTAGTGGATTCTCCTGACCTCTTCCACACATGTTAACATCATTGAGTAGGGCTCTGACATACAATCTCGGATAGGTCTTACATCCTTGGTGGATTCTTTCGACATCTTTCACATAGGTTAACTTCATCTAGTAAGGCTCTGACATACAACCTCAGATAGGTCTTACATCCTTAATGGATTCTCTCAGCCTCTTCCACACATGAATATAAAATCTTGGAAGGCTAAAAAACCTCAAAGAGCACGGAAGGCACATTTATCAAAGCATATCTCAAAGTTGTGTAAAACAACTTAGGTTTTTTTGGAGGACGAGTTCATTTCAAATGAAAAATAAGCATCGAGCTCATATAATAATCTTAACTTCATATATAGTAACATTGGAGTTACATTGTAAAATTGTACATCAAGTTTAAGTGTATATTTATTCTCACTGGAAGTTGAAATTAAAAAATACATTGACATCATTCGTACAAGTTATAATCGTCAAGTAACAAGCAACTTCAAAACGATCAAATATCCTTGGTGAATTAAAGTGACATCTTTTTTATAACAATATCACATACAACTTCTTCTTTAAAGAAATGACATAATATAATTATCATCAGGCCTCCACTTAGCTAACATTATTAGTGTGTTGTCAATATGCTGGCATAACACATTGCTTCTACCCCTTAACTCAAGCATATCTGATGTCTGCATACTTCAGTATAGATGCATATCACCTTAGCAAAATGCCACTAGACATCTACAATTATCGGCGCTTCGACTGATATTTATCGGCAGTCCTTTTCTTCAAACATTATCAGCGCTCAACTACTGATAGCAACATATCCTCTAACTCTCTCATTTTGCTCTCCACTCGGTCATTGATTGCCAACAAATTTCTGCTTGATTGTCCATCGCTGACATACTTTCGCTCAAATGGCGTTGAAATTCGCCTCATCTACTCATCACTTTTGGTTCTCATCCAGGACAACATTATCGTCAGATCTTCTCAAATCACCCTCACATATAACCAGTAATTGATCTTCTTATGCCAAGGGTTGTCTATTAAGAAGATAGCCTCTCATCGCAACTCCTTCTACACAATAGAGGGGCACTCAAGCTTGATAGGGGAATGCTACCTAACTCCAACAATGGAATGCCTCTAATATAAGAAGAAGAATGTAGAATAAGAATAAGGAGAATAAATTTTCTTCTACACTGAAGAGGGGCGTCAATTTAATTAGAGAAAGTCACCAATGAAAAATAGCAGAAAGCCTCTAGAGCAAGAAGAAAAATGGGGGAGAAAAAAGAAAAAGAAGGGGAAATCTCCAACTTCTGTACAAGAGGAAGGACGCCGAGTCAAGTAGGGGAAGTCACCTAATAAAAAATGGTGGAAAGCCTCAACTGTCAGAAAGCCAAAGGGAGAAGAAGAGAAGGCGCAGGTTTCTCCTTGGCCCTAGGGGCCTATTTATTGTATTTTGAAGAGATGAGAGACTTCTAGAATTTTTCGGATTTTTCCAAAAAAAAATTAATTTTTTTTTTGAATTTTTAAGGATTTTTTGAATTTTTTTAGAATAAAAAAATTATTTTAAGTCGGTGGAAGCAACCAATTGCCGGCCTAAACTGGCGCCTGGCCGCTGGCGGGCGCGCGGCATCGCGTGGGTTGACCGGGCCGCAGTTACGGGTTAAAAGTGGGCCAAGCAGGCCGCAGGTGCGGTGCGGGCGGGATAGCAACGCACAGAGCAGGTCGGGCCTAGGCGGGCAGCGGGCGGACAACTGCACGAGCCAGTGGGGCCCAGCACACGGTTTCACACAGCCGCCGCCGGCGTTGGCAGCCAGCCGGTCGGTTCGACCGGTTCGCCTGGCCACTCATATTCGGGTCCGATGTTTACCCCGGAAAGGCAAAATCAAATATTTTTTGGATCTTCGGGATCGTTTTTCGATGTTCTGGACTTAATTTTGACACTTTAAAAGCTCAACGAGGCCTCTATGATCAAGTTTGAGGAAGCTATTAATTTTTGGAATGCAATTTTTTGTTATTCAACTAATGTGAAATATTGACACATATATTTTTGGACTCTTGGAGCTTCTACGTCCAAAAATAGGGGGGCAACTGATATGTTATCAAAAAAATTATCTTGATTGAGTATGAATCTCTAGATAAAATTAAGCCTGAAACTTCAAAAATTAAATCTGGGATCACTTGAACTCCAATTTCAGCAAACTTATATTTGAACTGAGCGTCTTGAAAATACGAACCCAACGACACTAAATTCAACTCAATCCGAGTCCAAATGAGTCCAAATCAAGGACCTGAAGCGCTATTGGAAGGTTTAAACCATAATTTGGATTACCAAATAGTTTTCAAACATGACATGCTTATAGTCGAATCGAGCGGCTCGACAAGACAAATCCAACGAGCCCAAGATCGTTGAATTCTGATATCATGAAGACCTTCAAATGTCTGATGAACGGCCCAGATCAAAGGATTCAATATCGGTTGTCCATCTGAACCACTCCACATTCACCCTTGATCCTTGTCCTATTTACGGGTCATGCCATCCTCAAAAAACTATAAATAGACCCCTTATTTCTCTTGAGATGAGGACCCATGCAAGAGAAGAAGGAGAAGAGAAGAGAAGAATGATAGGAGGGAAGAAACTCCTCCTCGACCACCACCGTTGGAATTCTGCCAGACTTCCGCGAGACGTCGGAATTCTGCCCAAGTGACGCTAGAATTCTGACCGAGCTCCACATGATGCCAGAATTTCGCCTGACTTTCCAAGTGACTCTAGAATTCTGCCCGATCTCCAAGTGACATCGGAGTTTCACCCAAACTCCAAGTGACATCGGAGTTCTACCTGAATATCATCTAATGCCTGAGTTCTCCTCGGCCGCCAACTGACGTCGGACTTATACCCAACGCTGGACCTCCGCTCGTCGCCAAGTCTCTACTGGTGTCCATCCTTCTAACCTTTGTCGCCCGCCGACAATGGTTCTTCCGACTTACGTCGCCCACCGACTTATTCCTTCTGACCTCCGTCGCCTGCCGACTATGGTCCCTTCGACTTACATCATCCACCGACTATAGTCCTTTCGACCAAACAAACACATCAGCAATGATTATTTGTATTCTCATCATGTAATGTACTCTATAAGATGTACATCAAGCTAAGGTCTTCCACCAAGGAAAGGCCTCATTTGTAATCAACTGCAATACTAGTGGACTCATTCAAACTGGGCTAGGCCCCGTGGTTTTTCCCCCTTTTTCAGGGGTTTTCCACTTAAAAATCCTTGTGTCACTTGCAAATTTTACACCTTATCTCTTATCTGATTGCGTGTTGGATCTTCGTACAATGCTAAGACGTTAATTTTATATTTCTTTACCGCCGCGAATACTCCTGGACGCAACAATTATTATTATTATTATTATTATTATTATTATTATTATTATTATTATTATTATTATTATTATTACTATTATTATTATTATTATTCTATCATATAATATAATTGTTGGAAATGCATCTATTCACTAATATAATTTATGCTAATATATGATAATTCCCATTTGTGACATTTACTATATTCTTAAGCATAAAGTTTTAATTGAAAGGGATATTAGGAATTTATTTAAAAAATGGATTGTTATTATGTTATCTATTAAGAGATTGGCAAACAACTATGCTATGCAAACTTGTTTTGCATGATGGTAAGATTGTTATAAAGATGTAATTTTTTATTGCAAGTTTCAAAATTAAGGGTCAATTTTGTTTAAATCATAATAGTTGAAAAACATTGTGAAATATTACCAAATGGGAGTTAAACAAACAATTTTGTTTCATGAAAAAGAAGTGAAGAGTAAGAATGATGGATTTTTATGAATGATTTAACAAAGAGAGGTTAAGCCCAAGGGTAAGAAATGTTGAGAGATAAAAATTTTAGGGGTTATTTTGAAACTTTTTTAATTTTTTATATATTTATGTTTTGATATGAAATAAACATATTTTGTATTATCAATCTATATATTTTTTGTGTTATTTGAAATCAATTTTGTCGGCAATCTTCCTCACTTTTAATGGCCAGTAGTGGCTAAAGGTGGTGGTGATTGGCAATAGCTGGCGACAGATGATGACCTGCAATATCAAGCATTGGTGGCAATAGTCGAAGTTGGCTGACAACGGTGGCAAGCAATGGAGGGTGGTTGCAGGGTTTTGCATTTTAAAAAAATGAAAAACAACTTAAAACGATTAAATTTTGGTTTTTGCTATTTTTAAAATAAATTAATTTATTTTCAAAAATAAAAATAAAAACTGAAAACACTCAAAAAAAAATCAAACCGAATTTTTTAAATAAAAAAATTAAAATAATATCCCTTATAAGTAGCTCTTTTATGGTATACTAATTTTTGTATCGTTCTAATAGTTCTAAAACCTCATTTTGTAGTATTAAGATTCATGTGGATCCAATAAGGGCCTGCCAACAAAAGAAATAGATTTAATGGATAAATCTAAAGGCGTTTCGGTTGCTTGTAAATGGAAAATATAAAGAGAGTGATCATTTTCAATTAAAACCCATTAGGAATGTATTTAGGGCTTTAAATGGGATTACATTGACCTAAATAGGTCAATTTGACCCAAGGAAGACTTGGGTTGACCAAGTCAAAGGTTGACTTGGTCAACCTGGTCAAATAGTCTCAAGGGGTGAGGGGGTTGAATCCAAGAAGTCATGGGATTGGATTGAATTTGATTTGGACCCATCTAGGCTAACTGGTTGACCTAGTCAACCAGGTTGTCCCAGGGCATGGGTCTGGGCCCAATGGGTTGGGTCTGACCTATTGAGTCCAAAGTAGAAGGGAATTGAGTCCATGGGGCACTGAAATAGGGTTTGAAATCAAAAGAAAGCATTTGGGTCAATTTGGGTTAACCCAGGTTGACCTGGTCAACCATGTTGACCCAGCGCCTGGGTCTGGGCTTGATAGACTAGGTTTAACCCATTGAACCCAAACAAGGTCATCTTGGGGACTGGTTTGGTCAATTTGACCAAGTCAACCTCTCGACTCAAGGGTTTGACAAATTCAGGATGAACAACAAACTCACAATTTTATGATAAAATGTCTTTGTAATTTCATCTTTATAAATATGTTGTAAAAAATTAATATTTTCACTAATTCAATGTATCTACAAGCTCTACAAACAACAAACTCAAGCAAACTTTCTAAACAAACAAACTTTCCAACAATAACTCAACTCAAACAACACAACTCTCTAACCCTCTCCAAACATACAACTTAATAACTCTCAACTCAAATAAAAGCTCTCAAACTCTCCAATACAACCCAGCAACTCATGAAACTCCCCAAATAGAACAAAACACTCTGCAAGTTCTGTAAAGTCTCTCCTATACGAGTTCTTACAGCTATCCGTGAGCTCCATGAACTGCTGCAAGTACCACATACCAAATAAACAAACAAAAGTTAGCACATCACAAATAAAAATCAATGCTGAAAAAATAGTAAATTTAGATACTGCAAGTAAAGTACTGGAAAGCAAGCAAAGCAAAGTACTAGAAAAGCTAGTAAAGCAGTAGTGATGAAAGCAAGTAGAAACAAACAAATGACAGTGCTAAAGTAGAGTAACAACTAATGTAGTAGGAAAAGAGCTACAAGCACAAAACACTTAACACACTACTGAAAAAAAAAAAACTATGGTAGAAAACAATCGCTTTCAAGTGTCAAAATCAAAGACTAGTATCAAACCTCTCAAACCAATGGGCATCCTAGTCTATAGGAATAGGTTGTAAGACTCGCCAATGAGAAACTTCTAAGTGAAGTAATAAGCCCCATATTTTAGAAAAATTGCTAAATGAGTTGCAATAATCTTAAAATCTAAATATGGTAACTTCTGAGAAAAATAGTAAGCCCTATATTTTAGGAAAATTGCTAAATAAGTTGCAATAATCCTAAAATCCAAATAATTAAATTCAAATTCATGGGCATCTTAGTCTAAAAGGATTAAATTGTAAGACCCGCTTTTTAGGCTACTTCCTAAGGGAAGTCATAAGATCTACCTAAATAATTAAAACCTTCGGGCAACCTTGTATAGTTAGGTTGTAAGACCTATCTTTGGACAACTCATAAATAGAGCAGTAAACCCCATTCCAAAGTAAATACCTGGGCTACTTTCTACAAAAGATGTAATTCACAACCTAAATCTAAATATCTAGGCTACTTCCTAAAGAAGCCATAAGACCCGTTCCAATCCAAACTCTTGGGTAACTTCTAAAGGAAGTTATAAATCCCAAATTAAATCAATTTCTGGGTATTCTAATAGATGTAAACCCCAAACCCAAAATAAAATTAAAACTAAAATATACATCTAACCACTTCTGTCTACTCGGGATCCCTGAGAGGAGGTAATTCATGACTGCTAATCAGATTCCCTGGACCCTACGGTCAATGAGTATTAGTATTTGTAGACTAAAATTTATAGTATACCCGAGACGAAGGAACCATAGGATATTGATCGGGTTTACCTCCTTTTTCCCCACAATTGAGACTAAATTATCTAAAATTTATTCATCCTTAATCGATAGTTCTTTCTTACGTGTTAAAAATGGTAATTAACTATGAGTGCTTGCACTCATGGGAAGTAAGGACCCCATATCTAATTAAACTATGACACTATCCTCGAGAGAAATCTGATTAATTTCAATCTGACTTAAGGGAAGTGAAATCCTACAGCTGCGAAGTGGGATTCATGCATTCGTACAATTTTTCCTGAGCCAACAAACCAAATCCTACACTTGTTTCAAACCCCACTCGACCCGACTCTCCCTTATTCTCACAATTGAACTCTTCTATAAAATTGCAAACCTATGTGATCATCTCCATTAAAATCATAATCATGTTTCACACAATCCCTCGTTCTCTCACTCTTAAGCCCTCATATCATGTCTCAAGCCCACCAATCCACACACAAGCCACTTGTAGCGCTCATGCATCCTTACACTAGTTACCATGTCACATAATCCCCCATTCGCAATAGCCTCACCTACCTAAGGACACAACTAATTCTATTATAATCCAAGCTAAAATCTATTTCAAGAAATAGCTAAACTAATATGGAACTCTTTATTCCACATACTTTCAAGAAAGTGTTACCTTATTATCTCTCATATATGTACTCTTTAAAGTTGGCTTATCTCTCTCCAACAAAATGATATATATACAAATCCAAGAATATGATAATACGCTAAGAGAAAAATGGGATGAGTTACTCTCCATTCTGTTGTGCAAATAGCGGAAACAAAATTTGAATAAAAGCGCAATCAACACAAAGAATAAGACGATTTATCTAGTTCGGTGAAGATGTCTGCTTCCACGAGGAGGGGGTGATGATTTCACTATTGTGGAGAAACAAATAGAGATTACAATTTAACTTTTTCCCTCTCATACAACAACAGTCAAACCTTTCATTTATCAATTTGAGACAAACAATTAAGAAAAATATAAATGTCAATTAGATCTCCCAATAAATGTACTAATTAAATCATCCAATTTATACAATAATCAGATTTCCTAATTAATGCATTAATTAACTAATCAAAACTTTCCTAATCATTGCTGAACTAGATTTGAAAAGATTTTCAAATCAACACATTCGCTATTGATCTAACTATTCAGCAAAAAAAAAAAAAAAAAAACTTGTGACTAAATTTTCTTTGGATTGCATCCTTCCCTGTTGCTCCCCATGCTACAAACTTAGCTAAATAGGCTTGGTGGTTAGCTCTTCAATAGATAGTGGAGCCATTGATATGAGTAGACAAGTTGGTGATGATCATACATGTAATGCTTTTTTGTCTTCAACCTCATTGTAGTCGCACATATCATCCTCATAAAGTTTGTTAGGAGAAATTCAAATTTTGTTTGGAACAGCTTTCGTATTATTTTTTAAAACGATTTTTTAGTAAAAAATTTCTAATTCGAGAAATTTATGTACTAAAAAATTATTTTAGAAAGTAGCAAAAAAACTGTCCCGAATAAAGCCTCAATTATGCCTCTAATATTGAGCATATTACAACTAGTTCAACCATACCTACAACTTATAGTGCTTCCACCTTCAACTTAATTATAACCAGTTTTTCCTTTGTTTTTCTACTTTAAACATCAATAAGTGTTGTTCTCTGCTTTCGATATGTTCTATTGACCTTCAAGTTTATTATTTTTGGGTTGATTACATGCTGGTACAGAAAATAGCTTGTTTTTAGCTCTAAATTGTTCTATGCAATAAAATGCAGCTTTTGCTTCAGAAAACTAGATTAAGGCTTCGTTTGGGACGATTTTTTTACTGCTTCTTGAAGCGGGTTTTTAGTATAAAAATAAAAAATTTTGTATTAGAAAGCTGCTTCAAGAAGCAGTAAGAAAGCCGTTCTAAACGAAGCCTAAGACTACTTTTTTATTGCTTCTTAAAACAGTTTTCTAGTTTAAAAATTAAAAGTTTTATACTATAAAGCTAATTTAAAAAACAGTAAAAAAGCCGTCCCAAACAAACTCTAATTGATGTTTTCTACGCTCAATTGTTTATTACAGCAACATAGAATCACCAGAACCAATAGAATAGCAAAAGAGCTGTAAAACACAGCAATAAATTGCAGCAACAATGGTATCAGGAGCAAGCAGCAAGATCAGTACAAGAATGCAATAGCAAACTACGACAGAAAAACCAAAATAATAGAGAGCAGCAACTGGAGACTTACAGTTAGTATTTGTGTTATTGTATCAGGCTTTGTAGCTGCAGTTTTTGATACAATACAAGCACTTACATCAAGGATTTTTGCTGTAGAGCCTTGGAGATTGATTGTTGCAAAGGAGATTTGAATAGAAGAGAACTAAAGGAAGCAAGGAAGAACAACTTTCAGAAGAAGTTTCAGATTTTTCTAATTAATTTCTGCGAAAATTCAATAATATAAATAAGTAACGGGTTAACTTTGAAAATAGTCCTCTGAATGTTCGTATATGTTCATTTTAGTCCTAGAGTATAACGTTGTTCCAATTTAGTTCCTCGAATATATAAAATTAATCAAAATGTTCCCTCTATGACTAAATTGAAATCAATTTTATGAATACTTTAGATCAATTTTACATAGTCGAGGAACTAAATTGGGGTAATGTAATACTCTTGGACTAAATTCGTCATACACAAATAGTCTGAAGACTATTTTGGAATTTTTCTGAATAAGTAACAATAACATGAATTATTCTAATTTATTGCCCAAACACTCAATGAAGAAAGAAAAATCCTATCTAAAATTAATAATTAGATAAGTTCAAACTAAATGAAGCATGAATTATTCAAACTTAAGCTTAAATTCAAAAAAATTTTGTTTCAAACAAATTAAGTAAAAATTTAATTTATCCTTATCTTTTTCTATATGGAATTTGATCCAAAATTCCAACTTTTTGAGTATTGATCTCCACTTATGATGCTAATTGAATGTCTAATCATGCCTGCAACTCTTTTTGACATTCTCTTTGATCTCAATTATATGATCAAATAATCATCATCTTTAATAGTTTCCATCAAAAGAATTCACATAACATAGAATTTATCATCCCAATCTCCTAATCCCTTCCCAACCTAATGACCAACATCTTCAAGACTTCATTTGCCAAATATGGCCAAGGGTTCGTTTGGAAAAACTTTCGTACTGCTTTTTAAAATGATTTTTTAGACAAAAATTTCAAATTCAAAAAATTTTGTACTAAAAAATAGTTTTAGAAAGCAAGAAGAAAGCCGTCCCAAACTAAGCCTAAATCATTATTAGGTGTTTTTTATTCGCATTGTTTTCCTTATTCACACATCATCCATCGCATATTTTAATATCTAAATAATTGCCGTCATAACTCATAAGTCCTTAATGGATAACCATATCATGCATTTTGATTCTACAAAAGACAAAATTTTTTGACCCAATAAACTTCTCTATCTCATAGTCATGCTCTGATACTAATTTGTTATAACCAAGCAAACATCTATAATAGCTGAAAGAGGATCCAATGCAATAAAAAATAAAATCCAAAATATTGTGGTATAAAACAAGAGTGCTCACCATCCTTTGCTAATTCTCATGTACAACTTCCTCAAAAGAACAAAAATTACTTCAAAATATCACTCAAAGAGATTACTTACAATAAACTTCCTTCTTTTTGGTGTTCATCAATGCAAACCATCCAGAAAAATAAATAAAAAATCACCAATTTGCTTGTCTTCTACTTTAGATGAATATTTGTAGCAGTCTGTGCAAAGAACAAAAAATGAAGGAAGCTTGCAGAAACCAAAACAACACTTGCATAATGAAGCTTACAGCTAAATTATCTTTCGAAGTCTGTAGCAAATTTGTCTCCACAGCATAAATATTTGAAAATAAAAAATTGAAAGTCACCATGGCCTCCACACACCGGAAATTTGAATTGTCCCCAATGCATGAAAAAATAGAGTAAAATAATAAAAATAAAGCTAAAAAAAGTAGGGGAAATGAAACTTTCCAACACGGGTGTGCTACTCATTCTCTTCATTTTCCTGCTGCCAAGTTTGGGGCGAATTATTACGTCCGGTGACCGGACCGTCTGGACACCAATCCAGACACGCCACGTCACCCGGATACACTGGGCCCCAAGTATATCTGGATGACGTGGCGCATCTGGATTGGTGTCCGGACAAATTCGGACACCGGACGTAATAATTTTCCCAACTTTGGACACAACCGCTTCCCTTGTTCACAAAAATAATCTATAATTAGAACAACAAAAATATATCGGAGTAATAAACAAATAAAGCAAGGGTTTTGGATTACCTCTAAAAAAGTACTTGGTTTAATGTCCTCAACCTGACCATTTCGCCTCATTGTCTTCTTGTTGGAGAGGATCTCCTTCATAAATTTCATGTAGCTAGGCATCTGCTCCAACACCAAAAGGAATGTTGATATGCAGTTTCTTAAAAACATCAAAGAACTTGAAGAACTAATTATCCAACTTTTGTTTATGAACTCTTTGAAGAACAGTATCGGAATATAAGGCAGTGGGTTCTCTGGAAATAACTTTTTTATCTCTCCTTTGGCTCAATCTCAATATGCTCAGATAAAGGCTTATCAATACAGATAGGCTCCTTTAACACTCTTCCAACTCTTGTGAGTTTGTCTCAATATTACTTCGGAGAGCAACAGACTATCGTACTGAAAACTGCCGTGATAATTGTCTAATATGCACCTTAATATTCTACAGTTTGGTATCTTGCCGCTAGATTAAGGTTTCATGTCTCTACAGTATAGCATCTGCATGATACTCAAATTAAGTCGTAGTAAGAGTAGGCTGTGCGAGAGTGAGAGCGAGAGCAACTCTGAATGAGACCTCTGTTAGAGAGAAATTATTTGTAAGAGTGGAAGAGGATAAAAACAAGAGGAACTTCTATTATAAAATTTTCTCTCTTACATCCATATGACAAGACTCAATGCATATTTATACTAGTACAAAGGCATTTCTAGAAACATATTCTAGAGATTTCTATAATAAAGACTCAACAACCAACCACCAAGAGTTATTGCATTTTCTAGATTTTGCTTCCATACAATTTTCTAGATACACAAAAAACTTAAACATTAATTTTTGTTTATATTTCCAACAACTTTGTCATTAATTTTGGTTTATATTTCCAACACTCCCCCTTAAACCAAAATTTTTATCAACCACTCCAAGAAGTATCTTTAATTTTATGAATTGTTCTGCAGCTAATGGCTTTGTGAAAATATCTGCAATTTGATCTTCAGATTTCACATACTCCACTTGAACTTCTTTATCTTTGATTTGATCTCTTATATAATGAAAACGAACGTCAATATGTTTGCTTCTCTTGTGATAAACTGGATTTTTTGATAATGCAATTGCTGACTTATTATCAACATAGATTTTTGTAGCTTCGCCTTGAGAATATCCAATCTCTTTCAGTAGCTTCCTTAGCCATATTGCATGACATACACATGATGATGCAGCAACATATTCAGCTTCACAAGTAAAGAGAGCAACAACTGGTTGTTTTTGTGAGCTCCATGAGAAAGCAGTGTCGCCCATATAAAATAAAAACCGCTTGTACTTTTTCTGTCGTCTTGATCTCCAGCCCAATCACTATCTGAATATCCTGAAAGTTGAAATTCATTAGAAAAAGAATATAAAAGTCCATGATTTTGTGTACCTTTAATATATCGAAGAATTCTCTTGGCTGCCTTCAAGTGTGTCTCAGTAGAATTTTCCATGAAGCGGCTAACAATTCCGACTGCATATAGAATGTCTGGTCTTGTACTTGTTAGATATCTCAGGCTTCCGATCAAACTTTTGAACATTGTTGGATCGACTGTCTTTCCTTCTTCTTGTTTTGATAGTTTGCTTTCACATTCCATTGGAGTGCTTACTGGATTACAATTCTCCATGTTGAATTTCTTTAGAACTTCCTTTGCATATGTTTCTTGTGTGATAAAAATTCCTTCTTTGTTTTGTTTTACTTCAATGCCAAGGAAAAATGACATGAGTCCAAAATCTGTCATCTCAAATTCTTTTACCATCGTTTGCTTAAACTCCTTGAATAAAAGTTGATTATTTCCAGTAAAGATAAGATCATCCACATATAAGCAAACAAGTAATATATCTCCATTATTATATTTCTTCAAATAGAGATCATTCTCATAAGGACATTGTATATAATCATTTTGTTTGAAGTATGAATCGATTCTTGCATTCCATGCTCTTGGAGCTTGCTTTAACCCATATAAAGCCTTTTTTAATTTATAAACTTTTGATTCATGCCCTTCTTTAATATATCATAGTGGTTGTTCGACATAAACTTCTTCTTCAATGACTCCATTTAAAAATGCAGATTTAACATCCATTTGATAAATATACCAATTATTTTGTGAAGCAAGAGAAATAATCAAGCGAATAGTTTCCATACGAATAACTGGAGCAAATACCTCATTGTAGTCGATGCCTTCTTTCTGCTTGTATCCTTTTGCTACTAGCCGTGCCTTGTACTTTTCTACTTAACCTTTTGCATTTTTCTTAACTTTGTATATCCATTTTACACCAACAGCTTCATGTCCTTTTGGTAATGTTGTGAGCTCCCATGTTGCATTCTTGACTAGAGATTTGATCTCTTCATCCATAGCACTTCTCCATCTTTCATCTTTTATAGCTTCTTCGAATTGTAATGGTTTATTATTTGCAAGCAAGCAAATAAAATGAAGCTCGTTAGTTACCTCATAAAGCTCTCTTAAATTTCTTGTCTTCCTTTGCCTTTGATTATCTTCTGAAGTACTTGGAGAATCTTGCAAATTTGTAGATAGTTGCTCTTCATCTTGTAGCTCCACCGGTACTTGCTCTTCCTTTTGAGTGTCTTTATTTTGCCAATCCCATGCTCCTTCTTCATCAAACTCAACATCCCTGCTAAAAATAATTTTTGAAGTTTTGGGATCAAATAATTTATAAGATTTAGATTGATACCCGATGAAGATGAGTTTGGAGCTTCTGTCATCCAGCTTAGTCCTTCTTTGTTCAGGGACATGTGCATATGCAATGCTCCCAAACACCTTCAAATGAGATATATTTGGCTTTCTTCATGTCCATGCTTCTTGTGGTGTCATATCTTGTAAGCTTGAAGTTGAGCACCGATTGAGTGTATAGACAGCACATGTCACTGCCTCGGCCCAAAATTCTTTAGGCATACTCTTGCTTTTGATCATGCTTCGTACCATATTAAGAATAGTACGATTTTTCCTCTCCACTACTCCATTTTGTTGGGGTGAAAATGGTGTTGTTAATTGATGTCGAATGCCATGCTCTTCACAATATTCTTTGAACACTTTGGACGTAAATTCACCTCCTCAATCAGATCTGATGGATTTTATTGAAAATCCACTTTCTTTTTCTGTACTTGCTTTGAACTTCTTAAACATAGTGAAAGCTTCTGATTTCTCTTTCAAAAAATAAACCCATGTTTTTCTTGAATAATCATCAATAAAAGTTAAGAAATATCGATGCTTACTAAAAGATGCTGGAGCAATGGGTCCACATACATCCGTGTGGATTAATTGAAGAGGCTTCTTTGCTCTAAAGCTTGCTTCATTTGGAAAACTCTTTCTTGGTTGTTTTCCAAATACACAACCTTCACAAATTTGATTTGGATGATTGATATCTTGCAAGCCATGCACCATTCCTTTTCTTGACATATTATTTAGATCTCCAAAATTTAAATGCCCAAGCCTCATGTGTCAAAGCCATGATGGATCTTTCACACATGTCTTTAAACATTTCATCACTCCATTTTTTATATTAAGAATAAACATTCTATTTCTTGTCATCTCCACTTGGGCAATTAATTCATTTGAATTATTTTTAATTGTGAGCTTTTTGTCCTTCATATGAATATCAAATCCTTTCTCCAGTAATTGCCCCAAGCTTAAAATATTGCTTTTCATATCCGGAACATAATAAACTTCAGAAATAAATTGATGGGTTCCATCTTTAAGAAGAATAAGGATTTTACCTTTTCCTTTTACCAAAATTTTTGAAGAGTCGCCAAAATAAATTTGACTCTCCATCGCCTCCATTTGTACGAACATATTTTTGTCCCGGCACATATGGTTACTTGCTCCAGTATCTCAATACCAATTGTTTTCTTTTTCATCTTCTTCTCCTTTCAATGCTAATAATAAGACTAGATCATCTTCCTTCTCTTTAACAAGATTGGCTTTCTCTTGATTATGATAACATTCGGAAGCATAATGACCAAATTTCTTGCAAATATAACAACGAACATGAGATTTTTTGTACCTTTGATATTTTGGCTCTTTCTTCCACTCTTCATTTCTTGAGTTTTGATTTTCTTCATTATTTCTTTAATATCCACCACGTCCTCGTCCACGTCCTCGGCCTCTTCCAAAGCCACGACCACGACCGCGACCTCAACCACGGCCGTGTCCATAAATGTCTCGATCATTTGAATTATCTTCATTTTTTGTGTCGTCTTTGTCACCTTTCAATGAGAGCTTTGATTGGAGAACTTGTTCGATAGTATCCTGTTTTTTCTTATTTTTTCTTTGTTCATAAGCCATCAAAGAACCCATTAGTTCATCAATGATCATGGTCTCTAAATCTTTAGCTTCCTCAATAGCTACGACAATATGCTCAAATTTATCATTCACTGAGCGTAGAATTTTTTCTATCACTCGAATATCTTCTAATGCTTCTCCATACCTTCATAGTTGATTGACAATAGTTAAAACTCTTGTGAAATAGTCCTCCACATTTTCTGCTTCCTTCATTTGAAGTGCCTCAAATTCGGCTCAAAGAGTTTGAAGTCGAATCTTCTTTATCTTGTCTATGCCTTTGTATGCAACTTGAAGTATCTCCCATGCTTGCTTAGAGGTAGAAGCACTGGCCACTTTCTTGAAGTTTGCCTCATCAAGTGCTTGATAAATGAAGAAGAGCGCCTTCTTATCCTTCTTTCTACTTTCTTTCAACAGTTCCCTTTGGGCTGTTGATAATACTGTTTCTTCTTGATGCTCGACATAGCCTTTCTCGACTATCTCCCAAATATCTTGAGAGCCAAATAGTGCCTTCATTTGAAGACTCTAATTCTCATAGTTCTCCTTTGTGAGACGAGGCACTTGTAGATTCATACTACTTGCCATCGAACTT
Organism: Dendrobium huoshanense; assembly: GCA_016618105.1. NCBI lineage: Eukaryota > Viridiplantae > Streptophyta > Magnoliopsida > Asparagales > Orchidaceae > Dendrobium > Dendrobium huoshanense. Next base: position 6,602,302 of record CM028360.1, on the reverse strand, counting down.
AGCTCTGATACCACTTTGTTAGAGAGAAATTATTTGTAAGAGTGGAAGAGGATAAAAACAAGAGGAACTTCTATTATAAAATTTTCTCTCTTACATCCATATGACAAGACTCAATGCATATTTATACTAGTACAAAGACATTTCTAGAAACATATTCTAGAGATTTCTATAATAAAGACTCAACAACCAACCACCAAGAGTTATTGCATTTTCTAGATTTTGCTTCCATACAATTTCCTAGATACACAAAAAACTTAAACATTAATTTTTGTTTATATTTCCAACAACTTGGTCATTAATTTTGGTTTATATTTCCAACAACCTCTCCATCCTTTTGCAGCTGATGCTGATAACCAGGCTAATGAGATCCAAGGGGATGTTGAATTCCATTGGGCTGCTTATTGTCTTGTTGATTCTTCCATAAAAATTTTAAGTGGCTCCTCCTGGATTGTAGGTACTAGAGTATAGATTATTGGGCTGCTCATTTCTATTCAAGCGCACCTACTCCAATTATGGTTAGGTAAATGGATTGTTCACCTGGCGATTATTTGCTTGTGTGAACTCCCCCACAAAGGAGCGATTATTTTGTGCGGACACCGGATGGGAGAATTGTCCGGTTCTGCGCTCGGTACCGAGCGTTCAGTACAGAGCGCGGTATATTTTTAGGGTGACATGGCACATTTTTATTGGTCTCTGAACAAATCCGGACCCGCACGTAATAATTTTTCCCCATAAAGATCATGTGACAATAAATTAGTGTGTGCATGGCATTGGCGGTAAATGAATTTGGTTGCTTCATTGTGTACGTGCATGGCATTGGCAGTAAATGAACTCGGTTGCTTCATTAATGAAGCAACCTAAGAAGTGATAGAAGCTATGAGATCTGAATCACAAACAACTGCAATGAGTTTAATTGGTAATTGTTGCTCACTTGGCCACTAAGTATTGTTGATGGCCATTTTCTTCCAACAAATCACATGTTTCCTCATGTATTTTGCTCATAAATGTGCTAACAAATGGGGCGTCGACCAAAGTCCTTGTACAGCCTACCTGATCATTATAAAAAATATGGACTTGTATTAACTTAGATAATCCAGTGCGGACACTTAATTCCTCAATAGATCCTCGGATCTCTCTCAGACCTCATAAAGTGTTTGCCTGTCCAACTGCATAAAATTTGAGATCTTTATCCTCATGCAGGCTGTCTTTGTTGTTGGAAAGTATTTTGAAAGAAAATTCTATGACAAATCATCTTAACTGGTGCTATAATACTAAGTAGTGAATTGATTCAACTATTGGCTCAATCACTAATGAGAAAGGCAACAACCCAACAGCCTCAATCTGATAGTATTGTCAAAGACTTGACTGTCAGACTGTCACATATCTCCAAAAGCTAATGATATGATAATTTTGGCCCTTCGTAGTCAACTCTCAGAACTTAGATTTATGGGTCATTTATAATGTACTTGGCTTGATCTCGAATTTATTAGCCTAGATCCAAGGCTTGACGACGGCCTAGGGAATGACATGTGCTATCAACAGTGTATAATCTCTCAACGCCTACGCCCCCATGATCAGGCCTACAATGTCCTCCTTGTGTGCCATAGCAAATGGCACATAACACATGTTTACCTTTGCTCCATGAGTCACCGAAGAATTTTCTCTCAATCTCTCGATGACAATGGTGGCTCATCACCACAACAATGCAAACACTATTGGCAATAACTATAAAGGGCAAAAAAAAAAAAAAGTTGAACAAAAAAAATATATATTTAAAGTAGCAAAAAATAAGTAACAAAAACATCAAGCCTTTATCCCATTACGTGGGGTCGGCTAAATGAATCATTTTTTTCCATTGAGTCCTGTTAAGAATCCAATTATCATTTGAATATAATAAAAAAGGTTATTTCTAATATTTTATAACCAAATCTTTTTAGGTCTATCTCTACCCTTTTTAACATTGGCCAAGCATAATACATTTACTCTCCTTACTGGTGTTAGAGAGAACTTATTTGTAAGGGTGGAAGAGGATAAAAATAAGATGAACTTCTATTAGAAATTTTCTCTCTTACATCAAAATGACAAGACTCAATGCCCTTTTTATACTTGTACAAAGATAATTCTAGAAACACATTCTAGAGATTTCCATAATAGTTCAACTACCGATCGACCACCAAAAGTTATTACATATTCTAGATATTTCTTCAATACAATTTCCTAGATACATAAAAAACTTAGTCATTAAGTTTTTTCCGACGCAAACCAAACCGGCGCACGAAAATTCGCTGTAAATGCGCCGGAAACCCAGGGTTTCCGTTGGATTTTACATGTTATCCGCGGATTATATCCGCCGGTAATAGCAGGTTTTCCTGTAGTGTAATTAGCAACAACAACATATAAGTACATCTAGAAATCAAAGGGGCCTTAGTCTGGAGGAGGTGGTTGGTTGAACACAGAAAAGTAACTATTCCTTATAACTATATTGGTGTTAATCAAGTCAAATTGCCCTTGGATCTAACTCATGTCTTAATTATATTTAGCATCATGCTGATTTAAGTGATTCTCAATTTGATCAAAGTGTTGATCAAAATGAGTTTCAAATCTATAAAAGCGCTGAACCATTTCGTGATGTAAATTCTGGTCAGGTTCAGGTGCAGGTGCTGGAGTATGAGCTCACCCTTCTTTTTATGAATCATCACTCTCCGAATCTTGATCCCACCCAAAAAGTGCCCGAAAAGAGGCATCAGTAAAGTAACTAGGTAGTTCAATGGGAGGATCATGATGGATAATATTGTACTTCTTTTTTAAGATGTAGTCAATTAGATGTCCTAAAGCCATATTTTTCTTTCTCTTATGATATGGAAGTCTAATTTCTAAAATATTGTAAGTATAATCCATGATGAGTTGGGTTTCATTAACAGGTTTTAATTTATTACCAAATAAGTGACTGTGGACAAAAGAGAAGTCATGCTAATGCGATCACCAACTTTTGGAATTATTGAGATTCTCAAAACATGTTGGATTATCCTAACACTTTGATTAAGAGTACAAAATCAAGACAAATGACTCACTTGGGCGACACCTCTAAAAGTTTGATTAATATTGGACCAATCAAAGTTGGCTATAGAGTCTAAAGTATGAGCTTTAATCCCTTGGGTTCTAAGGTGGAGAAGTTGCCTAGATCTTCCTTTATAATTTCTACCTGTTATTGAGTACATAGGAGGTTATACTAGAGTGATCCTGATTAACTTTGATATTGGCCAGAAAGAATTGGAATGTCTCTTTATGGTAGACATATATGAGAGTTAGTATTAATGAAAGTTGAGTTGAATCAAATAAGGATATGAAAGAGATATGAATATCACCCTATATGTGAAGTCGAGAAGGGGTGATTTTAAAAGCATAATACCTAAAGTAGGCATCCTTATTCTCTTTGAATAAGAAGTTATCATCCCTACCAGTTCTAGAAGAAGATCCCTTAGAGAGGTGGGGTCATTTGCTTCTACTAGCCATTCCTAAGATGTGGGCTATAGATGGTTTTGGAACATATGATAAAGTAAAGAAAACATTTCTAAAGACCCTTCAATTAAAAAAAAATGACCTATCGTACAGTACAAAATTATAATCGTATGTATGATTTTAAAATCATACAGGACAAAAATATTTTCGTACGTATGAGCAAAAATGGCAAAAAAATGAAACGGCTTTTTGTAAAATGCCACTTATGGGTCATTCTTACATATAGGTTTTTGACCATATGATCGTAACAGACGAATATATATTTGTTCGGGACTATTCAAATATTAAAAATTATTTTAATGACGGTTAGATTTGTCCCCCATAAAAACTGACAACAGAATCATACAGATGAAATGTGATTTTATACGTATGATCTGTATTAAATAACTGAACAAAATTGGTAAATTGTCCCCACTCGTATAGACTAAACTGTATATGTCATACAATATGATGATGTCATTGTATAATATGAACCCTATGAAAAACTAAGTTTCCCATGCTCAGCTTGAAAACCTATCATATACATGCTACAAAATTTGTACAGGATGAAAAAATTTTGTATAGTGTGAAAAGAACACTTAGAAAATAAGACATGATAATCAGAATATCTTTTCAAAATGAATCACCTTACATTAAAAGACATACTTTCAGTAAAATTAAAAAAAAAATACAAAACTAAACACACTAAAATAAATAAATAAAAACAAACTAAACAAATATATATTCACAACAAATCAAGTTTGTAGAATTTTCAATTTAAGCATTAAGATCAATCACACCTAACCTAGTTCTTAAGGTGATAAATCTATCAAAGACCAATAGTTTTGTGAAAATATCTACAAGTTAATTTTCTATAGTAATGTGATTCAATTCAATCTCTTCATTAGCTACAAGATCTCTAATGAAGTGATGTCTTATGTCTATATGTTTGATTCTAAAATATTGAATATGATTATTTAAAATACAATTGATATTAGTATTATCACAAAAAAATGAATTATGCCAATAAAAAATCTTAAGTCAATCAATTGTTGTTTTAATAAAAATACTTGTGCCACACAACTACCTAAGGCAATGTATTTTTCTTCAGCAGTAGATAAGGTTACTAAATTTTATTTCCTACTGGACCAAGAAACTAAAGAGTTTCCTATGAATTGATAAGTTCCAGATATACTTTTCCGAACAACCCTACTTCCTACAAAATTTAACAGAATATCCAACTATTTCAAATGAAGACATGTGCTTAAGATATAAAATCCCTAAGTTTTGAGTTTCCAAAAGATATCTAAAGATTTTTTTAATTATTGTCAAATGTGATTCCTTTGGATCAGATTAAAATCTTGCATACAAACAAATACAAAATATGATATATGGTCTGCTAGTAGTCAAGTAAAGTAATTATCCAATTATTATTCTAAATTTCTTTTGATCAACAAATTTTTCTTTAAGATTTTCCTTTAAGATTCTTATCAAGTAAAGTAATGTTCACCTAAAATTAATTTATCAGGGTGATTCTTAGAAAATTTTTATTCTCTAGGCAAAAGGGTTTTCTAATCCAATACTCTCTTCCAAATTTATCTTTTTAATTCATTGGGAGTTATTTTCAATACGATTCTCTTCTAACATTTTCTCTTCCAAAATGTTAAATTCATCAAACACAACATGTGTGGTCTCCTCAATTGCCAAAGTTCTTTTGTTAAAAACTCTATAAGATTTTCCAACACTAGAGTATTCAAGAAAAATTCCTTCATCAGATTTTGGATCAAAATTTTTTAAAGAAGTTTTCCCATTTTTATGAATGAACACATTACATCCAAAAATATGCATAAAGTGATCTTACGCCAAATTTGGAAAGATACAGAAAGTGTATAAAAATTAAAAGAAATATTTTTAAATAAATGTGGTCTAGTGATCGAATTTTTTTCAGTAATATTGCGGTTTCCAAAATTAGCCATAATAATTTTTCAAAAGTAATCTATACTTTAATTTTTGAAATTGGCTCTGATACCACTTGAAAGTTAGAATAGGTTATTAGATTTAAAGTAATTGTCCTAAGGCTAATCAAGAGGGGGGTAAATTAGTCACTTAAATTTTTTTTTTAATTTTTTGAAAACTATTTCTAGAAAATTAAATATATGATCCTTAAAATATGCAATTGTTTGAATATGATTTTCACAAAAGATTTTTCAACCATAAAATATTAAAGTGTGTAAAATAAAAATGCAGAATAAAAGAGAACAGAAGAACAACAAATTTTATACTAGTTCGATCTAACTAGACCTACGTCCACTCTCTAAAGACTCATTCTTCATATATTGCACTAAACAATAGCTCCTTTTGCTCTCAAGCAAGGTGGAGAATCCCTTACAAGCTCTCTCCCACCACCCCGTTGTAGCAGAGAACAGTTATCCTTTTTTACCCTCTCTGGTGAAGGCAAAAAACCGTCATCTTTTTTCACCCTACTGATGAAGGCAAAGAATCATCATCCTTTTTCACCCTCCTGGTGAAGCAGAGAACCCACGACTAATGTTGAAGAACTTCACTTAAGAGCCTCTAGAGGAGATGGACATAAACTTGAAGGAGATAAAGAGATTTTCACTTTGGGCGACCTTGTGAATCCCTCACAACTCCCCCTCACTTGATCTCTCACACTTCACTCTCACAATCTCTCCCAAACACTCACACTCAATGGAAACTCTTAAGAGAAATTCACAACAAAGGTGTTTAGTGATAGTTTTTAGGACTCCTTATATATAAAGGACATAAAAAACAATCAAAAAACTAAAAATTGCAAGAAAAATGTCTTACGATCATACTGTATGATTACATATAGTCCCATACGATCCATCTGTATGAGCAATTCAAAATTGTCTATACGAATTGGTACGAACTCAATTTTGTCATATGTACGAAATATATATCGTCCCGTACGAACAATTCAAAAATCCATGTATGATCATGCACAAACCTGATTTCATACTCTATCAATCATTTGTACAAACTGACATCGTAATGTATGAATAATTAAAAAACTGAACAAGTTCATCTGGTATGATTATGAACACCACCTTTTCGTACTATATGAGTCGTATGTACGAACCATACATCGTACAATACAAACTATTTAAACAAATCTAAAGTTTCGACTCGCTCCCTCAGTGTGTGTGCACGGCTATCCAATTATAATTACAATCTCTTAAACTCAAGAAAAACAAAATTATATACTTTAAATACAATAAACCTTAATCTAATATGTCTTAAAGTCTTCAGCAGTCTGGAGTATGATTTCCCTTAAATGTTTGTACACACAAACAACAAAAGCAAAGTTTTCAATATATGTTGGGAGAAACAAAAATCAATATAATAAGATTTTGGAAAAATTTAAAAAAATATGCATGATATATAAAAACATAGTTATGAAAACTAAGTTGCAACTAGTTGTACTGCCCATTTCAGTTTGCTGGAATAGTAGTTAATGTGTTATATAGTTATAATTTTTTATTTGAATATGACATTTAACAACAAGGGGTTCCCATGAAGATCAAACTACAAAAACCTTTAAAAAAAAAAAAAACAACAACAAAAAAACTACTAAACATATGAATCAAACAAATACAAAACACGAACATTCAAACATTCAAAACATAATAATAATAAAATTATTACTCCTCATTTTGATGATAATAAAAAGAGAAATACATCTTGAAATGAAAAGTTTCTATATATAAATCAAAGAGTTGAAGAAGAAAAGGATTTTAAACCAATTGCAAATATAATATTAACTTCATCAACTAAAAAGAAAATTTCAAATTTTTAAATCAAGGAATACCTAAGATAAAAAGTCTCAACCAAGTTTATTGTTCATGCTTGACAAATTAAATAAAAATGATTAATGTAAAAAATATGAAATGAATATTTATTAAGTACGAATTCAATATTGAATAAGATTGCTAATTAGATGGATTTGGATTAGAGATTGAATGATAAAGGAAATAATAATATAAATGCTTTCAATTGGCGACATTGCGCATATTTTCAAATATTTTTGGCACACTTTGTGCTTCTTTTCTATTTGAGCTAATTTTACACCACTTTTCACTTTGCAAACCATTGCGCATCTTTTCTATCTTTACACACTTTGTGCATTTTTTTTTTTACTTTTTGGGTCTTTCCAAAATCAATAATCTAAATTTAAATTCCACTAATAATAAAAATAAAAATATTAAAAAAATAATAATTGGACATCAATCTTACAATAATTATAGTTTAGATATGTTTGTCGATAAGAACATGAAATTGTTCTTCTTATTTACATCCAGTCATAATTTAATTTAAACTTTTAAAAGATTTAATTTTATAAGAAAATTAATTTATAGAGCAAAATAATTGAGAATCCATTCTAATGATCAACTATAAAAGATTTTTTAATTAAAAATATAAACATTTTAAGAAATGAAGTTTAATACAAGTGAATAAAATATCCCATCATTTCATTGATATCAAAAGATCACATACAAATATATTTCTCATTTCATATCATTCCACAAAATAACATTTAACTAACATAATTATAGAGATTCAAAATAACACATGAAAACACTAAACTCATAGAATAAACATCACATCAATAAACACACTACTCAATTAGCAACAACAACATATAAGTACATCTAGAAATCAAAGGGGCCTTAGTCTGGAGGAGGTGGTTGGTTGAACACAGAAAAGTAACTATTCCTTATAACTATATTGGTGTTAATCAAGTCAAATTGCCCTTGGATCTAACTCATGTCTTAATTATATTTAGCATCATGCTGATTTAAGTGATTCTCAATTTGATCAAAGTGTTGATCAAAATGAGTTTCAAATCTATAAAAGCGCTGAACCATTTCGTGATGTAAATTCTGGTCAGGTTCAGGTGCAGGTGCTGGAGTATGAGCTCACCCTTCTTTTTATGAATCATCACTCTCCGAATCTTGATCCCACCCAAAAAGTGCCCGAAAAGAGGCATCAGTAAAGTAACTAGGTAGTTCAATGGGAGGATCATGATGGATAATATTGTACTTCTTTTTTAAGATGTAGTCAATTAGATGTCCTAAAGCCATATTTTTCTTTCTCTTATGATATGGAAGTCTAATTTCTAAAATATTGTAAGTATAATCCATGATGAGTTGGGTTTCATTAACAGGTTTTAATTTATTACCAAATAAGTGACTGTGGACAAAAGAGAAGTCATGCTAATGCGATCACCAACTTTTGGAATTATTGAGATTCTCAAAACATGTTGGATTATCCTAACACTTTGATTAAGAGTACAAAATCAAGACAAATGACTCACTTGGGCGACACCTCTAAAAGTTTGATTAATATTGGACCAATCAAAGTTGGCTATAGAGTCTAAAGTATGAGCTTTAATCCCTTGGGTTCTAAGGTGGAGAAGTTGCCTAGATCTTCCTTTATAATTTCTACCTGTTATTGAGTACATAGGAGGTTATACTAGAGTGATCCTGATTAACTTTGATATTGGCCAGAAAGAATTGGAATGTCTCTTTATGGTAGACATATATGAGAGTTAGTATTAATGAAAGTTGAGTTGAATCAAATAAGGATATGAAAGAGATATGAATATCACCCTATATGTGAAGTCGAGAAGGGGTGATTTTAAAAGCATAATACCTAAAGTAGGCATCCTTATTCTCTTTGAATAAGAAGTTATCATCCCTACCAGTTCTAGAAGAAGATCCCTTAGAGAGGTGGGGTCATTTGCTTCTACTAGCCATTCCTAAGATGTGGGCTATAGATGGTTTTGGAACATATGATAAAGTAAAGAAAACATTTCTAAAGACCCTTCAATTAAAAAAAAATGACCTATCGTACAGTACAAAATTATAATCGTATGTATGATTTTAAAATCATACAGGACAAAAATATTTTCGTACGTATGAGCAAAAATGGCAAAAAAATGAAACGGCTTTTTGTAAAATGCCACTTATGGGTCATTCTTACATATAGGTTTTTGACCATATGATCGTAACAGACGAATATATATTTGTTCGGGACTATTCAAATATTAAAAATTATTTTAATGACGGTTAGATTTGTCCCCCATAAAAACTGACAACAGAATCATACAGATGAAATGTGATTTTATACGTATGATCTGTATTAAATAACTGAACAAAATTGGTAAATTGTCCCCACTCGTATAGACTAAACTGTATATGTCATACAATATGATGATGTCATTGTATAATATGAACCCTATGAAAAACTAAGTTTCCCATGCTCAGCTTGAAAACCTATCATATACATGCTACAAAATTTGTACAGGATGAAAAAATTTTGTATAGTGTGAAAAGAACACTTAGAAAATAAGACATGATAATCAGAATATCTTTTCAAAATGAATCACCTTACATTAAAAGACATACTTTCAGTAAAATTAAAAAAAAAATACAAAACTAAACACACTAAAATAAATAAATAAAAACAAACTAAACAAATATATATTCACAACAAATCAAGTTTGTAGAATTTTCAATTTAAGCATTAAGATCAATCACACCTAACCTAGTTCTTAAGGTGATAAATCTATCAAAGACCAATAGTTTTGTGAAAATATCTACAAGTTAATTTTCTATAGTAATGTGATTCAATTCAATCTCTTCATTAGCTACAAGATCTCTAATGAAGTGATGTCTTATGTCTATATGTTTGATTCTAAAATATTGAATATGATTATTTAAAATACAATTGATATTAGTATTATCACAAAAAAATGAATTATGCCAATAAAAAATCTTAAGTCAATCAATTGTTGTTTTAATAAAAATACTTGTGCCACACAACTACCTAAGGCAATGTATTTTTCTTCAGCAGTAGATAAGGTTACTAAATTTTATTTCCTACTGGACCAAGAAACTAAAGAGTTTCCTATGAATTGATAAGTTCCAGATATACTTTTCCGAACAACCCTACTTCCTACAAAATTTAACAGAATATCCAACTATTTCAAATGAAGACATGTGCTTAAGATATAAAATCCCTAAGTTTTGAGTTTCCAAAAGATATCTAAAGATTTTTTTAATTATTGTCAAATGTGATTCCTTTGGATCAGATTAAAATCTTGCATACAAACAAATACAAAATATGATATATGGTCTGCTAGTAGTCAAGTAAAGTAATTATCCAATTATTATTCTAAATTTCTTTTGATCAACAAATTTTTCTTTAAGATTTTCCTTTAAGATTCTTATCAAGTAAAGTAATGTTCACCTAAAATTAATTTATCAGGGTGATTCTTAGAAAATTTTTATTCTCTAGGCAAAAGGGTTTTCTAATCCAATACTCTCTTCCAAATTTATCTTTTTAATTCATTGGGAGTTATTTTCAATACGATTCTCTTCTAACATTTTCTCTTCCAAAATGTTAAATTCATCAAACACAACATGTGTGGTCTCCTCAATTGCCAAAGTTCTTTTGTTAAAAACTCTATAAGATTTTCCAACACTAGAGTATTCAAGAAAAATTCCTTCATCAGATTTTGGATCAAAATTTTTTAAAGAAGTTTTCCCATTTTTATGAATGAACACATTACATCCAAAAATATGCATAAAGTGATCTTACGCCAAATTTGGAAAGATACAGAAAGTGTATAAAAATTAAAAGAAATATTTTTAAATAAATGTGGTCTAGTGATCGAATTTTTTTCAGTAATATTGCGGTTTCCAAAATTAGCCATAATAATTTTTCAAAAGTAATCTATACTTTAATTTTTGAAATTGGCTCTGATACCACTTGAAAGTTAGAATAGGTTATTAGATTTAAAGTAATTGTCCTAAGGCTAATCAAGAGGGGGGTAAATTAGTCACTTAAATTTTTTTTTTTAATTTTTTGAAAACTATTTCTAGAAAATTAAATATATGATCCTTAAAATATGCAATTGTTTGAATATGATTTTCACAAAAGATTTTTCAACCATAAAATATTAAAGTGTGTAAAATAAAAATGCAGAATAAAAGAGAACAGAAGAACAACAAATTTTATACTAGTTCGATCTAACTAGACCTACGTCCACTCTCTAAAGACTCATTCTTCATATATTGCACTAAACAATAGCTCCTTTTGCTCTCAAGCAAGGTGGAGAATCCCTTACAAGCTCTCTCCCACCACCCCGTTGTAGCAGAGAACAGTTATCCTTTTTTACCCTCTCTGGTGAAGGCAAAAAACCGTCATCTTTTTTCACCCTACTGATGAAGGCAAAGAATCATCATCCTTTTTCACCCTCCTGGTGAAGCAGAGAACCCACGACTAATGTTGAAGAACTTCACTTAAGAGCCTCTAGAGGAGATGGACATAAACTTGAAGGAGATAAAGAGATTTTCACTTTGGGCGACCTTGTGAATCCCTCACAACTCCCCCTCACTTGATCTCTCACACTTCACTCTCACAATCTCTCCCAAACACTCACACTCAATGGAAACTCTTAAGAGAAATTCACAACAAAGGTGTTTAGTGATAGTTTTTAGGACTCCTTATATATAAAGGACATAAAAAACAATCAAAAACTAAAAATTGCAAGAAAAATGTCTTACGATCATACTGTATGATTACATATAGTCCCATACGATCCATCTGTATGAGCAATTCAAAATTGTCTATACGAATTGGTACGAACTCAATTTTGTCATATGTACGAAATATATATCGTCCCGTACGAACAATTCAAAAATCCATGTATGATCATGCACAAACCTGATTTCATACTCTATCAATCATTTGTACAAACTGACATCGTAATGTATGAATAATTAAAAAACTGAACAAGTTCATCTGGTATGATTATGAACACCACCTTTTCGTACTATATGAGTCGTATGTACGAACCATACATCGTACAATACAAACTATTTAAACAAATCTAAAGTTTCGACTCGCTCCCTCAGTGTGTGTGCACGGCTATCCAATTATAATTACAATCTCTTAAACTCAAGAAAAACAAAATTATATACTTTAAATACAATAAACCTTAATCTAATATGTCTTAAAGTCTTCAGCAGTCTGGAGTATGATTTCCCTTAAATGTTTGTACACACAAACAACAAAAGCAAAGTTTTCAATATATGTTGGGAGAAACAAAAATCAATATAATAAGATTTTGGAAAAATTTAAAAAAATATGCATGATATATAAAAACATAGTTATGAAAACTAAGTTGCAACTAGTTGTACTGCCCATTTCAGTTTGCTGGAATAGTAGTTAATGTGTTATATAGTTATAATTTTTTATTTGAATATGACATTTAAGAATTTGTTAAATATTTGCATTGTAATATATTATTATATTTTGGCTAGATGGAGGATTCTAACACCATTCATGAGAGTTATTCTTTTGATTAAAATGAAGAAGTTTGGGCTTCTAAAAATGTTATAGAGTCATTTAACGATGTATGTAATGAGGGGACACAAGGGGAATAATTATTAAAAAGCAGAGAAGGGTGACTTTAGCTTTCTGGGGTCATTTTGAGATATTTCGTATTACAAAAGATAGTAAGCAAAAGTGTAAATGTAAGAAATATGACGGAGCTGGTAATCTAAAGCACCACCATAAAAAATGAAAGAAAAGAAATATGCGTTATATATGACAATGGATCTTACAAATAAACTCTAAGTCATCCATGTCTTTGTCTGATAATAAATTTGACATAGCAGAATGTTGTGACTTGTTTGCTACTCTTTCATCATGCATGATTTTCCCTTTCAGTGTGTTAAATGGGTTAGAGTTTGAGCACTTTTAATGTATCTTCATTGGAACTTATCATTATTTTCTAGAAATACCGTACGAAATGACTGTAAAAAAGTCACTAAGAAAAAATGTAATATAAATGCATAATTAGCTAAGTTCACTAGTAGGGTTTTCTTAACTTTAGACTTATGAACTTTTATAAATAATGATGGGTTTATATGCTTAATAGTACATTTTATTGATAATGATTGACACTTGTAAAAGAATATCATTATTTTTTTTCATGACACCCCTTATGATGGAATTGCTTTGTTTGAGAAACTACATTCTCTTTTGATGGAGTGAAAAATAGAGTCTAGGCTTTTTAGTATTACTTTGGATAAAGCTTCTGCAAATAATGTTTCAATTGATTTTCTAAGAAATCATTTAAATTTTTGTGGTCGCTTGCTATGTGATGGTGATTTTTTCATATGCATTGCACTGCTCATATTGTTAATTAGTGCAAGATGGTATGAAGGAGATTGATGGTTAAACAATAAAAATTAGAGAGAGCACTAAGTATGCGAAAGGCTCACAGGCAATGAAGCAAATGTTTCTTGATCGTGTTAAACATAATTTCCTAGATGGAAAGAGAGGTTTGTGTTAGTATGTTCCAAGTAGATGGATCTCCACTTTCATTATGTTTGATAGTGCTATCTATTATCAAAACTTTCAACATTTAGAGTTGGTTGATTCAAATTATAAGAATTGTCCTACTACTCTTGAATGGGAAAAAGTATAGGCTATTTACAAATCCTTGGCTCCTTTCTATGAGATCACTTGTGTCATTTTCGGATTAAAGTACCCAACAATAAATTTATACTTTTCATGTATTTCGACAATGTATGCATAATTGAAAAATGAAATGTTAATTGACCATCAATACATAAAGAAAATGGCTACAATGATGATCGGCATGCTTGAGAAATATTGGTAAGAATTAAGGGATATATTGGCAAAAGCTGTCATTTTAGATCCAATATATAAATTTACTTTCGTTGAATGGTGTTATAGGATGCTATATGGAGGAGATTATCTCTTCTAATTAAGAAAGGTTAGACTTAAGTTAATCTCCTTGTTTGCAAACTAGAGTTCAAGAGGGAATGGTTTATCAAGGCAACATTCACATGCATCTAAAATGACACAAGGTATTTCATCAAGGGGCACATCATCACCTATGATTAAGTCACAATTTCTTCAGATAGTATTTCATTACTAGTAGCCTAGTGTCTTCACTCCTTCCAACATGAAAATTTTAATTTTTTGAATTCTAATGAGTTTCAAAAGCAGGAAGTCATAATGCCTAGAAAATCAGAATTAGATATTTATCTTGATGAACCAAACTTGATAGAAAGATTGATTCATATATATTAAAATTGTGGAAACGCAACTAATATAGATTTCTTGGTGTTTCTGGTATGGCTCGTGATGTATTGTGCATTCCAATAATTATAGTATCATCTGAAAGTGCCTTCAACAATATCAGTAGAATTCTCAATCAATATTGAAGTGCATTAAAGCATGACATTGTTGAGGAACTAGTTTGTGCAAAGTAGTGGTTATACGAATAACATGATGCTTTATCGTTCATCTTTCTAAACTATTCCATTTGTATATAGTGCATTTACAATTCTCAAGTGTTTTGTAAGAGCTCAAATCTATTTTTTTTATTTGTTGCAGTAGGACATGACCTCGAACTTGATGTTGTTATTGATGATATCCTCAGTTTAGATGTGAACCTAAATGATGGGGAGCAGGGTAAAAGTTTAGTTATTGGATGCTTTTTGTTGATTTACATAAATACAAACAAACAAATCTTATAGAAGCTGACATTTTGTAGCCTCTTATGGTTGCATAATATAAACAAATCATATGCAAAATATTTAATATTTTGTTTGTTAAATAACTCAGTAGTCGGGTGATTTGTTTACTTTTTTAACATTACCATCAACTAACATTTTGTTAAGTTATAAGGCTTTCAGTTATAGTCTGCCCAAGTTCTTGCACTTGGTTGCTAGCTTTGCTTCTTCATGCTGGACTTTTATAACATCTTACGGCTACTGTGTTATTGGCTTATAGCTTTTAAAGTTTTCATAATGTTTGCTAGTTATCAATTCTTCAAATTACAACTTACGACTGTTGTGTTATTACCGACGTCTGTTGATATGTTGATATGTTGTGTAGTTTTGGGTTGCTTGTTCTTTGGATCAAATATATTGTTTGTTTGTTATTTGAGTCTTAGGGGTTGGCGGGTTGTTGTATTGCTAAAACCTGTTGTTATATTACATTTTAACTTTATGAAGCAATGATGATAAACCTTCTTTTTTTCTTTAATGATGATAAACCTTCTTAATTGAAAGTGTGAATTGAATCAGGGTAAGTGCTATTACAACTATGTGACATTTATGTACTCTTAAAATGAGCAGATACTGCATAATTGAACATATACTAACTAAGCTAATAGAAACTACCACATTGGATGGTAATATTTATTACACTTATAATTCATTAGTTGATTAATGATTTAAAGGATTAATTTAAGCCAATTGAGCAAATCAATAAAGTGAAAACTGATGTACTCCATATTCGACTTTGTTGTAATTTTTTTGTATTTTGTAAACTGATTCTTAATTCAACAAAGTAGCAAAATGTAAACATGTGATATGTCCAATTTAAATTGTTGTAAACGAAATAAAATTTGCCCTTAATATGAAACCTACTATTTGTTGGTTGAGACCCGGGTTGGTAGGTCAGGTCGGGTTGACCCAGATTCGAATTAGCTCGGGTTCGGATAAAAAAATGACCCTCAGATTCAAGTTGGATCAAATAGTGCCGAGTCTATTTTAGAATGAACCGGTATCTCACCCGAAAACGTATTTTGACACCCTAAGTCCCCTAGGTTTTGATATTTATATCTGGGCCAGCTCTAAAAGAATTCAACTAACATTTTAAAAAATTCTACTTGTGCTGTTCTTCACCGGAAGTTTAAGAGTTAGACTTGCTAGTTGGGAGTGGCTTATATTGAAGCCTTCCCTACTCTGGAGAAGACGTACTCCAAAGCCAGCGACTCCCGCCTTTTCTAGGCTGAAGTTGGCCACCGGGCCTCAGGCCGAGGAAACGAAACAGGTTTTAGACTTCGTCGGAACCCTAGACTCAGTTCGTCGCTGCTCTTCCGCCATGGGCCCAATCCCTAACTACGACCAGCATGCACAACGCCTTATAGAGCCTGACCTATGTAATCGCTCTTCTGTCCTTTCGTTTTTCTATCTCATGCAATCGATTTATAATATTGTTTTGCTTTCGGTATTGCAGCTGTGCAAACGCGGTTGCAAATGGTCATGGAAGTAAGGGACTCTCTGGAGATTGCGCACACTTCCGAATACCTCAATTTCCTCAAGTGCTACTTCCGCGCCTTTTCGATGATCCTTACGCAGATCACCACACCTCAAATGACGGAGAACGTCGAACACAAGCTTCGCAACGTGGTGGTGGAGATCCTGAACCGGCTCCCACACAGCGAAGTCCTTCGCCCCTTTGTACAGGATCTTCTCAAGCTGTCTCTCCAGGTCCTCACCCAGGATAACGAAGACAACGCCCTCATCTCCATCCGCATCATTTTCGACCTTCTTCGCAACTTCAGACCCACTGTTGAGTCTGAGGTCCAGCCTTTCATTGACTTCGTCTGCGCCATTTACCAAAGCTTCCCGTCTACTGTTAGGTACTTCTTTGAACAGCCCCATTCCAGCACCACAGCGGCCTCCAACGCAGCTGCTGCCGCCAATGCCGGAAGCAGCAGCCTCATTGGTGGAGGTGGCCCTGGAGCGGAAGATGGGACTGCCCTACTCGATGCTTCGCAGGCTTCGGTTCCCTATGTTGGCGCTGGACAGCTTAATCCGAGTACTCGGTCCTTTAAGATCGTCACTGAGAGCCCGCTTGTGGTAATGTTCATGTTTCAGCTTTATAGCAAGCTTGTGCAGACCAATATCCCTTGCCTTCTGCCTCTTATGGTTTCAGCCATCTCGATACCAGGGCCTGAAAAGGTCCCTCCTCACCTCAAGACGCAATTTGTTGAGCTCAAGGGTGCCCAGGTCAAGGTAAGCTGTTCCTATGTTTATTTTTTTTCCTGTTTTCCGATGGTTTCTTGCTGACTGTTTACTTCTTAATCCTTCTGGCATTATTATGTAGACACTTTCATTCTTGACCTACCTGTTGAGGTCCTTTGCTGATTATATAAGGAGTCACGAAGAAAGCATCTGCAAGAGTATTGTGAATTTACTCGTGACATGCCCTGATTCAGTTTCCATCAGAAAAGTGAGAGCTTCCTTAAATTTATTTTATCCAATCTTGCTGAATGATCTAATAGGTTTTTCTTTGCTGATTATTTTGTTCCAGGAGTTACTGATAGCCTTGAAGCATGTTCTAACTACAGACCTCAAAAGAGGCCTTTTTCCTTTGATCGACACACTTCTTGAGGAGAGGTGTGACTTTATGCTAATTTTCTTGTTCATCATGTCTATCCTTCACATTGATATAGATTTGTGATAGTTAGCCAGTTAGGGTATTTCTGTAACAACTTCAATACTGGAAAGGCATTTGCGGGGTAATTGTAAAATTTCAGTAGATAGACAATTTAATTGATTTGAATTCATGAAAATGGGCTTAAGGGGATGCAATAGCATTGGTTAAGGTTCATTTAATATGGCTAACGTTGATTCACACAAAAACGGAGTTTTTTATTCTAAAGAATTTGTCAATGTAACGAAGGTTCTTGATTAATCCTTTAGGGCAGTAGACAATAGGATAGGTATTTCTGTTGTGGTCCAAAAGGAGCTCTGGGATCCTTTAGCTCCACCAATTGATAAACGAGATTGTGCTAGACTCTCTTTTATAGCAGTGGGTGGATTTCTTGCGAAAATGCTCACCTTGGAGAAAAGCCCTCTATGCGGCACATGCGTGGAAGTAGAGGAGGGAAAGAAATAGGGAGACCATCTCAGTGAAAGACCAGGGACTTGGCTATGGTCTAATTTCAATCAATTAGTGCTCTCCCAATTTAGCAAAATCCACATAGGAAAGCATATGATTTTGCATTATTAAAAATGGGGAAAACAATATTGCAGAGGATTGAGTTAAGATTTTTCATGTTTGTGGCATTGTTGTTTGATTTCTTAAATATTTAGATCCATTTGTGCTTATGCTAAGCTTTGTTGGCACATTGATTAGTTCTCTTATGCATTGCAACTTGCTGAAAGGAAACTTGATAGGACAATTGGGGAGAGAGTTTGTGATTTCTTAGAGAGATTATGGGGCTAAAAAAAGTGTTAGAGGCATAAATTTTGTCAAAAGGGGAATTTAAGTTGATATGAGAGCTCGATACTTGTAGTAAGAGGAAAAGAGATGAGGAAAAGGAGTGGAATTTATTGAGTTAGCAAGGGATTCAATTGTTATATATAGAGAGATGATAGGGAGAGAGTGGATTATGTGGAGGGCAAGAGACTTGGGATGGAGATACACGTGAATATAGAGGGAGAGGAGTTAGAGGGAGAGCACTTATGAAGGAGCTATGAGAGAGTTTTTGATTAGAGACTCACTTGTTTTTAAAATTCATTTAATTAAGCTTTCATGGTTATCCTATATAAGTTTAGTATAGAGAACAGGTTCCTATGTCAAAAGTTCAAAATATCTATTTCTAGGACTTACTGGATATGAACCATTTCAGAACCTAAAAAACACCACACATTAGAGTGCCATTGAAAGTCTTGGTTAAACTATTTTTATTATTTATTTTATCATACCCTATGTTCTAATATTGCTAACTATATCATGCAATACATCATGTGAGGCTAACCTAGCATTTTTGCCTTTTATTTTGTGTATATTTAATTTATTAAAGACTATTATTATGTAGCTAATGCTATCCCATGAGTGGTTTCCATCCCAAAACAATAGTTAAATTTTTTGACTCTAGATTGCAGCTTTAGAATTGCATTATAAAAGTTGTTCATTGTAAGCTTTACAAACAAATGTGGTTGATATGCTTACTTTATGGTATTTTTTTCCAATATATTTGCAAGCATGTAAGATCGTTTTACCCATCCCCAATGAATAATGATGACTGAATTTTTTGTCTTATGGTTTTTGTTAGAGTTTTGATTGGGACAGGCCGAGTTTGCATTGAGACGTTAAGGCCATTAGCTTATAGCCTTCTTGCAGAGATTGTGCATTATGTTCGGAATGAGCTTTCACTATCACAGGTTTTATTCTTGTTGGTTTCTTTTTCATTGTCAGATTTTTATTTTACTTTTATTGTTGGATTATGTTTCCCATCATATGTTGTGATATTCATAAAATCTGTTCTATATTTCCGACATTTGATGAATTTGATTGTTATTTTTTATGAGGATAGCTAATTAACTTTATTTGAAATAATATAACCCCCATGTTCATGTTTGGGGTTTGGATTCTAATCATTTGGTTTTTTTTGTTCACTATGATATGTTTATTTTTACCGTGAAAGCAAGTAATGATAATTAGAGTATTTTATTTATGCTTGATTGCTATGCATGGTAGGATTTACATATTCTGGATTGTGGTATGTACATTTTGTATAGAAGAGAAACTATTAACTACACTATCAGCACTTTTCCATGACTATAAAGGAATTGAAAGCTTCTTGCTTTCAAGAACCTATTGATCGCACACCAAGAATGTTATGGAATCAACCCAAAGTATAAAAGCTTCACACATTTTATGGCTTAGAAATGATGTATACAATTCTTAAATAATATTTTTACGTGATAAGAAAGAATATTTTTACAAGTTTTATGTCGGTGTTAGCTAAGAGTAATAATTATAGATTAGTGATAAAGAAAAAAAATCTAATGTCTCTTGGCTATTTATGAGGGGGCATTTTAGTCTCAGAGTGTTAAATGTGCCCAATTTGGCCCTTAATTCTTCATAATTGTTCCAAACTAGTCCCATATTTAGAATTAATGTGTAAATCATGAAAAGTTCATGTGGGAGGTAGGACTATAGGGTATAGCCATTTTTTGTGTTTCTCTACATCTTGTTTTTTGTTCTTATCATAATCCCTAATTTCATTTCTTACTCAAGCTCCATTGCCGAATTAGAAGTGCTATAGAAGGCGGGAAATTGAATATTGACAATGAGTAGCACACATAGAACAGATATTTGAGGTAACAATGACTAATAGATAAACGATGGAGATTGTGATGAATAATAAATTTAGAGGAGATTGTTGAGGTTCACTACTATGAAGTTCGCACCTTGTCTAAGGATATTTAGGTTGATATGGAGAGGAAAGGAATACGACTATGGTTCATGCTTGGAAGAAAAATAAACTTATCAATTCCTTCATCTTTGTCGTTGGTTGATTAAAGTTCGTCTCAGCTCCCATGCATGAGAATCATCCTTGGAGAGATGCAGGAGGACGCAAACCCCTTGTCCTTGGGTTATCATATAGTCACAAATCATGTTTAGCTACTCATAGATTTCAACCAAGAAGGTGGGCGACCTCAATTTAATGAAGGGTTAGTTTTAATAATAATATTAAATTAAGTTGTATAAAGCTATTTGGCGTATATCACCTTTAAGCAATATCTCCTATGTGAACATTTTGTCCATTTAAACATCAATTCTAACTTTGGGATTAATTGAATTCACAATATTAGATTGTTGAGTAGTGCAGTGGGAAGTGGATCTCTAAGCAAGGCTGCTACAAAGGCTGCAACTCGCTAGAGGATTTTAA
The DNA here is from genome assembly GCA_016618105.1 of Dendrobium huoshanense. Classification (NCBI taxonomy): domain Eukaryota; kingdom Viridiplantae; phylum Streptophyta; class Magnoliopsida; order Asparagales; family Orchidaceae; genus Dendrobium; species Dendrobium huoshanense. Next base: position 6,581,238 of record CM028360.1, on the reverse strand, counting down.
AGATTATTAAGAGAATAAATGAATATGATAGCGGATTATTCTTAGAAATAAATAAGTTTCTCTTGTATCTCCATCTTTCTCTCCATTGCTTGAGGATTGATACCAGCTTTATTGTCTATACAGGCATCGTCCTTGGGCGAGACGTGAACCCTGCCCTTGGATGAACATCTAGTCACATTAAGCATTTAACGGCTTGTCAACCTCACTGGCGGACGACCTCTTTTCAATGAAGTGTTTGGTTTAGGGGCTATATGGTTGGAAATAATGAGTATAAAATATTCCAATTGCAAGGTTTTGAAAATATTGGTATTTGGTTGGATGAAAAAGGAATGCAAAGTAAATGTAGTGTAAATAATTTTAGCTCATTTTTTTTGGTAAACTAAACTCGTCCAGTTTTGAGCTATAACCGTCATTGCAAGCAAGCTTGCTTAACCGTTGCCACCCGCTGGCCGCGATCGCCACCTGTTGCTGGCCGCCGCCGCCACCGGTTGCCGGCCATTGTCGCTTGCCACCGCCACCTCCCGTCGCTTGCTACCACCGTCCACCGCCACTTGGCCTTGTCACTCGCAGCTAATCACCAGTGTGGTCGGCCGCTGTCGGCCACCACTGCTGCTGCCACCATCTTTAAACTTTACACTACATTAATTTACTAAAAAAAAAAACATTCATTTGCATTTACTTTGCACTCATCGGAACAACTCCAAAGTATTACTTTTACAATGCATTTCTTTTTAGCCAACTAAACAACCCCTTAATAAGAATAAAAAAAATTTGAACATTATATTAAATTGTATAAGCTATTTGACACATTTAAACTCTAAGAAATATCGCTTATTTATTATTAACACAACAACTGTAACGATGGGATTAATTTTGAAGAGTTAAAAAAAATACATGGACAATTTTGGACTTTTTCTCATCATTGATATTAGATTTTCCTTTAACACGATATTAAACCGGTTGAATTGAGAGAAAATGTGATCACAACGTCAAATGAAACCTTGAACTGATTGTTGAATATTATCAGTGAAAGTAATGCACAAATAGTATATCTCCTCTTTTTTCTTTCTCTCTCTAGAGTGTTTTTAGAGAGAGAGAGGCTCTTGGATGGCTAGAGGAGGTGGCATTAGGGTTGGAGGGGAGACAATAGGAAAGGAAACCGGCAACAATATAAGTACCAGCATTTGGTCGCCCCCGACGGCGAGGCGGAGGCGTCGTATTCCAAGCACACCTTGGTGCCTAAGCCAGAGAGCAGCTCCAACCCTTCTTCTAAGGTGCGGGACACAGTTACTGGGGACTCTTGGAATGAGGTTGTTGCGAGACCTCAGGCCATCATCCGGCGGGGCAAGGAGGAGGACAGCCAGCCGGTGCAGCAGTCGTACCTGCTAAGTTCGACACCTGATGTGGGAAGTGGCAGGATCTCTTCTCCTTTCGGGAAGTCAGCACCTCCTTCTATTAGTCGTGCTAGCCCTGAACAGCTTGGCGTTACCATCCAACCTGAGTGGTTGGACTGTTCGCAAGAGTCTGATGCCTCTAGCGAGAATGAATTAGACATAGAGGATGGATCAGAGAATGAGATGGAAGAGTCGGAAGGCCATTTCGACTCTAATACTGACATGGAGGATGACCTACACTTGTCGGAAACTCTTGTGTCCGCCCAGAACCCTGAGCCGCCGTTTGAGATTATGCCTCTTATGCAGCTTGATCGCATACAGCCCGCTGCCTCCCAGGTGCACCCTTCGGACACTTCAATCCCGTGTGATGATTCTTCTCCTAATACGGAGGGGTTTGTTGATTTGGTTTGTGGCTCGAGTGCAACCATGTGTGGAATGGTTTTTCCTATCCCTAGGTGTGATATTCCCCATTATCCATCAGCTTCTTAGCCCTTTGATACAGGTTCACACCCACAAGATGTTTGCGGAAATGCCCCAAGATCCCAGGGATCTGATTTTTTGCCAAAGCAGCCCGTACAGGCCCATTCTTCGGCTGTTGGAGGCTTATCCCATGGTTGTTTTGCTTGGAACAAACTTCAATTTGTTCCTTTAGACAAGATGAGTCGGGAGACATTTATTGCCTCTGATTGTGTTTCCATTGAATCGGAGATGAATGCTGTGCAAGCTAATTTGGCCATTCTTGATCGAGCGCTTGTGGCTAAGCGTCTTGGCAAACGAATTGCCTTCCCTTATCTTCTCAGTGAACTCAAACGACGTTGGTACCACTTTGGAGACTTCCAAATTATTACCATCGCGCCAAATTCTTTCATTTGCATTTTCCAAAGCATTGATGTTAGGAATGCGGTTTTAATGAGTGGGCCTTGGATTATTGCAGGCAACATCATTGGAACGGACAGATGGACTCCCAACTTCTCTCCTAACTCCCTCCAAGGTCTCCATTCACCCATTTGGATCCGTTTGCCACAGCTTCCTCTCATGTACTGGGATACGAATAACATCACTCGACTTGCCAATATGCCTGAGAAACCTCTGTGGATGGATTCACATACAAGTACTTGTGGAAGATCATCTTATGCAAGAATTTGTGTTAGGATTGATCTCTCTCTCAAAAGCTTCAAGCTGGGGTATGGATCAATGGGCTCCAAGGACGATTTTTTTTCAAATAGTCGAATATGAAGGGCTTACAAATTTTTGCTTCGATTGTGGTTACATTGGTCATGCCAAAGGAGCTTGTCTATCTAAGGCTCAAACCCGTGGGCCTCATTCCCCATTGCAGTCGTCGCCGCCAACCAAGGTGCATGCCGCATCAGAGGTTCTCCCCCACGCATCCATTCCTTCTCTTGAGACGAAGAATAAAGTTGTTGAAGAACCCATTCTAAGTGAGGAAAAGGATGACTCCTCCCTTGGAGCTTGGAACCTTGTCGCCCGGAGAAGGAAAGGCAAACCACGGCCTCCTAAAGAACAAGACACTCGTTCTCTAGCCGAACCTCCTATCCAATTCTCGGCCGAGACGTTACAGTAAATGAAAGAAACTTCTAATAGGATTGTGAACTTTCGCAAGCAACCACCAAAAGTCTCCAAGTCTCGATTGGATAGAGAACTCCTCCGACTTGGGCCTCTTAGTGCTTTGGCCACCTCCCCTAGGAAGATGAAGAAGACTTCAACAGATTTCACTGGCGGGGACTTGGTCCCCTCAAGGGCTTAATGAGTGACCTTTTTTCATTGGTTTGTATTGCGTTTTGTTGCGTAATACAAACCAATGAAGAGGTCCTCGTTATCTTTTGAGGGGTTTCTTTATTTTTGTTTCTGTCTGCGGCTTGGTTTGGGGTGCTTTTCTAGTTGTACCCGTTCTTTTTTTGTCTTTGGGAAGTGCAAGTCTTTCCTCCCACAAGCCTGCTTCTCTCTATGTATCCTTCTTTTTTCTTTTTCAATATATTTGGTCTAAAAAAAAGTGAAAAAATGCACAAATACTATATGCGAGCAGTGGAATGAATACTCATTTATAGTATCTCCTTACTTGAAGGAATGTGAATGTGGGAGAAGATATCCAATTCATCAACTTCAGAAATCGTTTGAAATTGTATGAAGATTCATACCTAAGTCTATTTAAACTCTTTGTTGTTAATTAAAAAAACAGAAATGATGTTCAGTATGCGAAGATTCGGAGCTCAATTTCTCAATCCCATAATCCTTTGGGTATATTAAGAGATTTTTTTTTTGGAGGCCCAGTGCTCAAAGAGTTTACAGTAAATATGCAATTTCAGTTAAATGTAGATAACAAAATTTGTTCATTTAATGTAAATTCTTGCTCATAACTTGTATAATCCATATTATTTCTATGCTACTACGTTCACCTTTTTTGTGATGGCCTTATTCATACTTGCATTCATCATGGGACTTATGGGCTTCAATAGGGATCCTAGGTATTTATTGAGGCCACATTGATAAATTTTCATCGTCCGTATGCTGATGATGTAATGAAGGGTCTACATCCTGGAGAGGTTTTCTTTAGAGGCAACTGAGAATTTTAAATTGGTGTTTAATCCTGGTTGACCGGAGACTTTAGGATTTTAAATTTGTGGGGAAAGCTGCAATTAAAGCAAAAAATTTTAGATGATCCTTTATACCATGCAATTCATGATCATTTGGTTAAAATAGTATAAAAACATGCAATTTGTGTTCATGATTGATCAAGTGATTGCACCTAAACCGTCAATAAGTTTGTTTCTCCTATATTCCTTTTTGGCATGATATTCATGTTCATATTACCTAGGGGCAATGCCATTGGATACTCATCACTTTCCTCTTCTAAATATATTTGTTGTCCTATACAAGTAAATCCTTGATTTTCATCTCAGTTGAATTTCCTATCTTAAGTTTGTATCAGAACTAATTTAGGACATTATTTATTCATCAAATTTGAAGGACGTCATACTTTGCCAAATAACATTTTTAAAGAGGGTGCTTTCAGCATCATGGTTTGTGTTTCAAGCATTACTCTCATGCTAGTATTTATATATATGACTGTATCCAAGCTGAAAATATTTGTATCATTGCTGGTGTTGAATTTTTTGGTGGATCTGAAGTCCTGATTTGCATAGTAACTCAGTGGACGATAAATTATCGTTTTTGCATTTTGGGATGCTTTATGATGCTTGAAGTATGTCATGTTATTGGTAATGAATTTTACTACAACTGAACCTACAATACCGGTTCACAAAGTAAATGTTCTCATAGTATCAAAACAATGTGCTGTGCATCATATTCTAGTCTGGCTCATAGTTTCGTATTGACAGTATTTTTAATTTCTCTATTTTGCATATGTCATTTGGATATTTGACTTACAGAAGGTTTTTTATGCCTGTTAAGGTCACTTTTAAATTTCGGTTGTTTGATAACAAATTTGAAAAACTTCATCCTGTTCCTGTTTCTGCCTTTCTTTTGTTTAAAATTTTACTTATGGCCTTCTGGTCTTGCCATAATATTATTTGTTACTGCACACTACGTGAGAGTTTCATAACTTTTTGCACTTTCATGTCTCATGCAGTTGTCCTGTATTATCTACTTGTTCTCAAGGAACATGCACGATTCATCCTTGACCATTGTTGTACATACAACCTGTGCTCGTCTGATGTTGAATCTGGTAAGGCTTAGCTCTGTTCATACCGAGGAATTTGATGATACTGTATTCAAGCTGAAAATATTTGCATTTACGTAAAATTCATTTTATGGTGGCAACTTCTTCAGTTTTGTGTAGTTGTTGATATTAGGGTCTTGTCTTCTGCTGTGTGCCAGATTCCATTTAACATTTTGCTAGTATTTGTCATTTTAAATATTTGTCTGTATTTTTGCAATGTTTTTTGTACTGTTTCTGCATCCATATTTATTTGAATAGATACCTTGATAAACTACCGCGTTATTAGGGACCTACATTATGAAAATAATTACTTCTACGATATTTTTTCTTGCATTCAGGTGTTTTTATTTGAAAATATGATGTTTTTTTTCCTTAGGTGGAGCCTATATATGAGAAAGGTGTTGACCAACAAACTATGGATGATGCTCGTGTTCTACTGGTATGGCTATTAAGGGTTCATTATTTTTGGATCGTGTTTATGTACCATATCCCATTTGTGGTTCCCAGCTCCAAACATCAATTAATAAAGATGTTCATTCGGAAAATGCCTTATCTCCAGGGCCGCATTTTGGATGCTTTTGTAGGAAAATTTGGCACTTTGAAGCGCATTGTTCCTCAGGTAAGTTATTTTATTTTAAAACTTTTTTTTTGTAGAGAACTTTTGTTAAGTTGTTTTATTTTTATTTGTAATGCTAATCTGCTGCATTTAACTGCTATATTTTAATGTTAAGCTGTGTTTGTTTTTTGTTTATTCTTTCATGCTTTAAGTTATGCTGTTTAACATTGTCATGTGCATGAGGAAAATCTTTTTAATGTATTGTTGATTGACTTTGGGAGCCTATATATTGGCATACAAAAGAATACATAAAAGGAAACCAAAAAAAGAAGAATATCCTCAATTATTAGGAGATAAAATTATTTCTCGCTAATATAACACTCCCAATGCTAGAGACCTACCTAATACTGTCATACACCAACTCACCCTCAAGCTATAGGTGACCTAAAGCTTTGGTAAGATATCCTCTTATTCTGAAATGAAAACATGAGCAACAATTTTTGCGGGAAAAAACAAGAGTAACAATTTTCCTGAAAAAAATAAAATTTTGTATGAAATGATAAACAACTTCAACATGTTTGTTTAGTTTGTTTATAAAATATTATTTCTGGCAATTTAAATAACTATTTGATTGTTACAATATAATGTTCATGGGTTGAATAATGAGAAAAATAAGCTCTTCTAAAAGAGTTTCTAACTGCATTGTTTCTCATGTAGAGCGAGCTATAGTTATGCACTCAAATTCAACATTTGATCTATTCACAATAATTTGTTTCTTACTTTTTTTAGATGACAAGATTACCATAAACAAAAATACAATATTCTGAGGTTGACTTCCTGTTTTCAAAAAAAAAAGCTTTATGTAACCCTAAAATGTAAGATACTTTTCTAAATATATAAATAAATAATGATAAAAATGCCGTGATCTGCCTGCGTAAATTTGCAATAGGTATCCTCCATCTGCCTCATATCCAGATCCTTCATAATAGCAATTTAAGCTGCCTTGTGCGTGACCATTTCAACTGAATGCATTGGGATCTGTAGACATGGTATTTGCCCATAAGATCTCATGCCGTTGATCTTTTATCCGAGGATCCTTGAAGACCCCGTGCGGTTGTATCTTTGATCATCCTCACACCGTCGTATCTTTGATCCATCAACAACAAGTGTCGTCCCAACTCCCTTTGAGGCGAGATTGGACCAAAGCAATAGGTACCTCCAATATCCAGATCCCGCGTCGTCGTACTTTGATCTAGACATGATTTTAATCGGAAGACCTAGCACCATCGTATCTTTGATCCATATGAGAAGAACCAAAGGCAAGTGACTCCCAACCTCCTCTCACAGGGAGGACAAATTATTAGGTCCGGTCACCGGACCTAAAAATAGGTTTGGACATCCAATTAAAACTTGCCACATTAAGTGCGCTTTGACTGTGCTTTTTGACTGCGCTTTAGGTGCACTTTGACTGCGCTTTACCTGCGCTTTGACTGCGCTTTACCTGCGCTTTTGACGCGCTTGACTTAAAATTATATTTTATTGGTGTCCAGACGTATCTCTACGTCCGGTGACCGGACCTAATAATTTGCCCACTGGGAGGGGACACTGGGAGTAGTCGAATTTTTCTAAAAAAAAAGAAAGAAATTTTTTTTGTTGGAGAGCTTTTGGAGAGCAAATTGAGAATAAATAAATAAAAATAAAATTTTTAAATTAAAATAATAGAAATTGATCCAAAATTCAATTTTTATTAATCTAATGGAGCAACAACAACAACAACATCAAGCCTTTGCCCCACTACGTGGGGTCGGCTATATGAATCCTTTTTCTCCATTGTGTCCTGTTAAAAGTCATATTCTCATTTAAATCTAATAAAGAAAGATCATTTCTAATATTTTCTAACCAAGTTATTTTAGATCTACCTCTACATTTCTTAACAAAAGTTAAATCCAATATCTCTACTTTCCTAATCGGGTCATCGGAAGGCTGTCGTTTATGTGACCAAACCATCTAAGGCGACTCTTTCTAATCCTATCTTCCACTGGCCCTACTCCAACCTTTTCACGTATATGCTCATTTCATATGCTATCTCTAAGGGTAATGCCACTCATCCACCTGAGTGGTTAAATAAAAAAAAATTATTTTAATTTTCCCTCAATTAGTTAATCAATTAATTAATTGATTAATCAATTTAAAATATCTTTTAATTAATTGATTAATTAATTAATTTAAAAAAAATGATGAATAATTTTTTTAATTAATTAAATATAAATGGTTACACTAAATCTGGAGTACAGTCCAACTGACCCAAACTCAAACTCCAAAACTACAAAATTCCAAACCAAACACTAAGAACAAAACTCAACCCAACTCAACTCAACTCAAACCAATTCTCAATAACATAAAGCTCCTAGCAAGTTCCTAGTTGTGCGGCTGCAAATAATTAAACAAGAATAAACGAGGAGATGGCCGGTAAAATGAACCTCACCTATTGATACACTCCTTATAATGATAATCTTCATGTTGGAATTTGGAACTAGCCCTATCTAGTAATGTGCTATCTTATCCTTTTGCCTGGTCACTTTTCATAACACTGGTCTTTTTTTGTCTAGCTAAAGGATTTATTATGCAGATGCTTCATTTAAGCAGATAAGTGAACAATGAACTACTTTATTAGACAGTTAATAGGCATCTCTGAAGCCTTATATGAATGACCTAGCAAATTAGTAGTTGTTTTACTAGTTTAGTTTCAAATTTAACTTAGAAGCTGACGGGACTTTTAGTCTATAAATTTATTTTATGGCTAATTCAATGCATGTTGAATAACTCTTTTGCAATTGGATTTTGTTTAATGGAACAACTAAAGTTTGACAATAGATGGATAACATGAGAAATAATTTCACTTCTCCTGATCGACTACACTGCTGCTACCAAAGAAAATCGTTTCAATTCTGCTTTTTTATGTTTACCGTAATAATTCTTATTGTTCTGACATCTTGTTTAAATTCCCAATTAAATAGCTAGTAGAAGAAGGCGAGGAAGGCAAAGAGCGCTCCATCTTAAGGTTGAAACTTGAAGTTCCAATGCAGGTAACCATCAGTTCTTCCTGGTACTTTGAAAATAGACTTGCTACTTTTGCTAATTTTTTTTAAAACCACATTTGTTTTAAATGTTTTATCTTTCTTTTCAGTGTTCACATTGTTATTTCTTTTAGCATTTCATTTCTGCTTGTAATATATAGGAATATGGAAACTTACTAATTTTAATGTTTGGAAGAAGAAGTCTTATAGGCTGGATTGGAAACCCTAGGAGAGCAGATTTTAAGGAAATATGATGGAAAATGCGCTACAAGTTTGCGTAGTTATAAGTTTGCGTAGTTATGATCTGTCTTATATGTTGATACTGCACTTTATTAACTCTTTACTGGCAGTTGAATGACTTGAAGTGATAAGTACTTAGGATTTAATGAATAAGTAACGGTGATTATGATTAATTAGATCAACAGAAGAAATGCATTTAATATTGCTCATGAAAAAGCAGTTCTATGAAAGACTTGGTTAAAATTAGAATAGAACTTTGTACTCTTTATTGCATTTACATGTTTTTGATCACTTACATGGTGTTCTTGTATGTATTCCGGTGTATTGCACATTGCATTTGCGTGCTCTTGGAGATATTGTGATTGAGTCTAACAGCAGTATCATATTCTTGCACATGATTTGAAAAAGTACCCAAATTTTGATCATATATGTGAATATTTTTTAATTTAGAATGCATGCATCATTTTCATTTTTGAATCAAAGAATGCCTTTTTTTTGGTTGCTTGTAAATAAGTGTTGTAAATTTGTTGGCACTTGTTTTCTAATTCTAACTTTTTTGTGTGTTGAACATATTTTTGTTTGCTTGTATTTAGTTGGCTTTAGGGATTGTTATTTTGCCTTAAAAAAAAACCCTCATTTGGTCATAATTTTCCTATGTAGTTGTTATTCACATTTTTTAGTGTTCTGGATAGTCCATGGGAAGTTATGCTTATGCTTGTTGGTGAGTTGCCGATTCCTCTGTTGCCATTTATGACCAATTTTCTATTCAGTTTTGATTCTTGCAGTTCTTTCAATACGACTTGTACATCATTTTGAGTGTCCATGTAATATTATTTTGTAATTTTAGTTGTGTTATTGTGTTCAGAAGGTCATTTTAGTTTTGTTCATTTCAAGTTTGTTTACTAGAAATTTTGGCAATTCCACGATGTCTCTCCTGCGTATATGGCATCTCTGAGGAGTGTTTGGCCTTTCCATAATATTTAAAAAGCGTACATGATCGATATCTAGGACACAACGGCTCGGGGTTTTCATACCCACTACGCTTAAAAAAAAAATGCTAGGCCTTCAATACTTTACACAAAATTAGATATGGATTTCCTAGCTGGATTGGAACAACAAGCATGAGTATGTAGTTTTGCATTATCCTCGTCGCGTTGGAGCAACGCACATGGTAGATATTTTGGATATTCATAGACCTTTGTTACATGCACAATAAAATACAGAAGATTTTTCCGTCGTGTTGGAACAACATGATCAAGCACTTATTTATGACTTTTTCCGTCATATTGGAACAATACACATTGGTACTTAAATTTGTTCCAATGCATATGAATTCTAAAACTTTTGCAATTATTTTCTTGCATTTTTACCTTTGCAAGTGAGAGGAAGAAAATTTTTGGCGATGAGATTTCAATGAAAATGAAAGCACAAATTACTATATATATATATATATATATATATATATATATATATATATATATATATATATGTTCCAATGCATTTGAATTCTAAAATTCTTGCAATTACTTTCTTGCATTTTTACCTTTGCAAGTGCGAGGAAGAAAATTTTTGGCCATGAGATTTCAATGAAAATGAAAGCACAAATTACTATATATACATACATATATACATACACATACATATATATCTCCTTTAATTTTTTTTGAAAGCTTACTCTTACTTTTTTTAGAGGGAGAAAGTAGATGGATATGGAATAATGGAGAAATAGAAAGGATGGAAAGAGAAATATTGAGAGAGAGGAAGGTAGTGGTAGCTGCTGTCGAGTGTGATGAGGTTATGTGGGAGTTTTAGGTTTGAGAGTGTGTGAGAGATGGAGAGGAGAGATGAGCGGACGAGGGATCAAGAGAGAATTTAGGTTTTAGATAAAAAATATTATTTAGTATTACTATATATTTTTTATGTAAAGTCAAGTTAGGGCAACTAGGTCAGGACAGATGCTGAAATGAGGATCATATGGGATATAGGCAGCATGGCAAAAATCGAATAGAGGAACTCTCTTTAATTTCCCCTAACCCCTTTAATATTTTTTCCAAAAGCTTGTTTTATAATACCTATAAATATAGGCTGATATGCATTGTAATTTTCAATTTTGGAATGAAATAATTTTGTGGAGAAGTTTTTTTCATTTGTTTGGTACTTGATGGCTTCAAGTGTGTATCTTTTCTTTGATAAGATTATATAGTTATCTTTAATTTTTTATGTTACTATAGATAGGGGTGTCAATTCGGGTCGGCGGGTCGGGTTCGGGTCGAACCCGAAATTGACCCGGCACTGTTCGGGTCAACCCGAACCCGACCTGTTTTTAAAAACGGGTCAGGTTTCCGGACCCAAACCCGACTCGATTCGGGCCCGGGTCAACCCGACCCGACACGAATGACCCGAAGTTGACCTAAAATTGCTAATTTTCGGGTCAATATTCGATTTTCGGGTCAAAATCGTGTCAATCTCGGGTTTTCGGGTCAAATATGAGTTTTCGTGTCACTTTCGTGTCAATTTCGGGTTACTGGGTCAACCCGAACCCGACCCGATTTTTAAAACGAGTTGATTTGTTCAACCCGAACCCGACCCGTTTCAAGTTCGGGTAGACCCGAACCCGGATTTTTCCGGGTCGGGTTCGGGTCGTATTTCGGGTCGTGTCAAAAATTGACATCCCTACTTATAGATCCTTTTAAATACCTACTCTAAACTATTTACAACTCTTCCTCCACTTCATTAGCATCATTTAAGACTGATAAACTAACAACCAAAATCATAAAACCCTTCTAAATACTTCCATATAGCCATTAGCAAAAAATAAAAAAACACTTGTACTTAGTTTTATTCCCTACACTTCAACATTTTCTTAAACTCCACTAAACTCTACCATGAACTCCATATCACAATTTCATATCCTAAGCTAACATTTCATCTTCATTTGCAATCATTTATCTCATATAAATGTCACTCTGTAATTGATTTTCCAAATCAGCCCAAACCAGCCCAATCTGGATTAATCTTAGCATTTCTACTTATATACTCTTCTAGACCCCTCATCAATCCACCATAAACTTTAAAGCGCTTATCTAAATATCAAACGTAAGATCTATAACCTTTCCTTGCCATTAATATCACCAAAAGTCTACCCACCATCATCACGAACAAGCACACTAAATCAATTGAAGTCAAAACTCATATATTCACCCTAGTCTACCAATGTTACCGAAGAGGTGTCGATCCATTGTTGCTAATCTTGTTCTCTACATTTATTACTTGTTGATATTGGTGAATTAGTTTTGTTGGTATAACATGGATGATGAAATCATGGGATTTTGCCAAGGCAAGCTTTCATTTCACTAACCATTCCTCATCAATTCAATTGAAATGTAAACATTAAACTTAACCTAAAGCCTAAGCTGTTATCTTTAATCAAGTGTGCTCTCCCGTGAGTGGGAGGACCAATTAACTATGGTTGGTTGTACCCCCAGGAAGTCTCTACCCAGGTCTAGTAAAAAATGGTGCAACATTAGGGGAAATCTACTTAAATAAAATCTAATCTACCTCTTGGAAAATGAACTTCCATGTTCAAAGAGGGATTTGTGTTTTTCATTAACAATCAATATAATTTGTTTACCTCTTTTAGTGACACATGTTATAAATCATAAAGTTCAGGTGGTGATAGTCAATGCAGTGAAACAACCTTTATACTGGCTATAAGATGTTAAAATAAATGAGAGAGTAACCTTTCATGCTTTGGAGGACTAAATCTGATGGTTGTTAGCATATGCCATGTACACCTCATCAATCAAGTGTATAAAGCATACATCTTGATTTTATTTTTTTTAACAAAATTATGAAATGTTAAGCGATGCAGATTTTAATGCATTAGATCATAGGAGGTATCCATACTTCTTAGTCTCTCTTTCTCTCTCTCTCCCCCTCAATTCCTCCCTCCCTGTTGCCAATTTTCCTTCTATACCTCGCATTGGGGCCCTAACTCTCTTTCTCTCTATACTCTTTCTTTCTCTCTGTATACTCTCTCTTTCGCTCTCTCCACTCATATAAAAATGGGAGATTATTTTTCTTTTAGAAGGTATTTTTTGAAAAATATGATTGCAATATTGTAGTGTCAGTCTTGTGAGCAACACCTAATTAATTATCTGATCCTAAATATCGTTACTCTTTAGGCACCTAATAGATGACCTAAACTAACCTTTGCAACATACATGTAACATTAAAGTGTGCTAGAGAGTGAGATGTGAATAATGAGAATTTGTGGTTCTATATGTTATGGATCCCAAGCGTATTTAATTTACCTTTTATTTTACGCTGTCAGAATTTGTCTGCATAAATCATCTATATTACGAAGTGCTTTATCTAGTTTGTCAGAATTTGTCTGCACAAATCTTGATCCACTCTCTTTGCTGCGTTCTTTCCATTAGTTTATTATCTTTTTTCTTCTTAATCGAGGCAGTTAATACCTTTTTTTCACAAACTTAGTCTGATTGGTTGATACCTTTTCACAGGCTGTTCTCAACTTACAACCCCCACTCGAGTACTCGAAAGAAGTCAATGATTACAAAAACTTAATCAAGACTTTGATTATGGGTAATATGTTTTTCCTGGTCAAACTTACTATTAAGGCATATTCCATTCATGCAGTTTATCACAAGGATTAAGTTTAGCATACATAATTGCTAGTTCTCCATCACGAGTTTCACTTTGTATTTTTTGTTTAAATGTCTGTTCTAAAATTTGTTCTATCTGCTGGTTCTATTTTATTTAAACTAGTTTTCATCTCGTCGGATAAAGGAGATGTTTTATAATACTGCCATTTTATGAACTTTGGATCCTCTTCTGTAATCACTCTTGCGTGAACTGTTGCAAAACAGACTTGAAATCGAAAGGGCTCTGACGCTCACAAAAGTGAATTCTAGAACAGCCTATTTGCAACCCAGGCATTAGAGTAAACCTACAGGCTTCATAGCACCTCACTCTTATGCACAAAGCACAACTGAATTATTATCCCTTTTTTTTATTTTGCTGCGAAAATTGTATATCAATTATTTGATAGTTTTTTTTTTTTCTTGTACTGGAGTAATAACTTACTACTTCATCAATTTAGCATGATCCATGACATTTAATTTTTTCTGTTCCCTAGGTTTGATCGCTAGCATTAACACGTTTTCTCGTTTGCTCGAATTTTCCTTTCTTAGTATTTCCTAAAGTTAGTAAGTTGTAGTTGTCTGTTAGATGTCAGAATTATTCAATAGTATAGTCAAGCTTATGGCTATGAGAACTTGAACTTTATTCCACTCAACACTTGTTGCTCTTACTCTTAATCATTTTTGATTAACGCATCTTTCTGAGAATTTTTTAGCAAATGTTTTTTCATACAAGTAAACATTTTGTGGATTTAATTGGGCAGCTTTATTGTTGTTTCCAACATCAGTATGTAGATCATTTTAACGCTAAATCCATGTTTTTAAATGAAATGTTCTTTTTTAAAATTTCTATAGTTCTAAACTTTCTTTGATCTCCAGTATTTTCCTATTTTGTGTGCAGTTTAAAAAAATGTGGTAATGCCAAATTGTTTGTTGTCTTTGAGTGTTTGATGCAGCATTCCATATTAATCGAGAAGTGTTGGAAAGTGCAAGGCCACAGTAGTACATTATTTTTATTAAAAATTCAAAGGGATATAATTTTTGAGAGATACAGGCTCTTCTAAAATAAAAAGATAGCCAGGTAATTATTTAAGGCCGTAATTGGCCACATAAATGAGGGGCGAAATAAGGAAGAAGTTTGCCTATTCAATTTATAATAATGCATGGCAAGAATGCAAGGAATAAATCTATTCACTTTACGAACAAAGGGCTGGCGGACAACTCGTAAGGATGGCGTGACAATAGGGAATAAAATAACTAAAAGTTGTGACTGCGAGGAGATTAGCTGGTGCACTGCCAGCAGGTAGCCTTCAGCTTGACAGAGGGATGGAATAGACTGGTGAGCGGGTTGGCACTTGCAGAAAGGTAATAGACTAGCAGGGGTTGGTTTAGCTGGCCCGACAATTAGCTAGCAACATCCAGAGTCATGAATTGATTTATGGGAGAGTTGTTGTCACGATCCTGCCCGGGTAGCTCATATATACGAGGCAGGAACGAGATCGAACATTTAAGTTAATCACAATTCGTCTTTTCAATGTAATGGTAAAGATATGCAAGAACAAAAGCGCCTCTAAAACTTTTAATTCCAAACCACAGGTTGTTCATAATATACAAGATGGCGAAAATTTAATATAATCATGCTCTGCAAGCCATCCAAAAATTTAAAGAACTACAACAACTACAGAAAACGGTAAAAGAACTTGCCACCCATTGCGCGTCGACTGTAGGTAAACCGCGGGTGTTCGGCCATCACCTAAGAGTAGGTTCTCCTGAAAATTTCCCAAAACTAGGGAATGAGCTACACTCAGCAGAAATTTCTAATCCTAAACATGCTCATTTGACTAAAAAATGTACATGCTTTAAGCAAAAGGGAACATGTGTTTCTTTTCTAACTCATAATGTCTTGATTAGGTCATAATGAAAGATAATATCTTGTTTATGTCATAATGAAAGATAATGTAGGTGTCATATGCATATGTCATTTAGATGTGTATAATGCATGTCATCTCACTTATTTAACATATTCAACAGTCCCGGAGTACCAGGGGTGTACTGATCAGGTACACAAACCTCTTTTGACCATTTATTTCTTTTTCCTCATTTGCCCCAAGGGCCATCATGTTCCATATTATTCATATGTGCCTTTGGCACCGTCTTTGGTACTCCGTATTCAATCATGCACAATTTTTTTTTTTATATTATTTCATATGCACATATATTCCTTCCATTGCATACAAAGTCATATATGTTTCCATGAACAAATGTGTGACATAAATCTCTAATCATGAATTTCATAACTTCTAATACAAAGCATGAAAGAAATAATGAAGTAACTAGATTGCATGTGTATGGCATAGTAACTACTATTCCATTTCTCAAATAAATAACAAAATAATATAAGCATGAGAAGGAAAAGAATTTCCTACCTCCAAAACCTATGAAATCCGCTTCTTCTCCGTTTTCTTTACTCTTCTTCTTGCCACTACCTAAAGACAAATAAGTCAATTTAAACTTCTTGCCAAAGTAAACTTTAGGTTTCAAAATTTCTTTGATAGACTTCCCATAATCTTCTTCCACCTATCCTTAAGGACAAAGAACATCAACCTCATACAAATTTTTTTATAGTTTTATAAAGTAATTTCGGATTTAATTAAAATAGAAAATATAGGAACTTAAAAAGTCATCCAACAATTCATCCTAAATCCTTCTAAAACATTCCTCTTTCTTTTACTTATAAATAAATTCTTATTATTTTCGGAATTAAGCATAAAATAATAAAGAAAATCTTATTTTTGTTCAAAATTAAAATTTCTTTTCTTTAGAGACCTCTCTAAACTCTTAGGAATATGTTTTTCAATACATGCAAGCTTTAGTTGACTTCATTTGGAAAAGCCCTAATTTCAAAAATCAAAATTTCACAAGAAAACTTTGCATTTGCTTTATAACATCCCTTCCCTCATTTCTCCTAACAATTGCATACAAAAATAAGTCAAAAGAAGAAACCCTAATTTTCGGATTTCACATTTTTCTTAAGAAATCTTACCATTTATGGTATAAAATAATAGATCCAAACAAGGCTTAAAGGTTTTCTAAATAAATCCCAAAAAAAATCAAACCCTATAATTTCTCTATGCAAAAATCTCATGAAAATTTTCATTTCTCTTAAGAACAACTTACCTCAAGTCTTCCTCTATGATTTTCCTAAAGATTCTTGCCGGAATCTCACCGAAATCTCGCCGGCCACCGGCTTGAAAGGAGTTCCCGCCGCTTCCCCCTCTCCCGTCGCTCTCTCTCTTTGGGTCGGCCGAACAAAACAACAAGGGACCGAAATAATCGGTCCCTTAAGGCTTATGAGGGTTTTAGAAATGAAATTTACGCATGTGCCCTTGACCTATTCATTTCCCTTTAAAGCTCTTAGGGGTAAAAATGGAAGTTTAGCCAAAATTTACTTAAACAATCTTCGGCGAATTTTAATTCTCAAATCGTGCGAAATTAGGTATAAGTTCTTTATACCGTTTCGATCGAAATTTCGAGACGAATCTAATGAAATTTATTTCGTCAATTTCCGACGACATCGAAATTTCACTTAAGTTCGTCGCAGCACATCGATATGCGTGCGACGCACTCAAATGACGACTTTCGGGTTTTACAGTTGTGGCCTATCAGGAGCTTACGTGGAATTAGTTTGTTTTTTGAATTTATTGCTGCAGTAATTGAGGAACTATGATGCACGGACACTGACACGGCGACACGGACACGACACGACACGGACACGGGACACGGCTTTTTTTGAAAATATAGGACACGGGTACAGCGCCAGTGGCGGAGCCAGAAAATATATCTAGGGGGGGCCTAAAATTTTTTTATTTTAATTTTCCTTCAACTTTTTACATCCAAGCTTTGGACCAATATAATCAGTATTAAAAATGATAAAACTTTGATAGTGAATTAGTTTATTTTCTTCCTTCACAAAATAACTTCAATCATCAAATTACTTGATTTCTGCTAGAACATGTTTAATATATTAACTAAATATGTGATATTAAAAATCTCATTGCACAAAAAAATCATAAAATCTCTTTAATATCGAATCAATATAGGATTAAGATGATATCAATCAAGAAAAAAAATGTAAATGAATAGGAAATTAAATTGAGAGTGATTTGAATGGATGATCAATCTTGATCGTGGACTATTTTTTGGGCATTTAAATGTCTTAGTGATATCAGAATTCAACAATCTTGGACTCGTTGGATTCGTCTTGTCTAGCCGCTCGATTCGACTATAAGAATGTCATGTTTGGAAACCATTTGGTAATACAAATTATGATTTGAACCTTCCAAATATGCTTCAGGCCTTTGATTTGGAGTAATTTGGGTTTGGATTGAGTTGAATTTGGTGTTGTTGGGTTCGTATTTTTGAGACGTTCAGTTCGACTATAAGTTAACTGAAATCGGATTTCACATGGTCTCCGATTTAATTCTTGAAGTTTCCAACTTGATTTTGTCTTGAGATTAAAAAATAAAATTTTCAATTTTTTAGGGGGGGCACGTGCCCCCCCTTGCCTCCCCCTCCCTCCGCCCATGTACGGCGCGGACACGGCAATACATTTTTTTATATAATATATATATATATTAATGTAATATCATATTAAAAATGACAAACAATAATAAATGAATGACATGATAACTTGTCTAGCTTATAATATAAAATATTTAGTACAAAATATCTAGTACAACCACAAAAATATAAGCAAATAATCACTTACTACAACATCAAGCATTCAAGCTTCAACTACTATGATTAGCTTTAGAGGTTTGTTTTTGGCCTTCAATATCATCATCATTGAATATCACTGCTTTCTACTCTTGTTTAACAAGAGAAAGATTTGTAATTGTGCAAAAATGGAGGAGATGAAATTACCTTCACTGCCAAAGAGAAATGAAAATGAGAATATTCGATGAATGGGTATTAAATGCAGGCGTTGATTTGGTGTTGTGGATAGAAAATAAGAAATTTAGTTTAAATCTCGCAAAATATAAGAAATTATATTTTTAAAAAATTATAAAATATTTAAGATTTGCGCGTCGGACACTCGTGTCCAATTTGTTTTTAATATTTTTTTAATCGGACACATTTTCGGCGTGTCCGACACATGTCGGAGTGTCGGACACGGTGTCGGACACTGCACGCCTCTTTGAGGAGAAGTGTCGGTGCATCATAGTTGAGGAACTAATTTTAGGATTTTCAGGCTTCCCACTCAAGTTGGAAATGTATGTTGTCAAATTGTGATTGGTTATGAGCTTTAGTAAGGATATCAACATTTTGAAGTTATATTAGAGTGTAATTAGCTTGGATGATTTCTTGTTCAATTCTTTGTAAAGTATCTATCAATCTCAAATTGCTTAGTACTATCACAGTATATATAATTTTTAGCAATGTTAATAGCAGCTTGATTTTTACACCTCATTATGTAGTGGAAACTTTTAAACTATGAGAAAATGTTTAAGCCATACACATTCATAATGATCTTGAATTTTTCTTTAGCATTGCTCTGTGAGCTGTAACAGACTATTTTTTGCTTCTTTTTAGGTTTACATCAATTGGTTCAACTATGATCTTGTGTGCATATAAGTTCCACAATCAGTATTCTTCTTATACTAGGTACTGGTGCTTTGTAATGTCTGTTGAGCATCACAGTAGTGTTTATGCTGTGATTATTGTCCAAAACATTATAGAGTTGGATTTTATGCAGAATGCTGCCTTTGTTGATGCATAATTATGTTTTTATTGCTTCTCTGTCTTTAAAGTTTATGATCAACTTCTTTTAATAGAAGTAATTGAAGAAATGCAAGTCGATGGTAATGAGGCAGTGTATCTGGAATGAAACTGATAGGAAACACTTGTAGATCTCAAGTTTTTCCTATCAATCTTTGGAAAACAACAAAAATCCTAAAAAAAAATCCGCACAAAATCACAAAAACAGTAGATAATTTATTTTATTTGATGAAAGGGAAACAGAAAATAGCAAGATACAATTGATCCTCTATTCGAGAGGAGGATCGATCTCTCCCAAATCTCTAGACGCCATTAGAGCCCAAAAGAAAACCTAAATCTAGGAGATCTCAAATTTTAGCCAAATTCAAGATGCCCTAACCCTAGGAAAACAAATTATTTAATGCATACAAATCAAAAGGAAAACCCTAAACAGTCTCTACATTTAAATTTTCCTGCCAAATCCCTCAAAAATCCTTTTTAAAATGCTCCGTTGGCTTTGGCGGCTCACATGGCTCGTACAGTGTGGCGAAAGTCCTCCGCCATTTTTCGTACGGGCCGGTCCTGTGGCATCGGCTGGACCGGTCTAATAGACTGATCTAATAATACTCCCCTCCCAAAGATCCATCTTGTCCGCAAGGTGGAAAGATGACACCCTTCATTCCTTCTTCATCACAAACGGTAAGAACCTGAAGAGTTTGATTCTTACATCTGTGCTCCGGCGTATACTTCTCGTCACATCTGAAAAAGATCCCCTTCGCCATCTTCTCCTGTAATTCTGTTTCTATGAGCTTCTTAAAGGTGTTCCTAGGTTTTCCTCTAGCAGTCTTCTCTTTAGAAGTCTCCCTAAGAGTACCCAGTGTTGGCTCCTTATTTGCTAAAAAGGTGGTGGTCATCTTGTACGGGCCTCCTTAGCTGCTACCTCTCTCTCCAGGTGCCTCTGATCGTTTACTAATTGAGCTAGCTCCATAGCCTCTCCCAAGTCACGAGGCCTCATTACTCTAACTGCTGCCCGGATCTATGGTGTCAATCCCTTCATGAAGTTCCCCTCTATCACTGTCTCAAAAAGGCGGTCCAATCGGCTAGCAAGGTACTCAAACCTCTCCCGATACTCTATCACTGAACCATCCAGCGTCAAGGCGAAGAACTGCTTGTAAAAGTCTCCTCCCCTTCCAGTTCGGAAACGTTCTTTCAAACAATCCTTGAACTCCCTCCAACTCCATATGAGTCGTCGCATATCCCTCCATCGGTACCAAGCCAAAGCTTTCCCTTCCAAACATAGGCTTACTGATGTCAGTCTCTCCTCCGTCAACCCTTTGACAACGAAGTATCTTTCAACCTTGGAGATCCACCCGTGCGCACCCCCCTCCCCCCTCAAAGATTGACATATTCAATTTTCTCACCCTTGGGTCACACCCGTTTCCCCAAAATCCTCCATAATCTCCCATTCTTCAAAGAGGAGGTGCTCCCCAATTGTCATGATCTTCCCTCCGGTGATCATACCCAAACCCTTCATCAAAATCCCCTCTTCTTCTTTCAAAATCAGCACCCTGGCGCTCGAAATCATCCCATCTTCTTACAAATTCAACACCCCTTCTTGCGTAGCCAATGCTCATCTCCACCTTAGAAAGTGATTCTAAAGAAGGCATTCTGTTTTCTCCCTCCAGGGTTTCCACTTCTGAATTTTCCCTTCCCCTAAACATGTCAGGGTTCGCATCTTTTCCATGGCCGCCGGTAGTTTCCTTTTCTTCCGATGTCACCGGTTTGGTTTTAGCTTCAAGCAATTTCTTCAACTTGTCTTCCCACCACAGCGAACTTTTCCTCCATCCTTTCATTGATCGATGCGATTTGATTTCGAAAATTAGCCATCTTCTTCTCAAAATCTGCTTTGAGTTGCCCAAGTTCTCCATCCAAAACTTCCATTATCCTTCCAGCCATTAATCTCCTTAGATTAATGTGCTATGATACCAATTTGATAGGAAACATTTGTAGTTCTCAAGTTTTTTCTATCAATCTTCAGAAAACAACGAAAATCCTCCAAAAAAATTCGCACAAAACCACAGAAACAATAGATAATTTGTATTATTTGATGAAAGGGAAACAGAAAATAGCAAGTACAATTGATCCTCTTTTCGAGAGGAGGATCGATCTCTCCCAAATCTCTAGACGCCAGCCAAATTCAAGATGCCCTAACCCTAGGAAAACAAAGTATTTAATGCATACAAATCAAACGGAAATCCCTAAACAGTCCCTACATTCAAATTTTCCTCCCAAATCCGTAAAAAATCCTTCCTAAAATGCTCTGTTGGCTTTTGCGGCTCACGTAACTCATACAGGGAGACATACGTCCTCCTCCATTTAGTGCACGGGTCGGTCCCGTTGGACTGGCTAGACCGGTCCAATAGACCGGTCTAACAGAAACTTGTTTAGTAAATCAATTAGGATTGCATTTATCGGAAGACCAACACCTTATAATAATGGAATTTTGGACAGAAGGTTTTTCGCTTTTCTAATCAATTATGATAGTTTTCCTCAACTCATTATGTCAAAAAAATTTACTTTTTAAGATGGAGGGAAAGAAGAATGAATTGAGAATGTTACCTGGAAAATTGATTGTAAAAGTAAAGAAAACTTTGTTTGGGTTTTCCTTATGTTACTAACTGTATTGATGGAAAAGACCCATTTTCCTGGGTACATGATATCATATGCATTGCTGGTAGAGCAGGGGCACTATGCCATCTAACTTCTCCCTGATCAATTGTGTCATTTAAGCATTGAAGCTTTTTGCAATAATTACCAATTTTCTAAGATATTTCAGATGCCACCATTAATTAGGTTCTAAAACGGTTATTGAACCCTGAGAATTTCACCAAAATTATGCTTTAATCAGAAACCTTCATTTTGTATTTTCTTTTCATGTTTGACTGAAAACTAATGTGGGATCGCACCTTTCATTGCATGGAAATTAAACAAAAAAAATCCACCACCAAATACCTGCATATTTTTAATTTTATTCTGAAAACCTTCTGTCTGTTGAGCTTGATTTGTCACAATTCTGCTAGGATTTCAAAACCTTCGGTTTCATTCATTTCCTAGCCACTGTATTATTATCGGCTCATCGGCTTATATTGCAGGAATGAAGACCATAATTTGGAGCATTACCAATGCTCATCTACCTCGCCCTCAAAATCAGGTTAAATTTATACAAAGATAGGGAGTTGCTTTTTTATTATGGATGTAACTTATCTTTCTCATGTTATTTCATCAGGTATCACCTGGACAGGGGAACCTTCAGCAAGTGCAAGTGTCACCATCTTCTAATTCCTCGCTTCCACAAGGATTTAAAGGAATGAGAGAAGATGAGGTATAACCTATCAGATTTATCTGTATTTCATCTTTTCAGTTTTCCAGTTCATCCTGTCCATCTGAATTCAATTTTATTAGGTAAGAAAAGCATCTGGTATTTTGAAGAGTGGTGTGCATTGCTTAGCTCTTTTCAAAGAGAAAGAAGAGGAAAGGGAAATGCTGCAATGTTTTTCACAAGCTTTAGCTATAATGGAAGCTCGGGACCTTATGGACATGTTTGCATTGCGAATGCCTGAACTCTTTGACTGCATGGTTACTAACATACAGTTACTACATGTATTTGCCAACCTAATCCAAAATCCCAAGGTCCTCCGGCCCTTGGCAGATGTTATGGTTAATTATCTTGTTAGTAGCAAACTTGATGCTCTTAAGCATCCAGATTCCCCAGCTGGAAAACTTGTTTTGCAACTTTTTAGATACCTATTTGTATCTGTTGCTAAATCACCAGCAGAATGTGAGCGCATGCTGCAGCCCCATATTCCTGTTATATTTGAGATATGCATGAAGAATGCTATTGAAGTTGAAAAACCTCTTGGTTATATGCAACTGCTTCGAAGTATGTTCAGATCACTAAATGGTGGAAAGTTTGATACACTTTTGCGAGATCTGATACCTTCTCTGCAACCATGTCTCAATATGCTGCTAGCTATGATTGAGGGACCCAGTGGTGAAGACATGAGGGATCTTGTATTGGAGCTTTGCCTAACCTTGCCAGCTCGTTTAAGCTCATTGCTTCCACTCCTTCCACGCCTTATGAAGCCTCTTGTTCTAGCACTAAAAGGCAATGATGATCTTGTGAGTTTGGGACTCCGGACGCTAGAGTTCTGGATTGACAGTTTGAATCCAGACTTTTTGGAGCCTAGTATGGCAAGTGTTATGTCTGATGCTATACTTGCTTTATGGTCTCATTTAAGGCCTCTTCCATACCCGTGGGGAACAAAAGCTTTGCAATTACTCGGCAAGTTAGGTGGACGAAACAGACGATTCCTGAAGGAACCCCTCATGCTTGAGTGCAAAGAGAATCCAGAGCATGGCCTCCGTCTTATACTAACATTTGCGCCTTCAACCCCATTTTTAGTACCCCTTGACAGGTGCATCTACCTTGCTGTAGCTGCAGTTATGAATCATGGTAGTGGAATGGATTCTTTTTACAGAAGACAGGCGCTTAAGTTTCTTAGGGTATGCTTGGTGTCTCTGTTGAATCTTCAGGGTAACATAATGGTCGAAGGTGTGACTCCTACTCTACTGGGAACATTATTGGTTTCTTCAGTGGATCCTTCGTTGCGGCGCACGGATACTGCAGATATGAAGGTTGATGGAATTCTATGCTGTTTTATACATCCCCTCCCATTTGCACAGTTCTTAATTTTTGTTGCATTTATCATGTCACCTATGCATTGAGTTTCTCAAATCACAGTAGCTATAAATTAAATGAATTATGCATTTTCATTCCATTCAAGTGCATGTGTTATTGTGGGCATGCTTGCATGATAATTTTGTGCTTGCTTGTTCTTATGATGTTTGTGTATTCATCTGTGTGATTGTGCAGAGTTCCGTCTGCATTTGTGCGTTCAAAGGTGTGATGATGTGTTATGTGCATGAAGTTCTCCACAATTTCAAAGCATCCTCCTGCTTGCACACTTGGCCTTCATTACTTGTATTGATCGTTTTACTCTGCTTTACAAAGCTTATTTTTGGTCTGTAGAAGTTTCAATATGATAACCAGTGTACCTAATGGCAGTTTATTTTTTAATTTTGACATTCTGCTTGTGCTAGTTTAGACAATCCTTAGTTTGCTTACAGCTTTGGTTATCAGGTTGATTTGGGAGTTAAGACAAAGACTCAGCTTATGGCTGAGAAATCTGTTTTTAAAACGCTCATTATGACCACCATTGCTGCAAGTGCAGACCCTGACCTCCAAGATTTGAATGATGAATATGTTGTCAATATCTGTCGCCACTTTGCTATGCTTTTTCATGTGGACTATCCTGGAAATTCCATGCTTTCAACGAATGTCAATCTAAATTCCAGATCAAGAAATAGTACTTCCAGTTTAAAGGAATTGGATCCACTTATTTTTTTGGATGCATTGGTGGAGGTTCTTGCTGATGAAAATAGGCTTCATGCTAAGGCTGCTCTTAAAGTATTAAATGTCTTTGCTGAAGCACTTCTATTCCTTGCTCGAGCAAAACATGCAGGTCTGCCAAGTTCTAGGAGTGGTCCTGCTACTCCAATGATGGTCTCTAGTCCATCTCTCAACCCAGTGTATTCACCACCCCCAGGTGTTCGGATCCCTGTCTTTGAACAGCTTTTGCCTCGCCTATTGCATTGTTGCTATGGAAGTACTTGGCAAGCTCAAATGGGTGGTGTCATGGGGCTTGGTGCTTTAGTCGGCAAAGTTTCTGTTGAGACCTTATGCATTTTCCAAGTGCGGATAGTTCGTGGCCTTGTATTTGTGCTTAAAAGGTTGCCAATGCATGCTAACAAAGAGCAGGAAGAGACGAGTCAGGTGCTTACGCAGGTCCTTCGTGTTGTGAACAATGTTGATGAAGCAAACAATGAGCCTCGCAAACAGAGTTTTCAGGGAGTTATTGAATTTCTTTCTTGCGAACTTTTCAATCCTAATGCATCTATTGTTGTTAGGAGAACTGTGCAGTCATGCTTATCTCTTTTGGCTAGTAGAACTGGCAGTGAGGTCTCTGAGTTGCTTGAGCCTCTGTATCCCCCCCTACTTCAGCCTTTGATAACGAGGTCATTACGTTCTAAGAACGTAGAACAACAGGTATACAAGCATAAATGTAATGCAATTTTGGGCAAACATGTTTTCCTTATTGGAATCCAACTTTTCTACTTACTGCACACAGGTTGGGACAGTTACAGCTTTGAACTTCTGCCTTGCCTTGAGACCGCCTCTACTTAAGCTGACTCCTGAGCTTGTCAATTTCTTGCAAGATGCTCTGCAAATTGCTGAAGCTGATGAAACTGTATGGGTTACAAAGCTTATGAACCCAAAAGTGGTTTCCACGTTAAACAAGCTTCGTACTGCATGCATTGAGCTACTTTGCACTGCGATGGCTTGGACAGATCTTAAAACACCAAACCATGCTGAACTGCGTGCAAAAATCATATCAATGTTTTTCAAGTCTCTGACTTGTCGTACCCCAGAAATTGTTGCTGTTGCTAAAGAAGGGCTTCGTCAGGTTCTTGTGCATTTTTCATCATTTATTGTTTGTGTGCCACGATAACAACCCTGCAGTTCAATTACATATATGAGCTGCTGAAATATTATTAATGCAAATTTATGCCACATAAATGCATTGTTGACTTATAAAAAAAATTGAAGAGATGCGAAGTACGAACCTGCCTCCGAGCCGGCCCCACCATGTACGATCTCTCCAAATGACACACTCCTTCGCTCCTCTAACTTCCCACACTGTATAAAACCTCCCCAAAGACCGCTCATTGGCATGGATTCTCGCTATACATCTGTTCGACGGGAAGTAAAGAAGAGAGCGGTTTAGAGTTTGCCTTTCATTTTCTCTTTTTGTCGTTGCTGTTCAAATTTGTTTCTTCGCAGGAGGCGAAGAGATTGCACACGCTGCTCCTTCTGCTCCATCGTCGCTGTTTGGCTTTGGTTCGCAGAGGCCGCACGCGCTGCTCCTTCGTGGTTTTTCGACTCCGATCCCTTTGATGCTGTCCGACTTCGTTCCTTCGCAAGAGGTACAAAGATTGCACGCGTCTCCCCTCCGGCTCCTTTGTTGTCATTCAACTTCGCTTCGTTCGGGTCCCTTCTTGCCGTCCGACTTCATTGCTTTGTGGGAGGAGTAGAGATTGCACAGGTTGCTCCTTCGGCTCCTTAGTGGCTGTCCGACTGTGCTCCTCCGACCCTAACCCGATTGGGCTCCACCAATGCAATAGACACTTTATTATATTATATATTATATATAATATAATATGATAATATAATGTTATATATTATATTGTTATATTAAAAATAATATAATATTATATATATTATAATAAAAGAAGAAAGAAGAAGGAAAGGAAGGAAAAAAAGAGAGAAGAAAAAAATAAAAAATGGAATTTCAAACAGGTGTCGAAGACCCCGGGCCGTCGTACCTTAGGTCCGGCCGGGATGGTTTTAAATTCGAAGACCCACGCCGTGATCTTAGATCAGGGTGGATGGTTTTAAATTCGAAGCCCCAGCGCCATTGATCTTAAATTTGGGCGGGATGAAATAAATTCGAAGACCCCACGCAATCGATCTTAGATCCTGGTGGGATGGTTCAAAATCGAAGACCCTACGCAGTCGACCTTAGGTCTGGGTAGGAAGAAATTATGGCTGTGCCGTCCCGATTTTCCCTCGGTGGGAAGGAGATGCCGAGAGGTTGTCGAAATTTCTGTGAAAATTATATAACTCTTTTTGAAACAATTGGAGAGAAATTCAATTTGAATTTTAATTAATCAATTAATTAATAGATTAAAATTCATTAATTAAAATAAATTGAATTTAAAATTTATTGATTGATTAAAAAAATCAAGAATAAGTTTAAAATTCGAGAGCATATCAAATTCAAGGGCTTTTAAAAAATTTGAGTTTTAAAATTAGAGGGCTTTGAAATTTAAATTTGATTAATTTGTTAATTAATTTATCAATCAATTGAATAATTATAAAATTAAAAAGCATTAAAAAAGAAGGGGAGAAGTTCCACTAATTGATAGATACAATATTGCTTTCCAACTCTCCAAAACACGTGACAAACTATGTCAACACTGTACAAACAACTCTATCAACTCAAACAAATACAGAACAACACTCTGCTAGCACCCCTATAATTGTATCCCTTGTGGTTACGAGCTCCTGCAGCTATCTGCGAGCTCTCTAAATAGCTGCAAGTGCCACTTACCTACAAACAAACAAATGAATGTCAGTACATCATAAATAAATTGAATGAATGCTGATAACACTAAGTACGAAAAAGCTAGTAGATCAACGATGCTAAAATATGGGTAGAGTAGTAGACTACTGTAGTAGGAAAAAGACTACGAGCACAAAACAATTAAAACACTAACCCAGTGTCAAAACTCCGAAGTATCAAAATAACAAACTCAAACCAACTCAAACAAGTACGAAACATATTTCCAAGCATTGTACAAGCAACTATTGTCTACTCAAACTATCAAGTTCAAAACCTTTGGGCAGCCTTATTTATAAGAATTCGATTGTAAGACCCACTACCCGGCAACTTTCAAAGGAAAGCCGTAAGCCCAACCTTAGGGGAAAATTTTAGGTAGAAATTGACCTAATCCCTGAACCCTAATTAAAACATTTGAAACTTCTAATAGAAGCTGTAAGTTCGACCACTGAGGGAAATATTTAAGTAATAACACAACCCTAGACCCCTCACCTGGGCATCCTAGTCTATAGGGCTTGGTTGTAAGACCCACAACTCAGGCCACTTAGCTTAAAATGCTAGGTCGTAAAACCCATCATTGGTCAATTTCTAAGGAAGCACTGAGACCTATCCAGCTGAAATATTCGGGTTACCCTTAGTAGAGGTCATAAGTCCCTACCCAAACTTAGTCACAAGGACAACTCTTGTTAAAAAATTAAGGCAAAAGCCTCAAGAGAGAATTTCATCTTTAAATAATGCTTTGAAATATAATAATTATGATTCCTATGTTGAAAGCATGTGGAATTGCTATCGTATGATCTCCTACCCAAATGATTAAAGCCTTTGGGCATCCTAGTTCGCTATCGGGCTACTTCTAAGTGAAGTTGTAAGACCCACGCTTTAGGAAAATTGTTAAATTAGTTGTAATGAGCCTAAAACCCAAATAATTAAATATAAACTTTCGGGCATCTTAGTCTAAAAGAATTAAATTGTAAGACCCTCTAATTAACCTCTAGGCATCCTCGCTTTAGAGTTAGGTTGTAAGGTCCATCCTCGGTCAACTCATAAATAGAGTAATAAACTCCAATTCTAAATTTAAATCCCCGTGTTACTTTCTATGAAAGCCATAAGTTTCAATCTAAATCTAAACTTCTGGGGTACTTCCTAAGGAAGTCATAAGTCCCGCTCCAATCCAAACTCCTGAGTTACTTTTAAATGAAATCATAAATCCCAAACTAAATAAATTTATGGGTATTCTAACAGATGTAAACCCCAAATCCCAAACCAAAAAATAAAAATAAAAACTAAAACTCAAACTTAACCACTTCAGTCTACTCGGGATCCCTGAGAGGAGACAACCCATGGTTGCTAATCAGATTTCCTGGACACTATGGTCAATGATTGTTAGTGTTGGTAGACTGAAATCTACGGTATACCTGGGACGACGGAACCATAGGATCTTGATCGGGTTTTCCTACATTTTCCAACTATTGAGACTAAATTACCTAAAATATATTCATCCTTAATCGAGAGTGTTGACCTCCACAGAAAATAAAAAATGCCAAGTCATCATACTTGCTGCCGCCCATATCCTACTCAAATCTCGCATTTCTGTCGTAGCCATCCCACAAATCCTGCTCAATATCAGCGACCCACTCTCTGCAAACGGTGCCGATTTCAGTCGCTTCATACACGCTCGCCTCGATCGTTGGATTTGCGTTTATAAAATATGAGGGAAGTCTAGTTCATTCCTCTCTTCCCAAGCGTGAGAGCTCCGACTCCTCTTCCTCGTCACTCTTCTCCTCTTCGCAAATCCCTCACAGCCTGCGGCTTTCCCACTCGACTCTCCCTCTCCGTCTCTGTCCGATCCGAAACGCCAACAGCTCTCTTCCGATCTCTAAGCCTGACGCCTCTTCCATCTCCTACAAGTCGAAGTCGAACCTCCACCTCAAATTCACAACCAAACTACACCTCCTCAGGCCGCCGACCTCCTCCCGTTCCCCTTGCTCCGTTCTATCCAACACAGAGAGAGGAGAGAGCACCTACCCGTTTGAAGCCCTAGCCCATCCGACTTCATTCATCCGGCGACATTCCCTTTCTCGGTTCGAAAGTCGGGCATTTAGATCGGAAGCAACATAGGGAGCTCATTTGCTGTGAAGGTAACGTTCTCCCTTTCGCATGCTTCTTCGGCTTGATCCCGTAAAACTTCCAAGCCGAGAGGGAGAGGGAGAGAGATTAGGCTTTTATTAAAATTATTTTTAATTAATCATAATTATTATGATTAATTATAATTGATTTTAATTGAAATAATTATAATTAATCCTATTAATTATAGTTAATTTTAATTAGAATTGATTTTAATTAATTGTAATTTATAATACTTAATTATTACTTGTTAATTACAATTTATTAAAGTTAATTAATGTTTATTAGTTATAATTAAAGTTAATTATAACTATTTATTTTAATTAATTTTAATATGTAATTAATTATTTTGATTAATTCTAATTAATTATTTAAAAATAATTATGATTAATAAATTAATTAGAATTGCTTAATGATAATTATAATTAATCCTTTTTTTAATAAAAAAGCTCCCCTCTACTCTATTCCCTCGGCGTTCGCTTCGGAACGGAATACTGCCCCAAGCACGCCTTTGGTGCGCGTGGTGGGATGGGACCCTGGTGCGACACCTACGACGAGGTAGACAAGTGAACCCTCGATCCACGTGCCAACACCAACAACCCCGCGAAGGTACGAATTCTTTTAAACTCAAAACTCTACTTCAATGTTCGTGGCGGACCGGAAAACCGCCCCAAGCACGCCTTTGGTGCGCGTGGTGGGATGGGACCCCGGTGCGGCACGTACGGCGAAGTGGGGTCACTTATAAGTACCCCCGAGCGGGGGGAAAGCAAACTGCCCTTTTTCATAAAACGCTTTTTAAAAAAAACCCCATGTACGCCTTTGTTGCGCGTGGTGGGAGAAAAAAAAACATAAATACAACCGCCACGGTGTCTCACAAACACCAACCGTGCACGTCTTTGTTGACGTGGCGGGTAGGCGACCTCTTGGTTTTTCCCCTAAACGGGGGAGATGTCAGGAGGCTGCCGAATTTTTGTCTGAAATAAGACAAGGACTTGAAATAATTTGGGACTTATGGACTTGATTCAAATAGACCGAATTGAACTTAAACTCAAATAAATTTGAAAATATAAAATTTGGAGCTTACATTTGATTTAAAAATCAAATGATTAGAACAATGAACTTGAACTCAAGTGAACTTGAGCTTGACTTGAACTTGTAAGGTGGACAAGAACATGAGAACTTGAACCACAGGGGACTTGGACTCTAGCTAGACTTGTGAACATGAGTTGGACTCAAAGAAATTGGCCTTTAACAAAATGAACTTAAAATTCAAATGAAATTGAAAAGAACAAGAACTCGGACAAATGATGAAGGACTTGTGTAAGACTTGAGTCGGACTCAAGCTGAACTGAACTCGAACTGAAGTGGACAATGAACTTGGACTCTACAAGTACCATAGTGGACTTGATATTGGACATTCAAACTCAAATAACTTGAATCAAATTACAAGACTTGAACTTGCAAATGACTACAATAACTCAAACTTGAATCAATTTGTGGACAATAAGAGACTTGCAAACTCCACTTGCTTATAAATAGTGATGAATCATAAAATTCCATGTCAGGATATGTTGTTCTTAAAAGGATATATATCATTTGTTTGCAAGCAATAATCAACAAGGAGATGTTGATGAACTAAATACAAAGGAATACATATGAAATTTGTCGTGAAAAGGAAGACTTGCAATGACTATAGAATCTACAAACATCATTCACTCATAAATGATGATGGAGACTCATGCAATCAAATGTACACAAGCTTGCAAGCAATGAAATTGATAAGGGCATGTAAGAAGATTATAGTAATCTTTTCTACTTCCACCTAGGAATACTAACGAAGAGATATAAATAGTGTAAGACAATACAACTTATCCACGAATGAGTATAGAAGACATGTCTACAATCAAATACATGAAGAATGGTGAAAGAGACATCATGTCCGTAGCACATTCAAGTTATCTATCAATTTTTTGATAAAGACACTACAACATCTCCATGGTCAACAATTATCCAACATCAGTCAAATGCACCAGCTCTCTATAAGCAAGGATAAGAAGAGCTGCAATACATATAATCTTTCTACGAATACGGCTGTATGTATAACATTCCATTTATGGTCGGGTATATGTAGAAAGACTTCAGTAAATGCAGTATCCTGAAATCAATTTCAGCCTATAAATGAAGACATCTATCTACCTACATGTAGCAGTTGCGGATGTACTGAAAAGATCAAAGACCACAACAAAATACATGGAGAATACGACAAGTGCAAGCAAATACAAATATCAAGCATGAGACTCGTTAGTGTACTACAATCTACCTGCATATATCATGCAAGTAGTTCACGACAGTCTATCTGTACAAAGCAGCAAACAACTGATCTAGAAGCTGCTACGCCACGCCACTGGATCCGCAACTTCTATGCAAGCAGACAGAAGGCATTTCATGAATATTCCAAAATACCCTCGCACATGTACTGTAGTTTGTACACACCTATGATCACCGACACTTCTCCTCAAAGAGGCGTGCAGTGTCCGACACCGTATCCGACACGACACTCGTCCGACATTCCTCCGACACGTATCGGACACGCCAAAAACGTGTCTGATTAAAAAAATATTAAAAACTAATTGGACATGCGTGTCCGACACGCGTATCTTAAATATTTTATAAGTTTTTTTAAAATATAATTTCTTATGTTTGGCGAGATTTAAACTAAATTTCTTATTTCCTATCCACAATACCAAATCAACGTCTGCATTTAATACCCATTCATCGAATATTTTCATTTTCATTTCTTTGGCAGTGAATGTATTTTCATCTCCTCTCTTTTTGTACAATTACAAATATTTCTCTTGTTGAATCAGAGTTGAAAGCAGTGATATTCAATAATGATGATATTGAAGGCCAAAAATAAACCTCTAAAGCTAATCCTAGTAGTTGAAGCTTGAATGCTTGATGTTGTAGTAAGTGATTATTTGCTTATATTTTTGTGGTTGTATTAGATATTTTATACTAAATATTTTATATTATAAGCTAGACAAGTTATCATGTCATTCATTTATTATTGTTTGTCATTTTTAATATGATATTACATTAATATATATACACTATATAAAAAAATATATTTACGTGTCCGCGCCGTACCCGTGTCCTGTATTTAAAAAAAAAAACGTGTCCCGTGTCCGTGTCGTGTCGTGTCTGTGTCGCCGTGTCCGTGTCCATGCATCATAGGTACACACTTAGGTACACTAAAAGAGGGTATACAATCAACACCCGTATGGGCCCCGGCGAGCGTGTTATTGATACACACGTGACGTCTAGAGATGCTGCGCGGGTTACTAAATTTGAACCCGATCCTCCTAAACATGTAAAAAAGAGTATACAGGGTATAATTACAAAATGCCCCCAAACACCTATATGGGCCCCGACGAGCGTGTTATTGGTACACACGTGACGTCTAGGGATGCTGCGCGGGTCAATAAGTGAATTCAAGTTCGAACCCGATCCTTTTATACGGGTCAATAGAAGTCGACAGGGATCGAACAATCAAACAAGTACACGCTGATGGTGACCGTTATATTTATTTTAATACATTCATATTAGATCTTCAAAGGTCTATAACAATACAAATTCACTAATAAGGGCATAAAACATACGAAATCCGATCCTCTATCGATAATTCGATAGAGTCGACAATATTCAATCAATAAAAGAGAAATGACCCCAAACACCCCGATGATGGCCGTGTTGAATGCTAATCTAAACCGGATGGGTTCACAAACATTTTTAAATGTTCCCAAATACTTTCAAGTTTCTCCCAAAAGTCCATTTCAAATACTCCAAAGCTCCACCCAAAATCCCAGAAAAATTCCAAAAATCTCAAAATCCCAAGAATATTTAAAAGGAAATAAGTTCATCAACCCACTTAAAGCAAAATTCATCCGCCATCCGCAATAGTTTGCCGAGGTGGACAAAATTCAAATACTACTTCAGCTCACAAAGAGCCAAATGCCTAGTCAAAAATATCACTAGAATCCATTCTCAAAACGGTCTACTGCCGATAACGACGTGGTACGTGTCCTCTGACTGGCGATCTGCCGCCAAATGGCACCGTGGGATAAACAATTATGACTCGATGCCCTCTGAACCGAGTGATTTTGCCGCCAAATGGCACCATGAAATACCGGTTGTGGCCATCGTCGTTACGTTCCTTATTGACATTAAATTCTTGAGATATGAATCAATAGGATATGATCGATAGGGCATAAAGCCCTCTGTTAGCTAAGGTGGATTCAAATTTGTCCCCTTAGACAAACATTCATCCCAGGTCTACAAGATCCCCTTGGACGAAGCAACCCACTCTGTCAGGTTGGGTCAACTACCTCCTCTGACTTAGTAGACCAGGGACCACGATGACCCGGGAAGACGGAACCATGGGATCTTGATCGGGTCTATCATCCATTACCCCACCATCCGCTTTAAGTGCTAGGTGGTGAAATTTTCTATTTTAAATATCAAAAATTTCAAACCCTTCCAAATACCAAAATCCAAACCCAACTTTTCAATACTCAAATCCATGCTGCTACTATATGCCAGATAACACGTATATTCTACGTATCTGATCGACGACTAGCCTTAATCGAAAGTTCTCTCTCATTATCGGGAGGGGTAATTAACTATAGGGGCTTGCGCCTATAGGAAACCAGAACTCAGATCATAAAGTCCTCACAAAATGAGGGCGAAATCTCTGGGTAGTGTCTTATCTACAAACCCATCTGCCTTCCAAAATTTACCTCGGAACTTATTTCGTTAAAACTCCCTCGCCAAAAATAAAAGGCGGGCGGAGGCCGGGGCCGAATATTCGGAGCCCACAGAGAGTTCTTTCTTACTCGTTAAGAGGGGTAATTAATTATGAGTGCTTACGCTCATAGGAAGTAAGGACCCCAGATCTTTAAACCCTGACACTACCATCAGGGGAAATCTGGTTAACTACAATTTGAATTAAGGGGAATAGAATCCTACGGCTACAAAGCGGGATTTATGCATTCGTTACATTTTTTTTCTTGAGCCAACATGCATGTACATATTTATCTATTTCGGACCGTTATATATGTATCTATGCAATACTTTCAGGTAATCCAGCAACAGAAGATGCCAAAGGATCTTTTGCAGAGCAGTTTAAGGCCTATTTTAGTTAACTTGGCACATACAAGATCACTTACCATGCCTTTGCTCCAAGGATTGGCCCGTTTACTTGAGCTTCTATCAAACTGGTTCAATGTCACTTTGGGCGTTAAGCTATTGGATCATTTGAAAAAATGGTTAGAACCTGAAAAGCTTGCTCAAACTCAGAAGTCTTGGAAGGCTGGGGATGAACCAAAGGTTGCTGCAGCCATGATTGATCTTTTTCATCTACTCCCACCAGCTGCTGGGAAGTTCCTTGATGATCTTGTCACAATAGTAATTGACCTGGAGGGAGCACTTCCCCAGGGACAGTTTTATAGTGAAATTAACAGTCCATATCGGATTCCACTCGCCAAATTTTTGAATCGTTATGCATCAGAAGCTGTTGATTACTTTCTTGCACGATTAGATCGCCCAAAATATTTTAGGCGGTAAGCATATGATATACCATAGGAAATAGGAGGTGCCAGAAGATGAAATGTTAGTGATCCACATTCTTTGATTCTTTCAGGTTCATGTATATAATTTGCTCAGATGCAGGTCAACCCTTGAGAGAAGAGCTGGCCAGGTCACCACAAAAGATAATCTCCAATGCATTTCCACAATTTTCTTCACCAGCTGATGGGTCTTCTAGTCAAAAATGTTCTGCTATGACTGAAGAAGCGTTTAATAATCCCATTTCAGAAAGTTTTTCTGCTTCATCAACGAACTTGGGAGCAAGCTCTGATGGCTACTTTCATGGACTTTATATTATCTCAACTTTGGTTAAATTGATGCCTGCTTGGCTTTATACCAATAGAACTGTGTTTGAAACTTTATTGCGAGCTTGGAAGTCACCAGCCAGGGTTGCAAGGTTACAGAATGAGCAGGAATTAAGTTTACTTGAGGTTAGTCTGGCAGTACATGTAACCTTTCTAGCATTCTGCTTTGCTTATCGTCTTTTGAATTTGATTTCTTTGACCACATTGTATGCTTTTTATATATTTTATTTAAATTATTGATTCCATTTGAAACCTTCTGAGGTTC
The DNA here is from genome assembly GCA_016618105.1 of Dendrobium huoshanense. Lineage (NCBI taxonomy): Eukaryota > Viridiplantae > Streptophyta > Magnoliopsida > Asparagales > Orchidaceae > Dendrobium > Dendrobium huoshanense. The sequence goes on along the minus strand of CM028360.1, from coordinate 6,545,219 downwards.
ACCTTATCATTATTTAAACAGATGGCTTTTAGAAATGCTTCGTTATTGGGGATATGCTGTTGAGTGTAAACCATAGAAAATCTTTGATTATTGTATTCATCATATTATCAACTATTTTGCTTTTTCTTAAACAAGCAGGTCAAGGAAAGCAAATGGCTTGTTAAATGCTTTCTCAATTATTTAAGGCATGATAAGTCGGAAGTTGGAGCTTTGTTTGAAATGCTATCAATTTTCTTGTTCCACAGTCGCATAGATTATACTTTCCTAAAGGAATTCTATATTATCGAGGTAAGTATGGTTTTAGATATTTTTATAAAGTCATCTTTTACAATGCTTACTTTTCATTTTTATCCTTTTCCTTTTTCTGTATCAACATTTGCTTTCATAAGGAGTATATTGATAGTATTGGGCTTCAGGTTGCTGAAGGACATCCACCAAGCTTGAAGAAAGTAATTCTTTTGCACTTCTTGAATGTCTTCCAGTCAAAGTTATATGGTCAAGATCACTTGGTCATTGCCATGCAAATTTTGATTCTTCCCATGTTAGCTCATACATTTCAAAATGAACAAAGCTGGGAAGTAGTTGACGCTGCTGTAATCAAAACAATTGTTGAAAAGCTTCTTGATCCTCCTGAAGAGGTGGTTGCTTATATAATGTTTGGTTGCTTTTAGATATTGTGATTGTAAAACTTTATTTATTGATAGAGGTACTTCTTTTTTAGGATAAAAAAATAATAATTGTTGTCTACTGGTATAGGTTAGTGCTGAATATGATGAACCCTTGAGGATTGAACTTCTACAGCTCGCCACATTACTTTTGAAATATCTGCAAGCTGATCTTGTACATCACCGTAAGGAGCTCATAAAATTTGGTTGGAACCATCTGAAGCGTGAAGATAATTCTAGTAAACAATGGGCTTTTGTAAATGTTTGCCACTTCTTGGAGGCTTATCAAGCTCCTGAGAAAATTATTCTTCAGGTTCTTTTCAACTGATCAAATAGATTCATCATGAATGCATGTGAAATTGACTTTATGTTTCAAGAAATTTGGATTATGTGGTTGTTATATGATCTACCTGATGCAATAACCAAGATGTTTTTTTTACAATTTCTTTAAATAAAGCAACTGTCACAACCTTAAAATACAACTTTTCATCATAAAAAACTTTAACTGGAGTTTGGATAATGATGTTGGTAAACAAATATCCAAATTTCATGACATTTTAAATAAGTTTGATAGTGAAACTAATCCAAATAACAAGCAATGATGGAAAAACCAGGAGAATGAAAGAGATGAAGGATAATTAAGGTGAAGAAAACTTTAATATAGGGATAAAACTTGCTTGAACACTATTTGAATGAATTGGTAGCTTGATTGTGATGGTAAAAACCCGAAATAAAACATGAAAATGAAAAGAAAAAGGGATAGAAAAGTTTATCTGGATAGATAGAAGAGGGAAGCTCACAACACACACCAAGTAATCTCCTTTTTGATCATATCTACCATTCCTCGCCGCCCTTACAGAGTGGAAAGAAACAATCCATGAGAGAATTAACGGGGTAAGCCATATATCATCAATCTATAAAATGAACTTTAAACCTCGTGTGTAAGAGGAAAAGGAGGATTTTACATTTATAATCTTACAAAATTTTAAATGATAAAACATTAATATGTCTTATCATGTAAGACCATTAAGGATTCTTACATAAATTTATAAGATTAAAAGATAAGGAAGTTGAAACTCAAAAAGTTACATAAAATATTTATATTTAGGCTTGAGGGTTGAGGAGCGAGACTAAAAGTTCAAAAATGGCTGTTCACTGGGTTCTATGATTTCGGATTTGGCAATAGGTTCTTCAGGTGGTTGGTTATAAAGTACTGCTTTTGAAATGATCTGAAAACGCTTTTTCTGGTTTAACTGATTAAGTTGGTTGGTTTAGTTGGGTTTTTAAAACCTTGATTTCTCAATCATAATTGGATAGGTCAATGGATTGGGCAACAGAGTGTATCATATTTGACGTTTGATGCTTATTTATCTTCTGTGGTTTGATTTATCTTTTGTAATTTTTATAAAGTTGATCATTTTGTGAATGAAAATGATTTTTCAGGTTTTTATTGCTCTGCTAAGAACTTGCCAACCTGAGAATAAGTTGCTAGTTAAACAGGCTCTTGATATACTGATGCCTGCTCTCCCACGACGACTTCCTCCTGGTGATAGTAGAGTACCAATATGGATTCGTTATACCAAGAAAATACTTGTTGAAGAGGGCCATTCAATTCCCAATATGATCCATATTTTTCAGCTAATTGTCAGGCACTCAGATCTATTTTATAGTTGCAGAGCACAATTTGTTCCTCAGATGGTGAACTCTCTCAGCCGATTAGGATTGCCTTACAACACAACAGTTGAAAATAGACGCCTTGCCATTGAACTTGCTGGTTTAGTTGTTGCCTGGGAGAGGCAAAGGCAGAAAGAAATGAGAGTTGTGCTAGAAACAGATGATCATGGCCAGGTTAGCGATGCTTTTATTCCTAATCCTGTTGCTGGGGATTTAAAGCGTCCTGTAGACACTTCAGCTTTTTCTGATGACCTGAGTAAGCGGGTCAAGGTTGAACCAGGCCTTCAGTCCCTTTGTGTAATTTCACCCGTTGGTTCATCTATCCCATGTATTGATACACCTGGATCTGCTGGTCAAGCTGATGAAGAGTATAAACCTAATGCTGCAATGGAGGAGATGATTATCACTTTTCTAATAAGAGTGAGAATCTACCATTCTTCTTTTCCTTTCGATTATATATATATACTAATTTTTAATCATTATGTAGCCTTCTTTTTATCATTACATGATCTGTTTTCCCTGCTTGTGCTGTTACGTCTTAGAAAATATTGGATTTATCAAGCATGGTTATTGTACTCGTTATTCATTAAGCGAGGTTACTGCTGAATTCAATGTTTGTAAATGTTTGGCTCAATATGATTTTTTTTCTCCTGTTTGCTCTATTGTTTATGTAACGATGGCTTATATGCTGAAGTTTTCATTTGTCAATAAAACTTAGTTGTTGTTAGATATCTCCTCACATTATTTCCTCATCGTTTATTGAAAGCTTATGAAATGAAAATGTTTCTTGAGCAGTCTTGTGTTATACTGTTTTATATGGGCAACTTTTGATATTTTCAGTCATCTGATGCAGTAGGTTTTATTATCCAGTCTTCTTTAAAAAGCATTTTAGTGATTTATTAATCTTTTGTTGTTCCACTTATTTTTAGCGACAAAATTTCACCTGTTTATCTTAAAGAGTGTAATGCAATTGGCTCCAAGTGAGAGGCATCAGCCTCTTTTTGCTTAAATTAAACTTGATTTACTTAAAAAAAAAAAATCAGATGTCTATATATGGATTGAAGTTGTTCCAAGTTATTAATCTTGATTATAATTAACCTGACATCTCCATTCAGAAGCTCATGGCATAGAAGGATTTAGGAAATGGATTTAAAATATTTGACTAGAGATAATGATCATATGCTTAAAAAATGTCAAGTTTTGCGTTTATTGTTCTTCCACTTTTATCCATAAAAGGTTGCACTCAGTAGTTAAGGCTCTCGTAAATGTGGGGTCTAGGAAGAGTTTGGTGTAGCCGACCTTAGCATGTGCATGGTAAAATTATTCCAATGTGCTTCTATAATCATATTCATAAAACGATGCTTCCATTGATAATATTACATATTCAAATTATGTTTGTTCTGATTTTTCTAAATGAAAACTTACAGTGACAGAATTTCATGCTTACAGATATCAATTAGAATGACCCCAAATAGTTTACCTGCAAATAATTGGGATAAGGCTAATGATGGTAATGACAAGATATCAACCAGAAAGAATTTCTCTTGGAAAATGTGGTCCATATAGTAGTGCAAATTTTCTTTCTCTGGATATTTAGGAGTATCTATAAAAGCGTTTGGTGAAGATGTGTGGGAAAAATGCAGATGGTCTAAGGAACCGACTAAAATAACTAGATTGATTTTTTATGATCTAGTGGAAGGTTTACTTGTTGACATGCGTAATCTGAAACGCAAAACTTCTACCTCTTGTTTTGATTGATAGTGTTGTATGCTATTATTTCAGATAATCAAGTATCATGAAAATAGCTTAGGGCTCTCTGGTTCTTTTTTGTTTTGCACTCTTTTTGTTAGGTGATGACTACCTTTTTCCAAAGCAGGTTGCACTGGTGATAGAACCTAAGGACAAGGAATCAAGCTTTATGTACAAGCAGGCACTGGAATTACTCACACAGGCCTTGGAGGTCTGGCCAAATGCTAATGTCAAGTTCAATTATCTCGAGAAACTGTTGGGAAATATGCAACCTTCTCAGCCCAAAGATCCAGCAACTGCTCTTGCTCAGGGTCTTGATGTTATGAACAAAGTTTTGGAAAAGCAGCCGCGCATCTTTATCAGAAACAATATTAATCATATTTCACAGGCGAATCTAGTTATTTTTTTGTATTATCTTAACGACCTCTTTGCAAAATAATAATAATAATAATAATTATTATTTTTTGTTCTATTTAGATTCTTGAACCCTGCATCCGTAGCAAGATGCTAGATGCTGGCAAGTCCCTTTGCTCCTTATTGAAGATGGTTTTCAATACTTTCCCGCTTGAGGCAGCCAGTACACCTCATGATGTGAAGCTATTATATCAAAGGGTTGCAGATCTCATTCAAAAGAATCTTGCTGCTACAGCCCCGCAGATGTCACTTGAAGCAGGCTCTAATTCAATGATCAGCTTTTCACTCTTCATTGTTAAAACATTAACAGAAGTTCAAAGGAGTTTGATTGATCCATTTATAGGTCCAATGGTTCGTGTCCTTCAACGTCTGGCAAGGGATTCAGGCTCTTCAACTGGAACTCAAATCAAACAAGTATGCTACTTCAATAACACATGTTTTTCTACTTCTTTTCCCTGCTTTGCTCACAAAATATTTCAGCAGTGATGATTACTTAGAGATTAATGGTCAACTTATTAAGTCTAAAGTTTTGATTTTTTTGGAAGGATTTTTTTCTGTTGCAGTTGACATGTGGAACATGCAATCCATTAATCATGTTTCAAATATATAATGACCTTAAACTCACTAGTCACTCTTCAGTGGGGATGGCCGGTGCAGTGTCAAAATTCTGAATTCTTTGCTCTAGATATCTGCTTAGTGGATAATGATGGTTTAAATATGTGCCGTTAATATATTAGCGCATACTTTATGTTGCTGTGTCTTTGCTCATTTTCACTTTGCACTTGTTTTTTCACGTGCTTTGCTTCTCGTTTTGGGCCTATTGATTACTTTTTAGTGAATGCCATACTTTCGGTGGAATAAAGAGGCATGCACTTTAAGAAATCAATATTCTAACTTTGACCTGTGCTAGGAATGAATCTATCATATATTTTGATTAATCCAATAAAAAATTGTTCTGTGAAGCTTTCTAATCTATATTTTAACTTTCAGGCAGTCAAAAAGATTTGGATAATGTGCAGTGCAGTATTTTCTTTACCTTTTTCTATACCTAAATTTCATATATGTCATTGATAAAACTCATGTTCATGAATATTTGATGTGATTCCACTTGTATTAATTTAGTAGGGTAACTAGTCTAAGTAGGCCTCGTAAGCCTATAAATAACCCCAATTGAGGAATATGAGGGCTTGATGAAATGAATATTTGCCCTTATATCTTTTTCTTTCTTTTGGGAGTGTTGAATTGCTCGAAATGTTCAAGATCTATTCTAGAAAGAATTATGTTCTTGTCATTGGTGCTATTATTGTCCGTCTCATTCCCGCACCATATTCATCCAAGAACTCACGTCCACACGTTCCCTGCTTGCAAGATCAACTCAGAGTTTGTTGTCAATTTCGCTATAACGTCATCATCATGTCTATATTTTTGGCTATAAACAAAGAATTAGCAATTATTGCAAACATCCCTGCAACCTTCCACTACTTCCAACATCAAGTTCATTTGTCAAATCTGTCTTCTAAATCTGTTCAAGATTCGATGGCAACTTCAGTCACAACTCTCATAGTTGCTGAAATTTGTGATCACAGCCCTCCGCTAAACTTTGACTTGTCGCCATCGTCCGTTGCTTTGTGCCCTCGCTAGTGGTAAAAAATAATAACCTTGTAGCATAAGTGAAGTTGTTTCTAATGATCCATCCATCTTCATACTCGACCTTGCCCAGCCACAACACCTCTGCTTGCCATGCCATCCATCATATTGGCCCACTATATAGGCTGTAAATTCTCTCTTTTGCCTACCTTATGCCATCAGATGCATTCTCTTGAATATGTGTAGTTGAAGATCAAGAAATCGCCGCATCTCATGGCTATATTTTCTAACCAAGGCTTTTTAGGTCTACCTCTACCTTTCTTAACATAAGTCAAATCTAATATATCTACTTTCCTGACCGGGTCATTGGAAGGCCGCCATTTTATGAGATCAAACCATCTAAGGCGACTCTCTCTAATCTTATCTTTCACTGAAGCTACTCTAACCTTTTCATGTATATGCTCATTTCGTATCTTGTCTCTAAGAGTAAAGCCACTCATCCACCTGAGCATCCTCATCTCTGCAACACTTAACTTAATATTATGCTTCTCTTTTAATGGCCAACATTTTGCACCATAAAAATATTGCAGGTTTAACCACCATCTTATAGAATTTTCCCTTAGGTTTGAAGGGGACTTTTCTATCTCACAACAATCCTGATGCATTCCTCTGCTTCAACCATCCAATTTGAATTCTACTAATAATATTTCCATCTATTTCACCATTATTCTGAAGAGCAATAGATCCAAGATATCGAAAATGTGTACTCTTGTTAATAACTTGATCACCCAAAATCACAAGCCCCCCACTAGATCTAGTATTACTTAAAATTACACTCCATATATTCAGTTTTAGATCTACTCAAACGAAAGCCTTTAGACTCTAAGACTGACCTCCCTAATTCAAGTTTACCTTCAACTCCCTCTCTTGTTTTATCAACAAGAAGAAAAAAAAAAAAGAGAGGAAACACCGATGAATTTATTGGAACACTTTTAATGAAACTAACCATATCATCCATTATCAACTTTTGTTCATAATGTACCTTTCAATTTGTCTCCCTTAACAACCCATCCTCAAAAACAAATTTGTTACTTTTTAAGCTCCATCATCTCATTCTAAGTCAATCATTTATTATTTTTATTATCTTTCATCAGATAGGTATACATCCATAATCTAAAGTGTATGTTATTTTAGAATCATCTTGCAAATTAAAAAAAAAATATATATATATATATATATATATATATATATATATATATATATATATATATATATATATATATATATATATATATATATATATATATATATATATATATATATATATATATATATATATATATATATATATATATATATATATTTCTTCTAAGTTCTAATTAGAGAAAAGTATGTTATTTAATAGAAAAACTTTTTAAAGTAACTAAAGCTTCGTTTGGAGTTTGATTTATTTATGTGATAGTGGGAATATTTGAAGTTTGACCTATGATCATACTTTTTTAGTTAGACATAATAATGGTGGTATTAACTCCATATATTTTGATATTGAAATTAGATTTTTGATATTAGAATGGTGTTGATCCGGCATACAAAAAAAAAAAAAAAAAATCGCTCGTACCTGTCCTTTGCTGAACTCCGCATGTCGTCGACGTCGCTTCTCCCCATGATCTCCTCCCACGTCGCATGACCTCACGTTGTAAAATAGCCAAGAAGGGGAGGACATTGGGACACCTTTTGATCGGAAGCTGGGCGGGAGCTCTGTTGGTTACGAAGGTAACTCTATCCCATTCGCTTAATTCTCTCCCAATCGCGTGCTTCTTCGACCAGATCATGGAAAACCGCCAAAGCTTATCTGCCTTCTTCGTTTTTGGTCAACTACGCTCCTTCGACGCCTTTCCTTCGCTGTCCAAGCGGAAGTTACGACATTTGATCGGAAGCAACAACAAGAGCTCCGTCGTCTGCGAAGGTAACTCTCTCCCATTCAAACGCTTCTTCGGCTCCTTCGTGGCTGCTCGACTTTTCCCTTCGGACGACTTTGCCCTTCGGGCGACTTTTCCCTTCTTATTGGGTCGAAAGTTAGACATTTCGACCGGAAGCAACTACGGGAGCTCACCCGTAGTGAAGATACCTTTCATCCTTTCGTCCGCTTCTCTGCCTCCTTCGATGACTTCCTTCCTGTTGGATAGGAAGTTATGACATTTTGATTAGAGGCAACGACGGGAGCTAGCTCATTGTGAAGGTAATTTCTCCCTTCCACGAGCTTCTTTGGCCAAATCTAGTTAATTCGCTGAACTTTAGGGATTTAGGCAAGTAGAGGAAAATGAAAGATTTATTTTGTATTAATAAGTGTTAATTATAATTAAGTATTAATAATTACAGTTAATTATTATTTATTATGATTGTAATAAATTAATTATTATTAATTTTATTAATTAGTAGTTAATCATAATTAATTAATTAATTATAATTTGTTAACTAATTACAATTAATCATATATAATTAATTATTATTGATTATAATTACCTATAATTAATTATTGGTAATTAATTATTAATTATAATTAATTATTACTAATTATAATTTATGGTAATTAATTATTATTAATCATAATTAATTATTACTAATTAGAATTTGTTATAATTAATTATGCTTAATTATAATTAATACTAATTAAAAAAAGAAGAGAAGCATGCTTGCTCTTCCCTTGCCTCAATCCACGTGCCACCTCTACCTCGCCGGTCACCAATGTATAAATCCGCAAACTTGAGAGAACCCACCCTCGACATTTGTAGCGCAGCAAACAACCACCCATGCGCGCTTTTCTTAGCACGGTGGGGGGAAGTTCGTCGTGGTGCTTGTGGTGAGGCGGGTAATCCCTTCCAAAAGTCCTGTTTTCGGCATTTGCAGTGCACCGAGGGACCCCATGTGTACGCTTTTCTTAGCTTGGCTGGAGGGAACTCGATGCAATCCCTACGGCGAGGCGGGCAATCCCTGTGCGCACTTTTCTTAGCACGGCGGGGCAAAATATAAGTACCTGTACGTGGGGAAAATTGTTTTTTCAAACAAGTACCCCTGAAGACCCATGCACGTCTTTCTTGGCGTGGTGGGGGAAGAAGATTACAACCGCGATGTCTCACAACACCGATCGTGCACGTCTTTCTTGGCATGGCGGGCAGTCTATGGCTCTTGGTTTTTTCCTGATCGGGGGAGACACCAGGAGGAGGCTGCGGGAGTTTTCAGCAAAATGGGGACTTGAGCTTGAGCTGAATTTGAATTTGAGAGGACCAGGGACTTGACATTTAATTTGAATTAAAAATAAATTATAATGGACTTAATGTGAAAGTGAGTAAAATCACAATGAACTTGAATTGAACTTGCAAGGACGCTATGGACTTCTGAATTTTTGAACTTGGATTTGCACCAAATGACTACGAATTAGACTCAAACTTGAACTTGCAAAGACTGCATTAAAAAACTTGAACTTGCAATTTGAACAAACAGAGAACTCTTGGACTCAAACTCAAATGGGCATGGTGGACTCAAACTCGAACTTGATTGAACATAGGGGACTCGTGGAAGAAGATATTCAAACATGATCAACATGCAAACAAGGACAAAGTAGAATATACAATAACATGCTTATGATTAACAACACTTTTTTTTTAATGAAGGTTGAGAAATAATCATCTCAATTGGAATGAAATGATGAGTAATGATATCAAACCCATCATATGCATTGAACTATCCTTGAAGACAAAGGGTTTGTAATTATAACTTGTTTGCAAGAAACAAATGCTTCTTTTGGGAATATAGTTTGAAAACAAAATATAGTTTGAAAACAAAGCCACAGTATGGGAGGTCTTTGAACCTTGATAGATCAATTTCATACATTGAATATGATACATCCCTAAGTAACAATTGGGGAAGCATTGTAAGAGATGTGGCAAACTTTCTTGCAAGTAACAATACAAGGAGTATACTCATGAAATACATGAAAGACATAAATCATGAAGGATGTGAGGGCAGTAGTTTAATGGCAATTCAGCTCCAATCAAATAATTGCAGTGATCAAAAGCATATGTGGAACATGCAATAAATAAAACCATTCTCTTACAAGCTTGTCTGAAGACATACGGTGAATACAATGATAATCAATATCATTGCATAAACAAATAAGTGATATTTGTAAGTAATGAAGGTTGAAAGGTGTATGCGATCAATTACAAGTGCTCACTAATGATGAAAGTTCATCATGCAAGCTACAACATATCCTTGAGAATATTGAAAGGCTTGTGATGCTCATCATAACCCACACACAAGTAACATAAAGCTTACGATGACCATAGTAGTCAGTTCATGAACTTGTGAAAAGAGCTTGAAGGCACACATGAAGAAGATCACAATAAGTGCAATGGCTTTTCTACGAACACTTCTAAGAGATCGTGTTGAATATGACCAATCTCCTACAAACAAGTGCAATTAATGATCACCTGAGATTGTTGAAAGGTGGATATGAAGTAAGTACAACGGTTCTCCTACAAGTACATCTGGGAGATTATAGTGAACATAATCATTCCTTGTGAGCGAGGACGGATGATACAACACACTTGTGGATAACAACAGTGGGTATATCATAAGTACAACGAACTCCTATGGACACAAGTACATATAGCACCTACAGCATCAGTGATTGAGATACTGCGAGTACGTCGGGTATGAAGACAACTCAATGTGTGGAGAAGGGCACCTCCTGATAGAATGGAAGAGATGTTTGAACAAATTCGAACTAAACTTCTTGGTGTTCTAAAGTTCCTTTAAAAAAATGTAAATTCCTTCAATACCCTACGAGCAGATTATTTTTCTTATTGAAGAAGTTAGGAACGATGAGATCACTTATATACCTCAACTTATCTCAGAGGTCGACTACTTAACTATGAATGTTATATCTTGTAAAAAGCCACATTATTGTAAATCCTGAAAAGGATTATTTTCAAAGTATCACTCATTGATTTCAAGTTATAGGGCATTAGTAAGAATGTGATCATCTAAGATTGAAATGATTTATTATTTATTTAAGCCAACAACAGAAAATGATGAAGATGTCATGACCTATGAATCGCTTATTGACTTCTATACGAGTTCTGAGAAGAGAAAACCATATCAAATCATTATGGAATGAGTGAGTCTCAATTCAACCAGGTTTCAAACACTGAGTTGGATAAGATTATTGAGGCTTGCAAGCTTCTTGATGAACAATGGTCGTGCATCTAACATGCATTCTACGTATAAGTATTGAAGTACTATAATGAATGCAAACTTCTACAAGTTGTCGTAGAAGGCCCATCAAATGTCCAAAATGTCCCTTGCACATGCACCGTAGTTTGTATACATATAGGTACACAAAAAGGGCAAGTGCAATCATTCAACCCTCATGGTCATCGGCGAATGTGTTATAAGTACACACGTGACATCTAGGGATGCTGTGCGAGTCAATAAGTGAATTCAAGTGTGAACTCGATTATTATATGCGGATCAATAGGAGTCGACAGGGTTCGAACCATCAAACAAGTATACGGTGGCGGCGATCGATATATTTGTCTTAATACATTCATATTAGGTCTTCAAGGCCTATAAAAATGAGAATTCACTAATAATGACACAAAGCCTACGAAATTCGATCCCATATTGGCAAATTGATAGGTTCGACAAGGTCTAAGCAATGAAACTCCCAAATGTCCATTAACACCGTGATGTGTTGAATGTAGATCTCAATCGGATGGCTTAACTCCAACCATTTCGAATGCCTCCAAACTTCCACAAAATACAAGCACTTTCAAATGACCCCATCACCCCGATGATAGCCGTGTTGAATGCAAATCTCAACCGGAGGGGTTCATAAATATTTTCAAATGTCACTCAAATGCCCAAAAATCCAAAAACTATCAAAATCCAAATATTTAAAATTGAAATCAATCATCCAAACGCTTAAAGAAAAATTCATCCACATTCCGCAATAGTTTGCTGAGGTGGACAAATTCACATATAGCTAAATGCCTAGTCGAAAATATATGTAGGTTCCATTCTTAAACAACCTTCTGACATTAAGGACGTGATACATGTCCTCTAATCGGTGATTTTGCTGCCAAATGGCACCGTAGGATAAAAGATTATGACCTGGGGCCCTCTGAACCAAGTGTTTTTGCCGTCAAATGGTACCACTAAATACTGGTTATGGCCAGATCTAGTTCATTCCTTATTGGCATCAAATCCTTGAGATATGAATCAATAGGATATGATTGATAGAGCACAAAGCCCTCTGTTAGCTAAGGTGGATTCAAATTTGTCCCTTTAGACAAGCATTCACCCCATGTCTACAAGGTACCCTTAGATGAAGCAACCCATGGCTGCCGACAAGGATCCTTCTATCAGGTTGGGTCGACTACATCCTCTCACTAAGTAAACCAAGGACCACAATTGCCTGGGATGACGAAATCATGTGATCTTGATCGGGTCCATCATCCATTCCCCTACTATCCACTTTAAGTGCAAGATGGTGAAATTTCTAATTTTAAATATTCAATCTCACAATCCCTGAGCCCATGCTGCTATTGTATGTCAGATACTATGTATTCTCTATGTATCTGATTGACGACTAGCCTCATTATCGAGATGGGTAATTAACTATAAGGGCTTACGCCTTTAGGAAATCAGAACTCAGATTATAAAGTCCTCGTAAAAATGAGGGTGAAATCTTTGGGTAGTGTCTTATCTACATATTCTTTCCAAAATTTACCCCGAAACTTAAATCCGTTAAAACTCCCCCAAAGAAAAGCACAGCGGGTGGAGGCCGGGGCCGAATTTTCGGAGCCCACAAATTGTAGTTCTTTTTTTGAGTGAACTAGAGATTCTTTTTCCTAGTTATTTAAATACTGGATCTAATAATAGTAATTACCACTATTATCATTCAATGTGTGATACTCAATTTAATTGGAATAATCACATTGATAGTTGTATTTATAGTTATCTTTGTTTGGAAATCAATCATGACAAAGTTAAGTTATTTGTAAGCCTTATCTTGGATTTGAGGACCTTGGAAATATTTAATTAAATCACAATTATTGATTCAAGCAAATTAAAACAAGCGCTTATAATTTCATCTTCAATCTTAAGCAACAACAATAACGTTAGGCCTTTAGCCCATTGTGGGGTCGGCAACTTGAATTTTTTTCCCTATTATGTCCTGTTAAGTATAAAATTCTCATTTAAATTTAATAAAAAGGTAATTTCTAATACTCTATAACCAAGATTTTTAGGTCTACCTATTTTTCTTAATATAGGTCAAATCTAATACGTCTACTCTCTTAATTGGGTCATCAAATGACCACATTTTATGTGACCAAATCATCTAAGGTGACTCTCTCTAATCTTATCTGCCACTGGAGCTACTCCAACCTTGTCATGTATATACTCGTTTCACATTTTATCTCTAAGAGTAAAGCCACTCATCCACCTGAGCATCCTCATCTCTGCAGCACTTGACTTAATTTGATGTGTCTCTTTTAATGGCCAACATTTTGCGTCATAAAACATTGTATGTCTCACAATCATATAGAATTTTCTCTTAAGTTTGAGGTGTGCTTTTCTATCACACAATAGGCCCGATGCATTCCTCCACTTTAACCATCCAACTTGAATTCTACTAATAATATACCCATCTATTCCACTATCACTTTGATCAATAGACCTAGGATATCTAAAACATAGACTCTTTTTAATGACTTGATCGCCAAAAGTTTCAATCCCCCAACTAAATCTATTACTACTAAAATTACACTCCATGTATTCGATTTTAGATCTACTCAAACGAAAATGTGTACTCTTTAATTTTAAGCAACAAACAATAATCATCTAAGCAATACTTTTTTGATCTCCAACCACCCATGGTAGAATACGGCAAACTGATTATCAATCTTGATCAACGGATCATGTAAAAATTGGCTACTTATGGATTTAAAATATGTGGCATCTGCACCCCATAAAAGGCCCAAATTGGAGTTGGGCTAAGGCGATATGAGAAGTTATACTTGATCAGGGCTTTCTAGACTTATTCATTGCTTGTAGATCCTTTATCTAGAAAAGGCAAAGGCGATGCAACTTATCCTCTAGCTCCCTCTGGTTAGTTCTGTTGACCATTTTTTACATGAGTTCATTGAATTTGTTATGGAAGGTACATAGAAGGCATTGAACATTGAAAATTAGTTCAATTAAACTCACCCTCTCACTAGGAAGCTAAGAGAGCATAGAATATAACCCAGGGAGCTTTGATAATAAGGAATTTATAAAAAGGGGTTGATGGACTTCCACTTCATTTGAATGTTGGGGGGAGGGGGGCACGACAAAGAAAAAATGGCCTCCAATTTAGTTAAAAGCTTTGCCTTTAGGCTGTTGATAGGTGTGAAGGAAAAGATCCAATAAACAAATAAGGCTTCTTGTTGAACATTTAGGGAAGTCATGGATAAAGGTGCTTGAATCATGATCATAACAATGTTATATACTGATGGGCTTGATCAAGATGACCAACGAAGCTTACTTGAGGTACCTTGGATCAATGAAATGGAAAGAGGGGGCTTGGGGACAAGAAGAAATAGACTCCAATTTAGCTAAAGCTTTGCCTCGAAAGAGTTGTCATGTGTGAAGAGAACGATCCAACAGACAAATAAGCCTTCTTATTGAACATTGAGGGTAGCTATGGAGAAATTCTTGGCTCTTCATCTGAACAATACTAGGTACTATGGGCTTGATCAAGATGTCCATGGAAACTTACTGGAGGTGCTTTGGATCCATTGGGTTTATAGTGCTTCAATTGTTGCTAATTTGATGAATTTAGACTCGAATGGCTTAGGTCTGGGGAATGGGTGCAGTTGGGTCAGCTCAAATCTAATTCTCAAGGGCTACAATCGAATCAAGAAAGTTTAAATTTTGATTTACTGTGTAGACTAATGAGCCTAAGTGTCAATTAGATCAATTTTGAGTATAATTTTCCAACTAAACACATTGGATTTATTAGGCTCTAAATCAACTAGGTTAGGTTAGGTTGGGTGAGATTCTAACCACCTAATGATTAATGTCAATGGGTCTAGGCTCCTAGGGTCAAGTCCATGATCTAATGGATAAAATTGATTCAAATGGGTCAGGTGGGCTAAGGTCAATCTAAGGTACAACTATCCATCTATTTAGGATTCTAAGGGTTCCTAAGGGTCCAAGTGAGTCCAATGAGGGTTTAGAGGTCATGAGTGGCCAGTAGCAACCTATGCTGTATTAGGTACTTAGTTCAAAGTCTTAGGGCCACTTATGGTCAACTATATTTGATGAATCAATCTATGTAGGCTAGGAGTTGCATAAAATGTACTAGGTGACAAATGAGTCTAAGCTAGAGGCTAGAGATAAACGAACATGAATAATATTTAATTGTGCAAGCGGAGAAAATATCTCATTGTCTATCGTACAAGCTTGTGTGAAGTCTTGAGCCACTAATCGAGCTTATATTTATGAATTTGTTCATTTGCCTTATATTTTAGTACAAAGTTCCGTTCGCTTTGAACCATATTTTTATTTTTTAGAAGAGCAACAATTTATCTACTCCCATTTTCAATGAGGGCTCTCGTCTCCTCTAATATTGCTACTTTCTACTTTAATTCTTGAAAAGCTTCATAGATTTTACTTGTTATTTCAGCATTATCAATCTTGGTGGTAAATGGGGACAATTGTGAATGCGTCAAATTATTAGAAATTGGGCATTTGGTACATGTTCTTACCTTTTTTCTGAAAACAATGGGAAAATCTAGATCAACGATAGGAGCTTTCTCATTTAGACATTGCTTTGGGTTAGATGATTGACTATATTGAAAGATTTAGTTCTCATTGGGTATACTAAGACAGGCTTGCTAATGATTATTTCTCCCTCTACTTCTCTCTTCTGGTCACTCCTGCAATCTGATGGAGATTTTCTGGATGAAGATGGGACCTCAGCTCAGAGTTGGAATGGAAGAGTTTGGAACATTTTTACAAATATGTTAGGGGAAAGTAGGGTCCCAATGATTTTGGTCACTGAACTCTTATTCTTGTTGGGTAATATTGAAATTAAAAACTTATTCTTATAGCATGTGGCATCAAGAGAAACTAGGAATTCTTTCAAGTTCGGAGAAAAATATTTATAACCTTTTTGTATCGGGGAATATCCAAAAACACACATTTGATAGCTTTTGGATTCATTTTATTATAGATTGGTTAATGACTGCCTATAGACAATACACTTGAATATTTATGGGGTAAGCAATCAAGAATCCTTGTGTTTGGTATTGATCAAGAATTACACTTAAGGGGGTGGAAATTAAAATGTTTTGGATGTTAGATAGTTGATAAGTATTTAGATGTGAGAATGTCTTCCCCCCAATAGGAGTTTAGGACAATTTCTGAACATAATGGAACATGAAACTTACAAAGATGACAATTCTTCTTTTAGATACTTCTTTTTGTTAAGTTTAAATGCTAGAACTTTCATTGAGTATTCCATTATCACATATATATTGAGTACATTCTTGAGAGAAATATTTTATTACTGTTATCAATAAAAAAAATTG